>JABSTQ010010458.1:0-318030 GCA_013358835.2 Ixodes persulcatus
AACGACGTCCTCGGCACCTGAGTTTCCACTCGCTCGCGGGCGAAATGGCTGCGTCCCAGAACGGCGTGTTCGGAAGTCGCTCCGTCCTCATTGCGTAGAGAGCAGTAGAGAGCTGCAAAGCTGGGAAATTCTCAATAGGATAAAGAGGAACGCATTGAGTGATCTCCTAAAGCTTTTGAGGCGACATCCCTGTCACTCCTCCCTTCCTAGTGATTCGCGCACACTTTTCAACACGCCCCGGGGCCCATGTCTGGAATGTCCAATTACGCCCCTTTCCCCTGGACACTGCTGCCCTTCGGTCTTTAAACAGGACTGCTGTATGCAATCAGTGCCCTCCGTGAGCTGCCAAGAGATTTGGTGCTCTCATTCAACATTGACGGCTTGCCGTTATCAAAAAGCTCCAACCTCCAACTCTGGCCAGTGCAGTGCCTCATCGTGAATTTTGGTGACCAAGTACCGTTTCTCGTCGGTGCCTTTCCTGGACCAAGCAAGCCGGCAACTGCAAAAGACTTACTCCTGCCATTTGTAATGGAGCTTAAGAACCTGCTGGAAAACGGTCTCATCGTTAACGGCTGTAGTGTTTGTATTTCTCTGAAGGCAATCATAGGTGATGCTCCAGCACATTCATTTATTTTGTGTACCAAGGGGCACTCTGGCAACAGTGGTTGTCCAAAGTGCACATGTGAAGGTTCATATCAGGATGGGAAGATAGTTTTCCTTGACACAAGCTGTGAAATGCGTACTGATGCCAGCGTTCGACAACAACAAGACCCTGACCACCACAAGGGTACTTCTGTTCTTGTTCAGCTCCCAATCGACACAGTGAAGGACATTCCATTAGGCTATATGCATCTGGTGCTCCTCGGTGTTGTCAGAAAACTAGTGCTGCTTTGGATGTCTGGGCCGCTGACTGCTCGTGTTGGCCCTCTTGAACGCAGGCTGATGAATGATGCCAGTGCAAGTTTAAAAGAGCACAATCCCCGAGAGTGTTTTCGACCACCGCGGCCTCTGACCGAAGTTGAACGCTGGAAGGCGGTTGAATTGCGGCTCTTTTTGTTTTACACAGGCCCATTGATATTAGAGCCGGTGTTGAAGCCCGAACTCTATGAAAACTTTTTTAACTTTGCATGCTGGGCTCTCCATTTTGGCAAAGAGCGAGTTGTGCTGTCTGCATGCTGAATATGCTGGAGCATTTCTTAAACACTTTGTGGCTACTTTTATGCTGATTTATGGGGAAGATCAAGTGTCATACAATGTCCATTGTCTAATTCATCTGGCCGAAGATGTCAAGGTTCATGGAGCCATTGACAGATTCAGCGCATTCCCATTTGAGAACAACATGCGACATGTGAAGAAAGATCTGCGAACGCATGAGAGGCCACTTCAAAAACTTCGAAACCGAATGCTAGAACGACAGCAGCTGCCATCTGTCATTCAGGAAAAGTCGACAACTATTGTGCTGAGTAACCCCCAGAACTTCGGGCCCTCGCCGTCTCTTTGCACAGGACCTGAATTCGGTGTGGCCAAATGCAAACACTTCATTGTTAGTGCAAAAACTGGTGATAACTGGCTTATGGTTGATGGACACATCATTGTTGTTCAGGCTTTTGCCAATATGAAAGACTCAAATGAAGTATGTGTTGTTGGACAGTAATTTCATTGCAAAGAAGACTTCTATGTTATTCCATTTGAATCCTCACGCATTGGAATATTTGTTGTCTCCGGGCTGTCACGAACAAAAGCATGGCCTTTGAATTGCCCCAAGAAGATGCTCATGCTGCCCTATTCCAGCAAGTTTGTTGTAATTCCAGAAATTCATACTAACTGAACTCTTGATGCTTTCATTGTGCCAGTGAAATAAATTACTTCCTGTGATTGATAATTGAAAGTTGTTTTTTGTGTGATTTACACATGATTTAATCTGTTTTTGGTGCAAAGACTGATAAAGGGCTTGCATATATTTGTTTTTTTCAGATGGCATATGCTAATGTAGATTTTGTTGGTCGGAACGAAATAGAAGTTGTGCCATGCTCTTCGATTAGTGGAAGCACTTGCATGTGGCCAAAAGCTCCGCTCGAAAAACTGAAGACAATGGTGAAGAAAAACAGCCTGTGTTCATCCTCATTGCCCTGGCAGAGGTATGAGGTTCAGGTCAAAGGACTTTTTGGTAAGTGGATTCATGCTTGAGCAGTAGAGACATAACTTTTCTAGACGAGCGTGCTGTTTACAAATAAACTCACCCATTTCGGGTGTGGGCACGCGCATATGCAGAAACTCTTTGGAAGGTGAGAAGTGTGTGCACCGTACCTGGGGAAGCACCACCTCAAAGGAGTGACGTTGGAGGCACGTATTGGTGTATAAGGGGACAACTCTATGATATATATATCTGATAATACTACTCTAGAATCCTTCCTGATCACTTCTGCAAGGCGAGCACATAAAAATTGATCCGAGAAAGAGGGATTCTGAGAAAGAGGAATTGATATCCCTCTTTTTCAGAATCATTGGTGGTCAACCATAATAAAAATTAAAATAATAAATCTTTTATTGCACAGTGTTTTGTACAGTGAGATCGATGGCCTGCGTAAGCGCTTGTGTGCGGGACCATGGCAACCCAGCAACGCACAAAACAAAGCATACATCTCGCTCAAAACAAAAGTAAAGGATGGCAGTCACATCTTGCCTAAAACAAGGTTACAGAATGTTAAAATCGTGGTGACGAGTCCGCTGGGAAAATAGATAATACAAAAGAATTGATAACGTTTATAATTCAAACCGACAACACCATTCCTTGCGTTTCTGTTTTGCTTCTCTTAAAGATGGCAAGTCGCATAAATCTTGAGGAAGTTTATTAAAGTAGGAGGGAACATAGTATTTTCTTAGACGACGTCCGTAATTTGTGTATACCATAGGAATAGAAAAGGTTTCCGAATGTCTTAGGGTCTTTTGTCTGGTGACTCTGTGCTTGTAATTACTATTATAATAATATTTTATTACAACAACAAATTCCCTTAATTCCTCAATTCGCAATATTTGAAGGGAGGCCAATTTTTCTGCTTTATCAAGGTTTTTATATTTAGAACCATAGGCAATGCTAGTTGCAATTTTATAAATTAGTTTATTTAATTTTTGTTTTCGGTGGGAAGAACAGGAGCCATACACAGTGATTGCGTAACGCAAGAGAGAGCCTCCGAGCGCTTCGTAAACTTTTTTTCTGAGTGTAATATTGCAGAAATTTCTTAGTTTGTTCATATACGCTAAAACCAATCGTAAGCATTTTACCAAATTTTCAATGTGGCTATTCCATGTTAAGTTTTCATCAAAAGTTAGTCCTAAATATTTTGTTTCTTGAACATATGTTAATGATGAGCAATTGCAAGAACCACAGTCGCTTGAATGTAAAAAGATAGGATGTATAAGGTTTACTTTTTTATGTGCCCGGAAGGACATTAAGTTGGTTTTGGTTTTATTCACAAATATTGTATTCCATGAAAACCAGTCCGCTAAACTATTTATATCACTTTGAAATATGGGAACAACATCATCATAGTTTTTGTGTGCTAATACAATCGCAGGGTCGTCCGCGTATTGAAATAGCTGAGACTTGAGGGGTAAATTCTCTAAATCATTTATGTAAATATTAAATAGTATGGGACCTAAAACCGATCCCTGGGGCACGCCAGCGGTAACGAGCAAAGGTTCACTGAAACTGCTTCCTATCCGTACTCGTTGTGCCCTGTTGTGCAAGTAATTCTGAAAAAACTGAAGAAAGGGACCTCTAAAGCCCATGTTTTCTAAGTTACTTAATAATGACTCGTGATCAATTGTATCAAAAGCTTTTTTGGGGTCTAAAAAAAGCGCTAAGATGACATAATTATTTTCTATTTTTTCGTTAATATAGTCAGTAAATCTTCTAGTAGAAGAGTTGTACTTTTTTGCTGTCGGAATCCATACTGACATGTATTCAGTAGGAAAGTTTTCACAAAATGATTGCATAATTTTGACTATATACTTTTCTATAATCTGTGATATAACTGGTAAAATTGCTATGGGTCTGTAATTGGACATCATCTTTTGATTACCCTTTTTTATACTGGACGTACAAGTGCCACCTTAAGCATGTCTGGAATTCTCCCTGTTTCCAGAATACCGTTTATTATGGCAAGTAGAATGCTTTTTATTTTTTCAAAACTATAGAATATATCTCTTACTCAAATCCGATCACATCCCTCTGGCTTAGTGAGTGGCATTTTTTTTATTATATCGCTGAGGTCTTGCTCAGTCATATGCGGCAAGTAGGCAGAGTTTGGTGAACCAGAGACACTATACGTAGCACGTGTGGTTTTCGGTGCCTGGTTTCGCAGGTCCTGTATTTCCTTTACAAAGCTGTGAAGAACCATGAAGAAAACATGTCACTGTGTTGACACACAGCAGTCCATAAATGTATTATGACATCTATAATTTGTTTCACACTGCTGTAACTATTTCGTATGGTGGTAAAATAATAAATGCTCACCGTGGTGTTGCTGCAGCTTCATTCTACATTAGATGAGCAACTTTAGGCATGGAATAGCATGTTTTGGCAATGTTTCTAGCGGTCATTTGGAGTACATACACTGTTTGTATATTTGTTTTTTTGCATGTGCAGTTTCGTACGATGAAGCTAGAAGGAAGCTCGACAAGTGTCAATACACGTCCGACTTGGCAAGCGAAGATGAGCCACCTCAGAGAAAGAGGCGGATACCAGCTACATGATGGGACCCTACTGATGATACATGCAGCAGCTTGTGGTCGGAAGACAGTGCAGGCACTTTGCCTCCTGTAGTTCCAACAGACATTCCTCAGGGTGAGACTGCATAATCACAGTGTCGATTTTGCCATTTTGAAGCCATGCTGGCTATAAAACGGTCGTTATATCTATGCTGTTGTAGTGCTATAGACCTTAGAACTTCACTTCAGGAGACACTTGATGGAAACAACTTCACTTCAGGAGAGAAGTGAGAGTAACAACATTCTTTTGTGCTACGTAGCTTCCATACTGTATAGTACAGGGGTGGCCAGGCTGACCCGGCCTAAGAGACGCAAACAAAACCACGAAACTTCCAAGAGCGGCGGGGGGCGGGGGGGACTTTTATTTAGAGCAATAAACGAAAGTCGAACTACTTTCAATCTATCCGAGTCAAAAGCAGTCCATTTGTACGTAAGCTAGCAGACTACCAAACCGCAACCTTTCTTTCAATTTAAAACGCGTTCCATTTCTCTTTTTGGGGAAGTGCTCGTGTGACCGGGAAGGTGGAGGGGGGGGGGGGGGACGGGAGGGTAGGGTAGGGTAGGGAGCCGCGAGCCGCACTTCAGCACGCGAAGAGCCGCATGCGGCTCGCGAGCCGCAGCTTGCCCACCCGTGGTATAGTAGATTTCGTGGTGTTTTGTTGGGATGTACAGTGGTGTCAATGTGGCTCGACAGGAAAAGGATAAACGATTGTGTATTTCCAGTACTGCAAGCGCATCAACATGCGCTCACTTCCAAGTTTGTTCTTAATACCCCTTGTCCAGTGAAAAAACCTTGACAGCCTGGGGTATATTGTCACAGGGCACCTGCCTGAAGCTATTTGATGTGCCTCAAAGCTTCCCACATTGGTTTTGATTATGTAATGTATCAGAGTGTCTAGCAACCGGGAAAACCGGGAATTCTCAGGGAAATTTTAATTACCGGGAAAAATCAGGGAATAGTCAGGAATATTATCAAAAAGCGAGCCCAGTCAGGGAAAATGAGCCGCAAACGCCATTGAGTGCCCTGAGCAGACTTGAGGACTTGGGGGCAGAAAAATAGGCAATAAATTCTTAGAGCGGAGCGCTGGCTCTGCTCACTCGATGTAGGGTGTGCTACCCGATCCAAAGGAAACAGTCGACAAATCCAGTCCAGGCCTTGAATTGTATTGGATTTATGGCGCGACACTAGGCTAGATCCAGTTAGAGCTACTAGATATAGTAACAAATGGAAAAGCCGCAGATCCTAATCCAAGCCTTAAGCCGAAAGTGTGCATCTGGCGGCCATGCTGACATTTGGTTATTGACGTGTGTGGTTGAGCATCGTGTTTCCGGAAGTGGCCTCTTCACTGACGATGTCGACGGCAAGAAAGTGCTCGTTTATTCCGGACTGGACGAACCCGAATGTTTCGGAATATGCAAGTTGGATTAAGCCCGTGCAAAATGATCCTCACAGTGCTGATTGCTTGTGTTGTAATGATCTTATATATTTAACTGCCTCTACAGTGGTCAGGGAATTTCACCTGGAATTGACAGGGAAAACCTGGAAAAGTCAGGATTTCAAAATAATAATTGGCTATACCCGTTTTCACCTCAAGAACCATAGTAAAAAAGTCTGGCTTCTCGCGGATCATTACTGATTTCCCCCTTTATGTAGAGAATTAAGATATAGGTAGGTGATTTGTAGATTAGTTTTATGTTATCTTATCAAGACGCGCACATTCCAAACGCCAAAAGCATTGCTTTTTCCTCCGACAACCAAATCTCGTAAGAACTACTTCGTGCCGCGTATGAACAATGCGCAAAACTTGCTTTTTTCTTGAGGTGAAAACGGGTATAGACACCCTGTGTATAATAGGCATGGAGCCTTTTCAACAACAGGGCTTTTTCCTGATGGCATGCAGCTCTTTTTGGGAAGGTAACCGATGAAGATAGATATTTATATCTGTAATTATAATTTTCTGATAACTTGTAGCCATTTAAAGTGTCAGCCTTTCATGTGTTTATATCAAAAGGTTTGAACAAAATACAGATCGTGCAACACCAAACTTTTTGGTTTTGATCCCTGTTGTACTGATGTGCAGCCTGTGTTACCTCTGATGGATGTCCTGTGGAGTCCCCAATTTTGAGCCAGCATGGAAGAGGTGAGTATAGAGTGGATGGATTGTTATGCTATAAATTAATAGCATACATTTTCTTGATAAATTTTTCATTCAAATTTCGAGGTCTAAATGACAGTGCTTAATACAGTAGAACCTCGTTGATATGTTTCTGGTTTTAGAGTCTTCCCTGCTGCCATGCTCACAAATGCCGGTCCCATTGAACTTTCATAGCGAGATGTTTATTAATTGCTTGTTTGTGTGTGAATAACTTGATATATAGATTAATAACGTCCAAAAGAACGAACTGAAAGAAATGAAATCATCTTTTTTTTTTTGCTGCACAGCGTCACCAAGACCAAGTAAGTTGCTCACAAGGTTCGGAGATAACTGTCAGAGTCGCAGGTAAGGCAGCGGAACTTTTTGATGCATGTAAACCCTAATAACACAGGACAAGCCTTGGCTAACCCGTCGCCACGTGGAACACCTCAAGACGGGGTGCAGGAATACTCTGGTAACACTGTTAGCCTTTTTCTCGTCAGTCGGAATGCTTGCATATTGTAAGTGCTGTTGCTGTTGAAAAGCTGTTTCTGATGTAAGCCGAAGCTTTGTCTTGACCACACCTGTTGTAATATTCCAGTACAAACCCCATGCCCTGGGCCCACTGCCTTGCCAGAGCGTGGTGAGTTATGATATTTCTTGTTTTATCCAGCACTCTGTTTCCTGGCTCAAGTAGTAGGCTTGTCATGCTAAATGTGCCAGTTTTTTTTAATGTGTGCTGTCAACATGTCTTAACATCATGTGTAGAAATGAGGAAGTGGACCATAACATCATTTCTATGTGCTCTATATGTCCCCTGTGTTTGTCTTATGTACATGGAGGTACAAATGCTGTACATGCAGGCATTTTGAGTGTTTATAACCTCTTTCAATGAGGTTATTGATAGAGGTTATGGAGGGCGCACAACATGTGCTATGGTGTGCACAGCTATCTCGTCACTCTTTTTGCTCCGCCGGTAGTTTCTGGCAAAACCCACCTATCCTCGAAGAGGTAAGCCGGCGTAGTATTAAAAAAAAAAAGACGGTCGGGTTGCTGAGATAGAGGAAAAGCGCATATGGATTCCGCCATTTTTACCATTGAACTTCTCCAACTTCTGTGACGTCCCCCAACGTCCTCTCTCGTCGCGGGAAGCAGCAGCCAATGGGTGAATGAAGTTTGTTTTTTAAATGAAGCTTGCGCGACCAGCATAGACAGACTGCAATCCTCATTCCATAATGCATCGTACAAGAACGCTTTACCCAGATGTTACACCAGCACCATTTTGGTTGTCGCTGTCCACTTTGCTCGGGGTAAAATGCTCATGTTGGGAAATGCATGTGTCTTGGTATGACTCCTCGGCACTGACCTCTCTTTTCCAGGTTGGAAAACTTTCTAATTTTATTAGAAATTTCAGAAAAAGACCTGCAAAAAAGTAACATGCCATAGCTACAAGTTACCAGAAATTGTACCTAAGATACAGTTAGTTACCAAGAAATAAAAGCGTCTACATTTGTACTTCAGATACACAAATAGTATCTACCGTAAAATACCAAGCATCCGCCCATTCCTACACTAAGTGGCTATTCCTAAATGTTGTAGCACCTGAAAAAATGTGCGAAGTACAAATATAGATAAAATTTCTGATCTAACAAGTGCCCATCCCCCACTTTCTTGCAGTTATCTCCGAATTTTGAGTGAGCGCCGCTTGATCGTTACTTGACGGTAGTTACCAATGTTCAGCTACTTGTACCTAGGTACTTCACAACCTTGCTAATAAGTAATTTTTATTTATTCTTCAGAATTTCAGGGCCAAGTGTTAAGGCTACTCAATGTTATAAGACTGAGCTTGCAGCAAGTTGCCAGCACGCTTGACGCTCTCACCGCCTCCAGCGAGCCTACTGTAGCACCCGGTCCGGTTGTACCGCAACCATTCAACACAGCCGATGGTCTCTCCAACTTCGAGGCAGATCTCAGCGCATCTGACGAAGCTCTTCTGGTGCGTCCACGTTTACATAACATAGACTCGGGCTGATAGCTGTGGGACATTAGGTGTTGTGCATGCCACCTGTGTGTGTAAAATACAAAACATAGCTAGCGGTTCTTCAGCATGTTCCTTCCCAAGTGTTGAGGTGCAACCAAATTATTTCAAGAAATATTAGTTTTGTGAAGACTCTGAGGTTCATTAAGTTGACAGGAACTAACAAAAATAAAGAGTGTCTTAAAGTTCGCACAAATCAGACTCCGAAGCTTCTGGTTGCAGCTTGCTATGTGAAAAGGTTGAGGAGAAAGAATGATAAATACAGCTTATTTCTGTCTTGTATTTTTAAGATAGACCCTTTAGAGAATCGCTCTCAAAGTTGCAAAGGAACTCACGTAGTCTGTGCTCTGCCGAAATGCTACACCCAATTTCTGTGGCATCTGAAATTTCCAGGTCAAGGAACTAATTCAACTTGGTGGACGAAACCCCAACACTGCAACCAAGCGGATGCTCGCCTACCTGCTGACTGATAAACTAGCTGCCGAGTACTCTTGGGAGGGAAAGAAGGGGAAGAAGAAGTTCTGCAAGCTTCGTATCTGTCAACTCATCTGTGGTTAGTGTCACTTTTTAAATTCTTTGAAGTTCATTACTAAAATTTGTGTCACAATTGTTTAAGGTTTTTGTTTGCAGGTGAAAAATTATCTTACTCTTCTTACCCTGGGAGAGAGAAATATGATCACAAGAAACATAATGAGTGCCAGAGTGGATAAGGTAGCAATTTTGGGCAAGCATTATAATCCGCTATATTTGAGAAAACAGGACTAAAGATGCACCCCTGAAAGAGAAATGTACATTATGTTTACTTCTGAACATGTTTATTTCATTACTGTACTATTATTTCCCAGCTTAAAGGGATGTTCAAACGAAAATTGAAATATCACTATCAAGTTCTAAAGTAGGCTAAATGTGATCATTAATACCTGGATATGACAATCGCACATTTTTATTTTGAGTGGATGGCTATATTTTTCATTCTAAACGGCCCTCTCTAGCAAGCGCTCGAAGAGCAGCCACGGAGAGCGCAATGCGTCTTGGTGTCTTCAACACACTCGTGACATCATCCCATACAGCACGAGCAAGGCTACAGAGGCTGGCGTAATTATCACCTTCACCACTCGGTGGCGCCAGCTCCCTTTGAGATATCTGAGGGCCGCACCAGCCGCGTGCCACAGCACTGACTACAAATGTGGACTGCCCGCCCACACTGCCGCATCCGCACAGTCAGACCGAAACACTTCATCGCCCTGGGGCTCTTTTCGTAATCCTCATCACGAAAGTGGTCAGAGCACAAGCGATCATTTGTTGTCGGAACCCACATGGAAAACGACAGATGTGCCAGACACATCCGTTGCTCGGCAATTAACGCATTGGCAGCTCGCGATGTGGCACGCAGTTATTACAGTCCTTTGCCACACAATAACGCGGCATCTGGGCATTAAAACCCACAGAAGCTCTTCACTTCTGAACCTTCCAACAAAGTAAATACCACACCGAAGCAGACTACCGATAGGCTATTGGGTCAACCGGAGCAATCAACCTAACGGGGTCATCGTGGCCAGCTCTACATTGGCTTTCTCCACCAAAACTTTGTGTTCAGGCGTTGGCGACTTTCACGGGTACACCCATACTTCCACAGAGGGGCACTACTCATATGTCATAAGCGATGTCCTAATACAGTGTTCGTAGTCACGGCATACAACATTGTTTTTGAAACATCAACCATGTGCCCTTCGGTAATCGTTTAGTTCGTTTCATCGTTTGTTTTCTTGTCCTTTTCAACAGAACATTTGTCTTTCTGCGCAGATGTCATTGGCTAGACGACATTAAACAATAAAATAAGTGCTAGAATTTTGTTTCCACACACCTTTAAACACCAGATGAAGGAATATGTTGTTCTCTTTCCTATCTCATGCTACCCTTGAAGGGTACAGTGGTTTCAGCGAGGGTGTAATATTTGCTTTTATGCTGTTTTTCTTCCAACTGCAGTAAACAAGAGGTTTACAGAATCAACAAAGGATGATGTCGAAGTTACAACAAAGTCATGGCTCAGACATGCCCCAGAACGAGAATATGGAAAAGCCAGCCAGCGTTGAACTTGTGCGTTTTATAGTTATTGGTTTTACTTGTTTTAGGTAAGTTTTCTAGCTCTGCCAACATCTATATTTATTTATTTATTTATTTGTGCTAATGAAGGCCCATAAACAAAGACCAGTTACATTCATTGTGTATGCAATAAAAGTTCAAGAGAAATTCCACTTGTCTTAGTTTACTTGCAGACATACTGTCACAATTTAGTTTACTAAAGCAAATACTAAACCTACTTTTGGTCTAATTTTCTGAGCCCATGCTTGGTGTAGTATTATTGTTGGGTTATCTGTCTGCACTATATATGCGAAATTCACATAAACATGCTCCGATGATATCATGGACTAGTTTGTTTCCACATTACATTCACTCCGGTGCTATGCTTCACTGATAGGTGTGCATGCAAACCCATCTGAAGCGAAGCAGTGGATTCAATTTAACGCAGAAATAAACTAGTGCATGATATCATTGAACCATGTTTATGTGAATTTTCCATATGTAGTACAGATGGATAACTCGACTATAGTACTACCAAGCATGAGCGCAAAAAGAACAAACAATAATTATACTAATATTTGACATATGGCATCTATTAATACTTTTCTAAAGAAAATGCAATATTATTGCACAGGAGGGTCATTCGGTAGGTGTTCCGGCAAATGTCCGAACATCCGTCTTTGGACGTCCCATGGATGAGCCGTGCCATGTTCAGAGTTCTTGCATCGGATGATCCGATGGACATCCGGTGAACGTCGTTCGGAGGTAAATGGACATCCGGTGCTATACGTATATGGCTATACGTATTTGACTAGATCGTGTGATATTACGTATAATAATTTGTATTTTATATATTCCTCCCGCTTGTCAGTTATATACAGATGAGCTGGAAGAACTCGTTAATCAACATCCTTGACCATTTTCACTTTTAAGAGGTTTTAATGCACGCAATCCCCTGTGGGGTTGTGACAGACGAGATACTAGAGGGGCCTTTGTCGAACACCTCTTGATTTCTACATGGTTGGGCAAGCTAAACACTAATGAATTTCAGTATTTTAGCTCAGCAACTTACCCATTTAGTTCCACTGACCTCTCTAATTGACATCCATCAATATTGTCACAAATGACAAGTGATGAGGCGACGAAAGCTTAAGTAAACTAGACGTTTAATGAGGCGAACGTGTGCCAAAAACAAAAAGGAACAGACGATAACAATAGAGCGTCGCGGGCTTCGAAGTCGGCGTAACAGCGGAATTGAACGCTGGAACGAGACTGACTCGACAAGGTCACGGGCGGCCTCTTATCTAGAGTGCGTCATTATCTGGAAGATTCGGCGAAGAAGGCTCGAGCGTCGCGCGCTCGGGGCGAGAATGAACACGCACTTACCAGAACAACAAGGGCAGGAATAATTGAGAAAACCTAAGTCCGGAGCAAGAATAAACGTGAACCTTCTAGAAGTCTGTGACCGAGCGTTGCTTTCTCGGCCGAGCGCGCGGCATTATCCCCCCTTAAAAGCGCATCGTCCCGATGCAGCACAAACCGAAAACACAAATCCACAACAAAAGGACGGCAGAATTGCGAGCCACAGTTCACAGTTTGACGAGAGTCCAAAGTTATATCGTTCGTAATGCGGCTTGAGGCGCACGACGTGGACTACTTTGCGTCGCGGCAGGCGTCGTCTTGATGGTCGAGTTCCGTCGGGAAGCGCCTCGTAGTTTAAGTCTCCGAGACGGCGAAGGACCTTGTAGGGTCCAAAGTAGCGCTTGAGAAGCTTCTCGCTGAGCCCACGTCGCCGAATCGGTGTCCAGACCCATACTCTGTCCCCGAGATTAAAGTGGACATCACGCCAGCGAAGATTGTAGCGGCCGGCGTCGATATGTTGCTGGTCTTGAATCCGTAGTCTGGCTAGCTGGCGGACCTCTTCTGCTCGTTGAGCAATCACCTGGGCGTCATCGCTCTCGTCGTCGACTGGCTCGTGCGGCAACATGGAGTTTAGCATAGTCGTCACCGTCCGGCCATACACCAGCTGGAAGGGCGTCACTCCTGTGGTCTCTTGCACTGCCGTGTTGTAGGCAGACGTGACGTAGGGCAGCACTTCGTCCCAGGTCTTGTGCTCCACGTCGACGTACATAGAGACCATGTCGGCGATTGTTTTGTTGAGCCGCTCCGTCAACCCGTTAATGTGCGGTTGGTATGCAGTTGTTCTACGGTGGTCCGTGTGGCTTAGATGAAGGGTCTCTTGGGTCAACTGTGCCATGATCGATGACCCTTTGTCTGCAATCAGGACTTTGGGGGCGCCATGCCGGAGGACGATGGACTCGATGAAGCACTTGGCAACTTCAACAGCAGTCCCCGACGGAAGGGATTTCGTCTCAGGCGTAACAAGTTAGATAATCCGCGGCGACGATTATCCAGCGGTTTCCAATCGTCGACGGTGGAAAACGACCCAGCAAATCCATTCCAATTTGTCGGAACGGCTTGGTTGGACGGGTATTCGGCTGAAGGAGACCTGCTGGCTTTAACGGCAGTTTCTTGCGTCGCTGACACTCATGGCACGATCGTGTGTAGAGATGGACGATTTTCGAAAGCTTGGGCTAGTGTCCGGCTGTAACCGAGGTGTCCTGAAGTCGGGTGGTCGTGGCAGGCTTGAAAAAGTTCTTGTCGAAGGCTGCTAGCGACTACCAGAAGCCAAGGCGAATTACTGGTTCCGAAATTCTTTTTGTAAAGTACACCTCGTCGAATAGCGCAGGTCGGCAGGGCTTGTGAAAAGACACGAGGAAAGGTACTTTCTTGTCCTTCTAGATGCTCAATAAGGGCGTGCAGCTCCGGTTCGTCTCGTTGAAGTCCTGCCATGTCATCGGTGTCCACGAAACCTAGAAAACATTCGTCGTCATCGTCGTCGCTACAGATTGACGTCTCGACGGGGGCTCTGGACAGGCAGTCGGCGTCACTATGCTTCCGTCCTGACTTCTAGACCACGGTCATGTCAAATTCTCGAAGTCGAAGACTCCATTGAGCAAGGCGTGCTGAAGGGTCTTTGAGATTGCAAGCCAAAAGAGCGAGTGGTTGTCTGTGACCACGCGGAACGGATTCCCGTATATATATGAACGAAATTTTATGATCGCCCATACGACCGCGAGAAACTCTTTTTCCGTCGTGAAGTAATTTTTCTCCGCCTTCGACAGCGTCCGACTTGCGTAGGCAATGACTCGCTGCGTGCCTTCCTGTAGCTACAAATACCACGCCAAGTCCGGAGTTAGTGGCATCCATGTGAATTTCGGTTTCGGTGTGCTGGTTGAAATGTCCAAGGGTTGGAGGTGTCTGAAGTCGTCGTTTCAGTTCGTCGACCGCCCACTCTTGTTCTTCTGCTCATGGAAACTTCACGGAGTCTTTCGTAAGATGTGTGAGGGGCGCCGAAATTTTTGCAAAATCTTGATTGAAGCTCTTGTAGTACGCGCACAGCCCCTTGAATCTGCGGACGGCCTTCTTGTCCGATGGTCGAAACAATTCGGCTACGGCGGATGTCTTCGCGGGGTAGGGGCGTACTCCTTCGCTACTGACGACATTGCCAAGGAACTTGAGTTCGTTGGCTTGAGTGTGAGCCCTGCGGTCTTGATGGCTTGGAGCACGGCCCTAAGCCGTTTCAAGTGCTCGTCGAAGTGCGAAAATACGACAACGGCGTCCAGAAAAACCAGGCAACTCTGCCACTACAGTCCCGTTAGCACGGTATCCATGACCCGCTGGAAAGTCGCCGGCGCCGTACAGAGTCCGAAGGGCATCACCTTGAACTCGTAGAGTCCATCGGGCGTGACAAAGGCAGTCTTCTCGCGGTCTCGATCATCGACCTCAATCTGCCAGTAGCCACTCTTCAAGTCCATCGACGAAAAGTATCGGATGTGGCATAATCGGTCAAGGGTGTCGTCTATGCGGGGAAGCGGATATACATCTTTCTTTGTAACCGCATTCAGGTGCCTGTAGTCCACGCAAAACCTAAGTGTTCCGTCCTTCTTCTTCACCAGCACGACTGGAGAGGCCCACGGACTGCTTGAAGGCTGGATAATATCGTCTTCAAGCATTTCTAGGACTTGTTTCTGGATGGTTTCCCTCTCCTTCACCGAAACTCGGTACGGCGACTGATGAATAGGCACGTTATTGTCAGTAAGAATTCGATGCTTCGCAACCGCTGCTTGGCGTAGACTTGACGATGTGGCGAAGCAGTCACTAAACTCAGCGAGAACGTCAGTCAGCTGCCGTCGTTGTGTGGCTCGGAGGGACGTGTCGATGTCGAGCTCTGACGGCGTGGTTCTCCAGTGCTGCGTCCGAGTGGCGTCTTCAGAAATCACGGCGATCGCGGCTGGGTCCTGAATTTCCTCGACGTACCTCACAGCTGTACATTTTGTAAGGAGCTGGGACTCTCGCCGGACGTTGGTGACAAGGGCTACGGTACGCCCGTCCTGGAGCTCTTGTTACGGCTCTTGCAATGCCAATCCCTCGTCCAAGGAGAAGTGGGACGCTTCCTTCCATCAGTGCTACACCGCAGGTGGCTTCTTCGGTCCCGACGGGCACAAAGACACTCGACAACGGCGGCATGTTTACGTGGCCGGTAAGGACTCGCACTGCAGCTAACGTCGCTTTCGGTTTTTCCGCCGATGGGACAGGTTTCCGAAGCGTCAGCTTGTACTCCGCAAGGTCGATGATGCGCCGTATGCACACAAGAAGTCAAATTCGAGAATGACGTCCCTAGAACAGTGTTGCTTTACGACGAACTTCACAGGGCAGGTTTCACCGTGGATTTCAACGCGAGCAGTGCACCTGCCGACAGGTGTGATGAGATGCCCGCCGGCGGTTTGTATCTGCGGTCCGTCCCATGACGTCGTAACTTTCCGAAGGCGGCGAAAGAGTCAACCACTCAAAACGCAGTAGTCTGCTCCGGTGTCGACGAACGCCGTCGCGTCGTGGCCGTCGATGATAACGTTGAGGTCATTCGACACTGTTGCAGAAACGTCGTTTCGGGGCGTTGCAGCGTTAGAGTGGGAGAGCTCCGACGATCTTGGAGGATCTTGGCATCGTCCGTCTTCAGCAACAGCACCTCCTGGCATTGCCGCGCGTAGTTTTCCCAACGGGTTGTGATGAGTGACATGCTTTCTCGGCGAGACCGGCGGAAGGGCGATAGCGAGCGTCGGAGGGACGGTGAACGGAATCCTCGGTGAGGAGACGCCTCAGGGGATAAAGAGCGGCGTAGGTAGTCCTCGATGTCCCAAGGTCGCTCTCCGAGTCGTGGTCGAGGGTCGTTGGGCGCAAACCCTCGTAGGCCCAGCTGGCGGTAGGGGCATCGTCGGTAGATGTTGTCCGCTTCACCGCAGTGGTAACACAGCGGGCGTCGGTCGGCCATCCTCCAGATGTCGGTCTTCCTCGGCTCAGGTTGCTCTGGACGAACGTGCACCATGATTTTCCTATCGTCGGATGTACTGCGGCGTTGGGGCGTCTCTTCGAGGTGGCGCCGAGGCTTGGCGGGGCACTTGCGGCGGTCGTCGGGCCATGGCGGCGTAGGTCAACGTTGGTTCCCCCGGTGCCACCGTGGTGACGGGAACCTCTTGTTGGAGCACCCGATGCACTTCTCCTTAGGCAGCCTAGGCGAAAGAAAGAGTTGGCAGATTACTGTCGGTTGGCAGCAACCTTTGCAGTTCCTCCCGGACGACCTCCCGGATAATTTCCCGGATGTCCCGCGTACCCGGAGTGTTTTCGTCGTTAAGCAGCGTGGGTGCAGCGACGCCTGGATGTCGCTGGTAGTGGGAGGCTCGCGCTTGGAAGGCGCGCTCGATGTTGCTTTTGTCCGTGACGAAGGCTTCGAGGGTGGTCGGCGTGTAGCGGACGAAGCCGCCGAAGATGACATCCTGAACACCTCGCATCAAGATCCGCAGCTTCCTTTCGTCGGTGGCTTGAGGGTCGGCGCGAGCGACCAGCCGCAGAACATCTTCGACGAAACTGGTGATAGTCTCGTTTGTGCCCTGGGTCCTCGTTCGAAGAAGGTCCTCAGCCTTCTCCCGTTGATATAGGTTGGTGAACGTCCGTGTCAGCACATCCTTGCAGGCGGTTCATGAGATCAACGAAGTATCGCGATTCTCGAACCAGTGCCTGGCCGTTCCTTCGAGCGCGAAGTAAAGATTCTGGAGGCACTGTTCGTCCGTCCATCGTTTGTGCTGGGCCACTCGCTCGCGCTGTTGTAGCCAGTCCTCAATGTCTTCATAAGGCTCACCGTGGAAGGACGCGGGCGTACGGGCAGCGACGGGTAGGAAAACGACGGGTGGAGTGGTCATCGTTGCGGTCTTCTTTTGTTTCTGCGGCAGGGGTCCGAGTTTCGGAGGTAGGCCTTAGTTGCGGCGACTTGATCGGGCGTCGGTGTCTTCTAGGAAGGGTAGCCTTCCGGGGCTGAGCACTTTACTTGACCGGGATGTCTTCGTAGTTCTACGCTTCACGGGCATAGAAAGCGTTATCCAGCACATCCACCAAAATGTCACGAATGACAAGTGATGAGGCGACAAAAACTGAAGTAAACCTAAACGTTTAATGAGGCGAACTTGCGCAAAAAACAAAAAGGAAACAGAAGATACCAATACAGCGTCGCGGGCGTCGAAGTCGGCGTAACAGCGGAATCGAACGCTGGGCCGAAACTGACTCGACAAGGTCGCAGGCGGCCTCTTGAGTGCGTCATTATCTGGAAGATTCGGCGAAGAAGGCTCGAGCGTCGCGCGCTTGGGACGAGAATAAACACGCACTTTCTAGAACAACAAAGGCAGGAATAAATGAGAAAGGTTATGTCGGTAGCAAGAATAAACGTGAACCTTCTAGAAGTCTGTGACCGAGCGTTGCTTTCTCGGCCGAGCGCGCGGCAATATTCCCATTGTTTTTCTGGAAGGTCATCCTGAATCCTCCCAGGAGTTAGCATTTTTCAATCATGTTATAATGTAACCCTCTTCCCATGACAGTCTCAGCGCACTCACATCGTTGAAAGTTCGAAAACGCCAACTGGGCCACTCTAAAAGGATCACCTTTTTTGGCTTGCTCATCACTTGACTATTTCTATAGCGACAGAGCCACATAATATATCCCCTTACCGTATTTTAGAGGCTGCCATTCTCTCCATCCACATGACGTCGTCGCAACCATGCACCGGACCTGGTGCAATGAAACTGCCGTCGGGCTAAAGCGTACAATATCGTGTATGAGGCATTCTTAGGTGCTGCCCTTCAACATACATTCTTATTGAATTTAAAAGGGAGACGGCACAGGTGCTTAGTATCCGAAGGAACGCGAAGAAAATATTTTCGAAGGTACGCTTTTTTGATTAGCAGTACTGGGTCTGCAAAGAAAGGATGGCGTCGCGCACATAAATTTGACGGCTCTTATCGGGCATTCACTGTCCCACTCTTAAGTCGAAACGTAGCGTGTCTTGCAATGTCTTGAGGAAAAGACCAACATCCCCAGTGAACACTTCCAGTATGTCTCCAGTTGCCAATATTACACTCAAACGGCACAGCGAAACAAGAGAAATCTGAGAAAAAGATGTTAACACATCAAGTGGCGTGCATGAACGCGATAATGTTCTATTTACACTGTACAAATTAAAATGACACCTAATTTTTTGGACGCAAACCGCCCCTGGACCAGATGGTATTCAATATAAAGTGATCGAACATCTACAGCCAACTTTTTGGAGTTAATTTTGTACAATTTTAATTGAGGTTGGCTCGAAAATCACTTTTACTCCTTATGGAAGGTCGCTGTTTTATCAGTGGTGAGGCCCTGAAAAAGATTCATTTTGTTCATTGAGCAGGGGTGTGGGCTTAGTGATTTTTGAAACCGAATCGAATACGATTTGTATAGTCTTGCCGCCAAACCGAATACGAATACAAATTGAATATTTTTCGAACAGTTTTAGACTAGTAAGTGGACAGGTACTAAAGAAGAGTACAGGTTATAAAATGAGTCAATTTTTGCAAAATGTTGTTTAAATCATTAATTAAACCTAGGTTAGACAATAATGCTTAGGGTTCAACGATATATATTTAAATAGAGACAACAGCGCTTATAATGTGAGGACGCTAAACATAATTTCAGGGTTCATGCTGATCTTTACATTAAAACACAGTGCGCACGGACCTTTTTAAGAAAATAAAAAGGAATCTTGCACCTTGTCAAATTTCGTCCAACGAACTATATTTGAGGGGGTGAGACAGTACACGAGGTGCCTTATTTTCGGAGTTAAAAATTAGAAAATTTGTTACGTCAACTTGAGGTTCTAATAGTTACCATGAAAAAAATAAATCTTTTCCACATGTTCTGCAGCAATAGACTCGTCCGTTTGTCGCAGTGTTTGAGCAGGTTAAGAACAGTCTCTCGCTTGCAACCTGGTTTACCGGAATCGCCAGGTGCTGTCGCGCGCAACATTCGACGCTCTTATAACTTTTGTTTGCCTCCAATTTGCTACCAGTGGAATGGGCTGTCGGTACGTGGCGAAACCGAAGACTGAAGGCAGTTATAGACCTCTTGCCTTCCGCAACTTGGTACATAATTCTTCTTTGACAATACCAAGCTGTTCAATATCTTCCGCACTGAAGTTGCTCACTTGTGTGAGATTGCTGTACGGCACAACTTTCTTCGGACGTGAGCAGTATTGAGTCTTGTACATCTTGAAGCATTGTACTTAGTACGAACTTCAAATCTTTTTTTCTTCTTTGTTGTAGCAGATGTCCTTGAATCGAGGATCAAGAAAGGTGGCAAAGGCATAAGGTGCCCTTTTCCCCCAAAAAAAGAAAGAAAAAGCCAGCTGGGCGTAAGACGTATCTTTTCCATGCTTAGAGAGCCAGCCGGACCAGTGGCAGTGACAATGTCGTCGATTGACAGGTGATCACACTGCTCGGTTACACACTGGACCGCAAGCTGGGGTCTTTAAGGCCCAAATTTGTAAAGACCTCAACACAGGCGCCAACACCCTGAGACTACCCCCCCCCCCTCCCAGGGGTCCTTGACTCCCGGCGTCGCCGGTATTTTGGCTGGCTAGTCTGCAAGTTGGACCCGCAAGGAGTCCTCTCCAGGCGCTCGAGACCGGCCCGTTAGAAGTAAGCAGCCCGTGGAAGGCCCCCGAAGATCACCACCGAGAACACCGCTGCTAAACCTACCGTACATATTAAAATCGCCATCACGTTCATCTTGTATATTACCCCATCACCTAAAAACATCACTGGTTGCGTCACCGCGGGCCTTCATGGTATTATCTGTTACCTTTCTGCGGCGTCGAGGCTCAAGGTTTCCTAACGCTGTAATGTGCACTGACTCTACGAAATTTCTAAACGCAGTCACAACAATGACTCACTTGTCTCTGAGTTACGCAACATTATATTTTGACTGCAAACACTGAAAAGTTTGCATAATTCGATGCCGGCTGCCTAGCCACAAAGGCATTCCTGGAAATGAAGCTTCTTACTGCGCAGTCAACTCTGCTGGTGGCAGAAATGTTGACATATGCCAACTACTATACAAAGATTACGAGATCTCTTTGAAACGATGGATCCAAACAAAGTTACAGCTGCGTTAGTGGAATAATAAAACAGGAAACAAACTGCACGCTTTCAATTCCTTTTCTGAGCAAGTGGGATAGTGACTGACACCGGGAGCGCTTCTATGAACTCGTACTCTGCAGATTACGAATCAATCATACCCATTTCGAACAAGGGCACCTCGTGAGCAGGGAGGATGCCCCGGAATATGGATGTTGTAATAACCTCTAGGTATTATGCACCGATTCTCTGAATGCCAAATGTATTATCAACGTCGTTTGAATCTCCTCTCATTGCTTCATAAAGAACACGTTCCCCTACACCTGGCCTGACTACTATACTTCCTTAAGCTTCACTACGCACACAGCCGACGCTACGAGTTGATGAGACTAATCAGACAGCGTCATAAGGGCACAATCATGGTGTTCCTCGTGTTTCTGTACGTGTTATATCATCGCTGAACCAAGCATAAACAAAATAGGCAAAGTGACTTGCGCTTTTGACGCTGATTGATTAGACACGTTAGCTCGTGGCGTCGGCTGCGTCTGGACTGAAGGTGAAATGAAGTATAGGTGATGACCCGCTCATCCCACACAGCTGTCTTTTACCCTCCTTACAAATATTGGCGGTGTACACCAACTGTGATTTTTGTTTATATAAAAAAAAAAACTCCGGCTCTACCTGGGATCCACTCTGGTGTAGCACGAGGGAAGGGTTTTCGTTCAGAAATTGGGTGTGTGTATCGGTTCCTGCCTCGCGCCGATCCTCATGGAGATTTATCTCTTTTTTGTGGATCGCGCGGTGCAGGAGCATCTAGCTCGCTCGGGTAATGAATGTAGGATCTTCCGGTACGTTAACGACTATCTGGTTCTTCATCCTGTCTCCAGCTCAGATGTTTCCATTCTTAAGGCATTCAAAACTAACGCCAGTGGTCTCACCTTCCAAAGGGAAGACCCTACTCAGGAGGGCCTCCAATTCCTCGGTCTTCGACTGACCCACTCGTCTCACGGTCTATGCTGGTCTTTTCAACAGCGTTCCCAGAAACCTGTCCTCCCCTTCTCTAGCCATCATTCATAAACCGTTAAGTCCGGAATTGTCCAGTCTCTCCTTCCCTCCTCTTGCAAAAAGTCCTGCGATCACAAGATCAGAGGGAGCCTGTCACTGCAGGCCACCAGGCACCGGAGGACGGGCTACCCGGTGGACCTTTTAGATAACATCAGCAAGAAACTCATCCTTCTGTCGACGAGCTGCCCAAAGGAGGCTCCCTCCGGGACCCGGTCTGCCCGCCCTGCGTGCATCTCTTACTCCCACAACACGGCACACCGACTCCGCGCGCTTCCACATCGATTCGGCACCAGAGTTCTTTTCACATGCAAATTTAAATTGGGAGGCATGTGCAAGCGAGTAACCAACCCAGAACCCCCACCCACATGCACAAAAAAAACACACGCAGTGCTTCCGGTCCCTACAAGGGAAAAGGTGTATAGTATTCCTCTTGTGTGCGGGGCCGAGTGCATTGGTCAGACGGGGCGCTGCGTGAATGACCGTCTCCGGGAGCACGCCAAGGAGATCTCGTCTCCCTCTTCGGACTCCTTCCATCCAGTCGTGGCTCACGCCAAAAACTGCCCCTCCTGCACCCCCGACTTCTCGAAAACCAAAATTCTCTGCGGGCACAAATCCCGATTCGGCAGGGAAATCCTTGAGTCTCTACATATCAAATCTTCAGTCTCAAACCTGTCCAGCCCATCCCTTTCTCTTTCCGATCGAGAGATGCGCTTCCTGCGGACCGAGAGGGTTCCTCAAAGACATAAAAAGTCTAAATTACCGTATCTTCTTCTCCTTCTCGTCTCAGCGCTTTTCCCCCTCTTCCCTTCCTTCCCCAAGAGAGCATCGTCGGCACATCTTCTCCTCCTCCTCTTCTCCGCGCCCTTGCCTCCCCCCTCTTCCCTTCTCTCCCCAAGAAAGCATCGCCCGCACTCGGGGCTGCGCGTAACGGCGACGTGTCGATTGACACACAGCAGACCCCCCTTCCGCCATGCACGCTTAGCTGCGAGCTGGCTCGCGCTTCTCTCACCCACCATCCTCCCTCTCCACCTCCCGGACGCCCCCCGTCGAGCTTCAGGAGGCGAAGTCGAGCCAGTAAACTTTTTGTTGAAAGTCGAAAGCCTGTCTTGTCTGTTTGTCTTAAATGTCCCTCTTTCCTTATCGTAAGTCTTTTTTACATTTATACACATTCATGCTCATTGTTTACTACATAGTTCGCCACTAGAGCTACTTCCCCTTTTTAACCTTATTGTGCAAAAGTTCAAGCTTGGCGCAAGACAGACTTAAATGCTGATGCGCCATAAACCCTCAATCAATCAATCAATCAATCAATCAACATGCATAATTTTTGGGCAGGGGCGTCTTTCAGAGGAACGCACTATAAAATGTGTAAAGATACAGATGATGTTTGTTCAGTTGCTGTGTACGCGTTGTCCTGTGTTCCGAGATAGCATTTTGTTGCCAGAGAAATTTTTTTTCCACAGTTTCACATGTGGGATCATTGGAAATGTGTATCCTGGAGACTCAGACTCGTTGACTTTTTTGGCAGGTTCCAATGTAAGAGAAACCCACAATTATCAGTTTAGAAGATACGAATGATGCCTATTCTGTCACTGGGTTTGTTTTCTCTTGCGATCCGAGAGAACAATTTGATTTCCGAGAAATACCTTATTCCGTGTGTTCTTGAAGATAGTTTATCCTCTCTAACATGTAAATTTTTGTTTTGGGGACTAAGACCTGCACACATTTCCGGCAGATGCGCCTTTCAGAGGAAGCCGCACTTATCAGTCGAGAGAATACAGGTGATAAGAGTTCTCAAACTGGGTAGGCCTTGTACTCTACTACGAGACAAGGTTTGTGATTTCAGGCTTTTTTTTTTACGATTCTACTCGTAAACGTCCCGCTCATTTTTTTGGACAGTTGACCTTCGCATATAGTCATTGATAACGTAACAAAAGCATGGATGTCCTATGGCAGTTCCGGCTCTTCTGTAAGGCTTTACCCTTAGTTAACAAGATGGCGTTCCGTGATCATTGAGCGTGCTCGAGGATCAACAGTACCGGACGGCAACGAGCACATGCTGAGGCCGGACATCCGAAAGAGACACCTTTGAACTCCAATGCACGCCTGGGACGTCACGTCACTAAAGTGGCGTTGCTGTCGGCGCCGCGCATGCGCAAGCTTTTTTTTTTTTTGCCCGAAGCTTGTTTCTGAGTGCGTGCCGTGTCAGCAGTAGTGACAGTTTCGTAAACAGTGTGCTGATCTTTACGTCATCGTAGGCGCGGCATTCGGGTTGGTGCCGGACGTGTGCATTCACGGAACGCACAATTGAATCGAATTGAATCAGGCTACCGCCTGACTTGATTCGGCTCCATCGCAGGGAATCATATGAGGCCTGATTGGCATGTGCCCTGTGGGATTAGGGTAGTTTCCGACGCGCCTTACAACCCGTGGGAGATTTAGTTGCATATGTTTCTTGCGCTTTAATCTTCCGTATTTGCATATGATTCTCGTGCCTTAATCTTCCGCAGAAATATAATAAGTAAGCAATAACGACAATGAATAACAGAGTTATTAATAAGACTGTTGCGCATGCGCGATATTAAAGCGTCTGTTAAATTTTCGTCCTGACACATCTCGTCCGGCAAATTGTTGCTGAGTCAGCGCTTTTCATGACGTCGATGTGAGATTAGTTTTTCTGCTCGCTGGTGGAAAAAAAACATGACCGAGCACAAATGTTTACGATTGGGTCACTTCTACTTCGTTTCAACATAAGCCCAGACGCAGCCAACGCAACGACTTGATGAGATCAAACACACAACATGAAATGCTCACCATCATGATGCACGTTATCTTTCCGTGCGATGCTCTATCACAGCTCAACCAATCATAAAGCGAAAAGGCCTAGTGACTTTCGCTTTTTCAGTGGCGTGACTAGTCCTATCAGCTCCTAGCGCGGGATTGCGTCTGGACTAAAGGGGTAGTCATGCGGATTTTCTAGAGCTACCCCAGCTAACTATAGTTGTGGAATATCTGGCCTTTACACTTTATGGTGTACTAATTAGTACCGCGATATACGGAATATGTATTGTGGAATCGGCAAGTGAAAAAGGTGCCGAAACCCATATTCTAGTATAGCCTCCCTCTTCAGCGCCGTGACGTCAGGGGAAGACAGGACATGCAGGTCCTGCGGGTAGTCATGAATAGACTATGCCGAGCATCTGTTTTGTGCTGCTACGTGGTTGCATGAGCAAGCTTTCAGAGCATTCATTTTGCACCATAAAACTGCTTTCAATCATTTGGGAACAAAGTGTACAGTCCAAAAAATGAACTCCTGCCTTCCTGCTGACCTCCGTTTTTAATTGATGAAAATAAATTTTCACTTTAAAAAACAGGAAGAGGGCCACAATGTGTAGATTCAATTAAAATAAGGCCCAATATTTTGGATTTTATTTCAGAGATGTTAGTTGTTGCGTAAATCAACTTTTCGAGCATATCGGGGACTATGAAGAAAACACCGAAGTACCACTTTAACCTGAAACGAACAATAGTCCAGCAGTTAAAGTTTGAACGTTGCATGATAAAGTCGCAGGGTAATATACGAGAACCAGTTTTTGACCACTTCAAGATACCCCATACATACAAAAGTTCGAGGCGGACGAAGAAATTTGTCAAGCAGGCGACTAAAGCACAGACTTTGCAGTGACTTGAATTACTAATAAATACCACCACTGTCGAAACTAAGTAAAAAATCAATTTTGGCTCATAAACTCTTCCCAGCATGCGTGGCGTGATGTCGAAATGGCACTGACAAGTTACTGGTTTGTACCACAACATCCTTTCTTTTTATAATTTTTTTTGATTTTTTGTGTGTTTTGCGAGTGTGGTGGATGCTATGCGCTCGCCCGGGGAATCAACCGCATCCCCTTCATTTCTTGACTCCGCTTTCTTCTAGTGGGTGTAAGCAGAATAGAGTGAGCACGTCGTGAAAGATGGGTGCATGACTGGCCAAAAACTATGTAGGCTCCACCGCACTGTAACATAAGGGGTGAACTTAACATGGGTAGGGATACTGAGGATCGTGAGAAAATATAGTCTCCATATAGCGCAGATTTGTATTTATCTATTTATGTTAAATAGTGCTGGATGTCTTCGAGGTACACTGGTATCATTGTTAATTTTATAGTTACTTTCTATACTGAAAAAACCAAGTATAACGTCGTTTCACAATCTGGATTATGTAAATAAAACTGGAACTGCATTTGTTTCTGGAAATATAAAATCAAGAAGGCAGACAAAGAAATAATTTCTGAAAACCTGAAATCCAGATAAAGTCCACATAGATTTCCAGTTGCATAATCCAAATAGCGAAAAGTTATACTGTTTCGTTTATTTGGTAGGGTTGACATGCTTCATGTCAACCTGCAATAGACTACAATCTAAGGAATGGGGAACCATTTGTTTTTGATCTGAGATGCGTATAAAAGCGGCGCATTCATACAGACGCCAGGGCAATATACCGCGTGGCCTCGACCTGGCTCGTGATAGGAAATCGCGGCTTGTATTTTTGACCATAGTTCACCACAAGTTGATAATTCGTATGGATAATTCCTGTACGCCACTGTACTTTACAATATATCAAATAAAGCCGCTTGGTGAATTTTTACATATATCGGTACATTAATTTGACATCATCCACTAAAGTACAGTCCCCAACCTGACAAATATTTTATATTGGTACAAAATACCTACTACTACTACCAAAATAAATAGAACGTCTGATCGCAATATTTCTAATAGAGACTGTTATTACTGTTAATAACATAACAATAATAAACATTTATTATAGTTGGTTTTCTTTTTGTGCAAATAAAAATTGACCGTTTTCACTAGGGTACAGTAAAAGTGGTAAAATGTCTTATGAGAAGTGGTCGGGCATGCGCACTTTCGAAATATTTGAAACAAATATGCAGATATGACAATTTCTTTATGCTCAGAGCATCCGATTGCAAATATAGACGTTCGAGAGATCACATGTACGCGTATTGTATTACAAGTATAAAATATATACTTTCTCAACTCCACAGTCGGGTGATTTTTTCATCATGTTTTATTATTTAACCGTAATCATGCCAACATACCAGTAATCATTGTGCTCAATATTGGTAGTTTCTTTGTACATGTAATTTTTTGTGCGAGTTCACTGGCGCATATTCACCCTGTACAAAGGGTTTTGATATACTGTGACGCCACTGCGGAGTGAAAAATTGCTACCGACTTCCTCTCGCGCAGAAAGGATCCCTGTCCGCTGCGACGCTTACAAAGTAGCAGTCCACCATGATTCCTCTTCACGTTCATGCAAGCCTGCCGGTGACTGGCCCATGAGCCTATTCGTATGCACACGTGAACGAGGGAGCTGATGAAACCTTCTTGCGTGTAGGTGTAGCCTCTTCATAGGCCGGAACCATTGAGAAACGAAACTGCCTGCATAATATGAAGTACAATAAAAATCGATTGGAGTGTTCTTTCGCGCTATGATCGGCTGAGTTATCTGCATACAAGCGTAGGCACAGTCCAAATATTATTTGAAAATGTGCGTTAAACCGTTCAGTGAGCCTGCGACGCGTTTTGGCTGGTTTACACTGTTGCAACCGACAACGACAGAGTCCACCAAAAGGGGGTTTTAAGTCGCTTACGACCGCCATTGCTGCTGGGCAGCACGGTCGTAAGCCGTCACATGAGTTTTAAAAACAGGTAATGTCGCACTAGGTCGTAGTCGGCTGCAACATTGTGAACCAGCCTTTACCCTCTAACAGAGAGCCTCATACCAAAGGGCGTCAACAACTCCTTTATTTGATTACCAAATATATCGCTAAGAAGTTTTGTTCTTAGAGCGCAGCTCTTAGGCTACCGTTTGCGGCTTGAGCAGCGTCGGCGTCGGTGCAATCCCACGTTGCATTATGGGACGTTTCCCACAATAACGTCACACGTGATGACACGTGGACGTCACAAGGGCAAAATTCCTTGCTAAAATAGGATGAAAATTTTCCCTCAAAATTTAGCGAAAAACGTTTACCCTCGTTTCGTCACACGTGACGTCACATGTGACGTCACGTGAGGTCAGATGTGACGTCACAAAACCCGGGAAAATGTTTTAACTAAAAATGGCGGGAAATGTTTCCACTAAATTTAGCGGAACATTTTCCCGCAAAATTAGCGGAAAAATTTTACCCTCGTGACGTCACATGTTACGCTTCCCTTCGCACCCTCCCCTCCTCCTCCTTAAAAGCTGCGCTCTAATTCGGCGTTACAGAGAATTGTAAATGTGTTTCATTGTTTCTTTTTGTTTTTTAGGTCGTCTTGACAGTTTATTTTTGATTGCGGTGCTACCGGAGAACAGCCTACAGCAATGAATTGGGACACGGAAGTATTTTTGGTGTTCACATAATGTAACCAAGAACAATTAAATAATTCTGTTTCGATTGTTTTTCCTTCAGAAAAAACCTCGACTAGACATTTCTGAGTATACCCAAACGTCGTGAGCATTCTGACTATTTAAAAATATGTTTATTCTAAGATCAAAAGTAATTGACATAAGTGCATTCTTACCAAATGTCTTTGGATTACTGGTTTTGTAGACAGAGCAGGCCGCTCAGAAAAGCTAGCGGGAAATCGAGCGGCCATAACCAAGCACAGGCAATTTACACAATTAAATATGCATGGTACAAATACAACTGCGTGACCTTGTCTGTCTTTAATAAAAATATAATATATGGCCAACTTACGTAAAAAAAATCAACATTATAATTTTTTTTTTTGGGGGGGGGGCGGGGGTGGGATTGAGGTGCTGAGGGGAGATGGTAAATAAAAAAAATATTTCCACACCTTTAGCGTCTTGGTGTAAACAATATAAACTGCAAGCCTCGCAGTCAGCCCATAGCCCTTCGCATTCAGCGAACACTACCACCCCCCCCCCCCCCCCCGCTTCAAACTGACGCATGATGAAGCATTTTGTCTCAAACAGCGGCAGCCAGGCCAAAACCTTGAAAGGATGGAGGCCGCAAAGGTGCAAAGAAGAGGAGGTTAAGATATCGGTGCTTTCGTGTCTCGCTTAAGGCTAATATGGCACGTGGCGTAAAAACATGAAACTAGGCCGCCTTGTCCAGGAATCTTGGCCATGCATGTTGGGGATGTTCTCGATTGACTAAACAGAGACTAGCAGTTATGCTGTGATAAGTCATATTTATTGTTTTGCTTGTATTGTGCCTAACAAAATTGTAGATTTTTTTTTGTGCAATTATACGTAATAGACAGATGTTCCGTACGAACGTTCTGTGATCGTCCTCTTAGGACAGCCTTTTTGCCGTCTGTGCAATGCACCTTTGGTCTTTCGCCCTGTAACAAGAAAAGTGATAATAAACACAAAACTACATAGTTTAATGTTGCGATAGTTTAGCAACATCAAAGTAGATAAAACATAAACTCGGTAATTGTATCAAATAGGTTACAATATGAGAAGCGACAATAAAAATATAAACTATAAAGTGTATACTGGCTGTTTTATAGTGATTAAAGACACGTTTTAAAACCATTAAATCTACATTATTAGGGTTTGTGCACGTGGGTTTTATAGAAAGGGGGACATCATATGGAGGGATAGTCTTATTTAAAAGTGGGACGATTAAGTAAAATTAGCTACGTAGGTTTTTAATTAATGAAAATAACCATATGGATCAATGTAGAAGGTTTCTGAGCGCCATTAAAGAAAACTAACTCAGTAAATGAAAAAGAACAAATTGCCAGTGACCTTCCTTTTTAAAGTCCCGTTACGTACGAAAACATTTATAGATAATTGGTGAGAAAATTGTTGTGTCACGTAACGCATATTTTGCCGCTAAATCTTTCGGGAGAATTGAGTGGTTGTGTAAAGGTCACGTGACCTCAGGTCACGTGACGTCGGTTTCCTCCACCAAATTCAGCGGATAACCGGTTTCGTGTCTGGGTGACAAGACAAATTTTCGCGTTAAATTTAACGAGTAATTGAAATGATATATTGGTCACGTGCCGTCAATTTCCACAAGGTGTATAAGTCACTTGACCTCACGCGACGCAATATTTCCCGCTAAATTTAGCGGAAAATACTCGGACGGATGGCCAAACTTTAGGGATTGTGGATTAGCGTTAAAAAGCATGTCATGCTTTAAAAAAAAATATCTGGATCGCGTTCAAACTGCTCTAATGCGCTAAACGTACCCCTCCTGCAACCGGCGCTGATAGAACAGTGCGAAACTGCGACTAACAGACATAGAACAATCCTCGCGGGAGCGTTTTTGAGCCTATAGCCTTGATTCTCTTCCACAGCTGGTAACTTTAGAGCACTACCGCGCTTCCCACGCGCTACAATTGTTTTATATTATTGACTGGTTTAGAAGTTTTCGATGACACTCTGCAAGTTTGTCAATACAATTAGGTAATCATTTTAGAAATATAAATTTTATTTGACAAATTTTAGTTAACTAGCGAACGTCTAGACAGGATTATGCTCAATATAATGTCCCGGGTACGTATAGCTCATTAGCACAAACTGCATTTTTCTAGCTATGACAGATTCGTTTTTTTTCTGTTAGGAAAATAATTCTTGTAAAAAAGTCGAGTGTTGCCAGTAAGACTAAAAAAACTTACTGGAAATAGGTGGTTCACGAAGAAACAAATTGGGGAACAAACAGACAGTCATAACGAAAATAAAGGAATGTAAAAAGAACATAATAATTAGAAAACTAAATACCTTTCAGGCGATAATAAAGCCACTTGCTACTAGCAAAATCTTGGCGAACGTTATCAGAAGTAACGAAATCAGCAAACACCAGAACATGGGAAGCGAGGGTGTGTACTACCGTTACCACTCTTTCAGCAGGGCGCAAAACTAAGAGTCCGATAATGATGATGATAAGATTATCGTCCGCGCTTTGGCACCGCCAGCTGTTTTACGGCTGCATGAGTAGAAACCTTAGCGCACCTTCGGTCTCCCCGCGAGTTCTTGGTATTTCTAAAATTCAAATGGCTATAACGATTGCATTCGACAACACTTTGAATACCGAGTTGGCTGGTGCCCTTTTCTCAAAACATCTTTATATTGAAACCATCTGCTTTCAGTAGTACACAGTGTTCACTCTAGATTGTTTTTAAGCTGTTAATGTTCTATTCGTGTTAACATGTGTGGCACCGAATATCCAAAGCTTGATATGCCCATAAATGCACACGCTTAACAAACACACAACATATAAAATACGCGAAAAAATATTTTTTTCTCAACAGCGAACAAACAATTAGGGAGCTGGGCTGATGTCGACTGTCTAGAAAGTGCGCATAAACAAATGGACAAAACACTTGAACAGAATGCTTTTCCGTTGATGCTGAGTGTGCTCTAAGCGAATGGTGGTGTATTTCATCCTATGTTTGCATGAGGAGATTGGGTTAGCTAGAGCACTCGCTATAGCGGGTTACTACATATGACGCATTGCACAGTTCAGTGCTTCTTTTTTCGAGTAAACGAGGAAACTGTATTTTCCGTCGTGAAAATATTCTTGAATCTGTTTTTATCATTTAGCCAGTTCTAGGCTCAAATAAATGAAGCGTGCAGAAAATAGTTTTCGTCACAAGTACTTGATAAGTATTTCAAAATATTGTTGTGCGTCTCTGCAGCCGAGTACAATATATTTCCTCTTTAAATCGTAACAATTCTTAGACTTGGTTTGCCAGGTATAAGAATCGAGTTAAACACAAGACTCGAATTCTCCTGCTTTGGTGTATTTTCTATTTTGATATTCGTAACGCAAATATCATGTTTAGGGCACAAGATGTCCCTAAAATCCGAAAACTACATGATAGAGAAACAAGAACCTGACGAACACATAAAGGCGATGCGTATAGTGACGTCCGAACTGCGCTATATCCGGAGAAGTTAACCTTAACAATACGCCTCGCAAGTGGGCTCATTTTCGTCTTCTGCGCATGTGAAAGGAGGTACAGGTGACGTCAGAACGCCGAGCCCTGATTGGCTGATCGCGACCCTCTATCTGAGCGTCGTCTGCTCCTTTGCTACGTCGTCTGCTCCATTTGCAACGTCGTCTGCTCCTTTGCAACGTCGTCTGCGTCTGTCTTACCTTTCCTGCGACTTTTGAAAGTGCAGGTTTTTAGGAGCGAGCTCGACTTCGCCTTTCAGAGAGGGCAGACGAAATAACTCGAGTGGTACGTTGTTTTTGTCGAACAACTAGCAGACGCGCATCAAGGAGGCAAGTCAAAGGACTCACTGGCGAGGTGTCCCGAGGCGCCGAGGTTTGTTTGCTAAGAACCGAGAGTGAGCGTGTTAGTGTCCGCAAGTTCCCTCCCAAATACTTTTTCCCTCCTTCCGTGTGCGGCGAGACTCCTCACTCTTTAACGGCATCGGCGGGTTGGCGCAGTTAACGTCGTCTGCTTTACGTCTGCTAGTCAAAGCGATGGCTGCTTTACCTTTCCTGCGTCTGTCGGAGATTCACCGCTTTATCACCAGCGAGAGTCACCGCTGCCTCGGAAAACAAGGAGATGACAAGAGGAAGAGATTGACCTCTTAATCTAAAATTGAGGTCAGCGATCAAAGTATAATACTGGAAGGGTTCACAAGGGTCGCGCGGGCATATTCCATTCTGCACGCCAGCCGATCGTGGGCAGACGGTCTTGGCCAAGGTCCGTCGGATCACCGCTGCGCCGAGAGTGAGTGCCTGCTAGGCCTATCTGCCGAGCTCGCTTGGTCGGGGTTGGTGGAATCGTGGCCGTTGGAGCATTTCCCGGGTGTTTGTAGATCCAGCGTTCTTGTTCGTCGTGGTTTATTTCAAGTACTTTTTTACTTTTTTTTTCTTGCTGCTTGTAGTCGCGACGTGTGAGAAGAGCACGTACAAAAAGAAACGTCTGTTGGTCGTCGCGACCAAGTGACTGGGCGACGCTGTCGGCCATGTTGATTTGATCGTAAGAAGTGCGTAATACAGCTTCAGGAGTTGTCGTAGGATTCCGTCGTAACCTGCGCAAAACTTACGATAATTTCGTTTCGTGAATACGAATTTGTTCTTACGTTTTGTCTTACGCACATTTTTGGCGTAAGATCGTTTTGTGAATCTGGCCTTTGCACTTTCGAAAGTCGCAGGAAAGGTAAGACAGACGCAGACGACGTTGCGAGCAGACGACGTTGCAAAAGAGCAGACAACGCTAAGGATAGGGGGTCGCGATGAGCCAATCAGGGCACGGCGTTCTGACGTCACCGCTCCCCCTTTCGCAAGAAGCAGACGAACTTGCCCTCCGCATAAACGACTTTAGTATAGTTATCTATTTTATTTGTTTTGTAGCTTTAGCTACACTGGCCGAGGTGGAGCAGTTTCGCGTGGCCCTCATAATGAGCACGCATAATGAGCACGGCTCGCATAATGAGCACGGCTCATTATGAGAGCCCCGCGAAGCCGCTGCCGCGCGCTCCGCCGCCGCCGCGCCCGCTCGCCGGTCTGAGCATTCCAGAGGAGTGACGTCATAGCCGCGGCAGACGCACTGGTGCCGCCGCGTGCCCAGCTGTGCGCCTCCGTTGCGCAGTAGCCAAGTCTGACGCTGCACCGGAGCCGCTTGATAGCGCCTCTCATTTTGTGCGCACAAGCTCACGCTACTATATCCTGGCAAAGCCGAGCTAAGCCACCGTAATTTCTTTTTACCTTTTTTAGTACAACAATTAAATTTCTAAACGTTGTCTTGTGATGATTTTTGTTTCGTTCCCTTCTGTTTCTAAGTCATTCGTGTCGGTCTATGCCTTAGTGTCTGCAGCAGGTTGCGAAACAGATAGTCAGCTACGATTGTCCACCAAACTTTACCAGACTGTAAAGAGACCTCCACAAGGGCACTTCAACTTAAAACAAGTGTCCTACACTTAAACAATGCCCCGTCACTGTCTGTCTCGTGATTGACTAGGATTTAAACAACAGGTTGTCCTGAAGGCACATCGAAGCCGCCGGTTCACCAACATGGTAAAATTTTATAACTACTTCGCTCTTTGCAGAAGATATTAGAGACCATTTAAACTTTTTATGGGTGCTTCACTGTAAAATGTTTTTATACACAGATTTGCATTAGGCTTTAGACTTTCTTAATCCGAATATCTCAGTAAATACACTGAAACGCCAAACAATCTGCCCTTTGTTTCCTCAGACAAAAATCCATCTAAACGTTCCCCGCGTCAAAAACGATGCCCCATTTTATGCCGAAAAGCTTAAAAATTCAAAATAGAAGGAAGCTTTTAGCTTCTCCTTACATTCACTCCCACAGACTTTAACTTGAAATGCTACAAAGAATACCAATGTGGTAAACCCGAAGCCGACCACCAAAAAAAAAAAAAAAAAAAACACGCAAATGTATAAATGCATTGGACCCGTTTCGAAAGTCAGGTGCCGATTATTGGAAGGTCAGAACCACTGTACAATAATGGAACAACTGACTTCCTTGAAGATGAAATTCATTCCATAAGATAGCAAACGTCGGAGCGCGGTCAACGCTAGTACCGTACGGGCCAATCAAATAACGTCGGACGTGCAACGTCACAGCGCTCATCAGCTTTTTCTGTCAGTCTGTTTTCGCCTTCTAATCCAACCCAACAACAAACTGTGCTTTGCCGTTAAGAGTTTAGTCCGCCATTGAACAGGGATTGAGCAGCTCCCAACAAAGGGCAGTCTTTCGAGAATGGTCTATTGGACTTCGCGGCTAAAGTATAAACGTGTAAACAGTAGATCCCCCACGCTTACAAAAATCTGGAAGTGTAAATTACACACAATGTTAGGAGTTCATAGTTCAGTCCCCAGCTGCAAATTCTTTTTGTCCATTTCTAAGTGGCCACCATAAACGTTAAGTTACTAGATGGCTTAAGACAAAACTAAAACTACATCGCTTTTTTGAAAAAAATAATCTTGACTGAGGGGAAAAAAAGCCTGCATACACGGGTGCAAGATTGGTTGGAATGTCGACGCCAAGGAGACAATAATATAATACACCGACAAACCTTACGCGGGATTGCGGCTAGATTTGCTTCTGGTGTTTGTTTCCTGTTTGAATTCTGCGTACGTTGACGTACATAGCGCACTCTCATAATTTTCAAATTTACTAATGCTTGCAAATCTGTTAATCACAAACACTACTGCAGACACACAAAACGTAACCTGACAATAAGACAATGATAATCACAACCCATCAACGTCGCTCGCCTTTTTCCCTTTTTCGCTTTTTTTTTTAATTCTGACATTCTGTCCAAAAACAGAGCAGCATTGATTTTAAGAAAAGTAAGGTTATAACCGGCTGCTCAGCGAGTATCCACTATTTGGGGAATTGTATTTGTGAGCAATATATCATATCTTACATTAAGCAGTTCTTCATCTCTTTATAGGCGCAGTGAGAAAATGCAGAGCGTCCTGGCATATTGATTCTTGGGGCCATCACATATCCGGAACCCAGGCCGCAGTCAAGACCTGCATCTCCAGCATGTTCTCCTTCGTGTCTCATTCCCACTCTGCATGTTGTAATAAATAAAGAAAAAGGCAGGAGCAAAAGCATGAACAGCATATCACCTCAAACGATAAGCCTCTGTACGGTACTTTTTAACTATAATCTCAAACCGAACCGGACACCCGATTCGACACCCATGTCAGAGAGCGGAATTGTGTCGAACTGGAACCAGATCGATACCATAGTCGGACATCGCGCTCCCGGAGACCAATCGCCCGTTGTGCTCTTTCTTAACAGTCGATGAATTTAAAGGGTTCTATAAGGCATTGTTTTCAATTAAAGGTCATCTGACTGACACATGACCTTCGAGAGTGGCACTGGGATGAGCGTAGCCTAGACGTTCGCAGCGCTGGACTGCAGGGATGGCTCATAGCGGTCCCCGGAGTCCATTGTGCGGCTAATCATAGTAAGGTTTTTAAACACTCTATGAAAAGTTTGTTTGTATATATATTTTTGTAAAGATACAGCCTTGAAACAATTTTTATGTTTATTGAAAGTGAAGTTTGGAGAGCTTTTTGCTTTTGTGAAGTTCAACTGGGTTACGCGGTTTTTTTGAAACACTGACTTAGAGTACGGTGCGCTCAGGCCTCGCTTGCGACTATTGTAGTTGGTTTCTGTTTTGTGATATGACATGCAAGTCCCAGAACAAAGAAAAGCGTATTATTTTTTTCTAGTCCCGTTTTCAAAACCAGGATTTAGTTAAGATTTTTTTTTCAAATTTAAAATCACATGACGCCGGGTAGAAAGCACTTTTTCTCTCAAGAAAAAAGCTATGGCGCCTCGCTTTGTTTTCAGCTGCACGATTTTGTAATGGTTACTATTTAGCGACCAAGTTGAGGAATTAACAGATGATGTCACACTCGCCATGAGCAAGTACAGACAACTTAGTTTGAAAGTTTTATGCATTGCGATTCTGCACACTTGTATTTTAGTTCTACAATTAGTGTGTACTAACCGACAGCATAACATAGGAGTATATAACATATCGAGTCGTTGGTGTCGAAGGCCACCTCAGCCTAGACGTCTCGCGCTGCCTTGAGCGTATTACATATATTTTGTAAACGGTGGATTTCTACGCTAGTTGGTTGTTAGACAACATTACTAAAACATCGCTATAGGACAGGACAAAAGTAGGAGCACACAAGGTCTCTCCTGCGTCTGTCCTGTCCCCTCCGTCTAATTTTGTAGGGTCCTTTTTCGTCATTTTTAATAATTTCGTGTAACCTTAAGTAGCACGAGATTTTTCATCACTGCGACTCTCAGATGCTGTCAAGTTTGTGAATAAAAGCGTGAATGTTCGGTTCACGCTTTCATTCGGTTGAAATGAGGTCGGGTAACAATTTTGGCACTTGAAACCGATCATTCTACATTCATAATTAATGTGCGTTCTTATTAGTTGCAATATTTCAAAAAATACATTTTATGTCGGACTGTTTTTTTCTTGTCCGTTCTTTCTATACACAGAGACACATTCGTAAGGTTGTGAACCGCACGGAGAAATATCTAGAAAAAACATCCGCTCAGCGGGGTTAGACCTTCAGCGCTACTTGTTTTTCTTCGTGGTTTCACAAAAAGGCAAGGTATTCAAACTCATGCAATTAAGATAGCGAAAAAATTAAGATGATGAAAATCATTATTCACTCTTCAATTAAAATTAGCATATTAATTTTTTTCTTGTGATAAAATTATTTTCTAATAATTAAATAAGACCTCTTTGGGTGTAAATATGTTTTATATTTTGAATTTGTTTGAAAGATAATTTTATTCAACAGGCTGTTTTAAGCATGAAGTAATGTGGCCACGTTACACCAGTGATGGTAATTGACAAGAACACATATGTGTATATATATATATATATATATATATATATATATATATATATATATATATATATATTTATTTATTTATTTATCTATATTGTGTTCCTAAAATGTAACCAGCACGTCCAAATGTATTACCTGTGGTTATGATAGGCGCGGTAACATAAGCAGTTAGCGAGTGTTGAGTAAACAACTATACATGTGTTTCTGGCTCTATGATGTTATATTATTTCCAAAAATAAAGGTTTCTTTTGGTGTGGTGAAAGAATCATAGAGATCGCCAAAAGCCGCCGAAAATTCATGGGCGGCCCGAGTCTAGCTTATAGACATGACCGGATATTAACCAGTTCGCATATGATGTAAACAGTAATCCAACCGATTATTCGCATGCCTTACTCTTTGGAAACAAAACAGACATTCCTTGCTGGAAAGTTTAATCTTCCAGACGTAAGGCATGTAAAGGACACCATTGTACCAACTGTGGCTGTTTATGCTAAATTTTATGATTTATTGACAACTTATGGGTTCGAGCAATTTGTTCCGGTCCCAACAAGAGGCGACAATGTACTGGATCTACTGTTGTGTAACAGTTGAATCGTTCATGATGTAGCCGTCCTCCCAGGAATTAGCGACCACAAGTAGACAAATATGTGCCCGTTAAACTAAACTACACCCATCCATATCGGCAGCCGCAGAGCTCAAGAATCTCAATGTTACCTATTAGTAAACTATTACCGCTGCGATATGCGAGCATTTTGATAAACTGTCTGATGGCATGCGACTTAGTAGCAAAGAATCATAGAAATACCTCAAAAAAAACGCGAAAGGAGAATATGGGTATTCCAAATATATTACATATTGGGCAAGAAATTTAACAAAGTTACAAAAAGGTAAAGCATTTTTAATCCATACTTCCAGTCGATTTTCGCCTCTAACGTCAGAACTCATTCTCACCCCCCTCTCAATGAAAAAAATTGTTAATCAAATGGCTCCCGTTGTCATCAATATACTGGGGATACAAAAGAGCCTAGATGAGCTTGATATTAAAAAGGCTGCAGGTCCTGATGGTTTGTCGGCCAGACCTTTAAAAGCGTGCTCATTTGTTGTGTCCCGCTACTTAGAGATAATGCTTTTTTGTTTTTTTTAATCCCTAGAACAAGGTGTGCTCCCGGGTCAGCGGAAGGTGACGTGCGTTACGGCAATCCATAAGCAGGGATCAAAACACAAAGTGGAGAATTATCACCCTATCTCAGAGAGCTGCGAATGTAGTAAGATTTTAGAGCATATTATTTATAGTAATGTTGCGAGGCATTTCATTAAAAATAGTCATTTCTCTTCTACACAACATGGTTTTAGAAAGGGCCACTCATGCGGAACACAGCTCGAAGAACTTTATCGTGACTTGCTTCCAACGGCTGAGGGGAGAGGAGAAACGCGCGCCGTCTTTCTTGATTTGAGCAACGCTTTCGATAAAGTGTCTCACTCTTTGCTGCTATACAAACTGTTGGTCAGGAAATTACTTCTCTGGGAGAAAACAGTGTGTCGTCGTAATTGACGCAAGCTCAGACTTTGTTGATGTAACTTATGGCGTGCCGCAGGGGTCAATGCTGGGACCATTTTAAAAAGCTGTTTGCGGATGATTTTGTTTACTATAGCAGAGTTGACAGTGTTAGTGATTCGTCATTGTTACGGTTGTGTCTGAATAGAATATCGGATTGGTGCAGGATTTCGAAGGTAGGCTTGAATGTGTATAGGTGTGTGCAAGTCATTTTTGGGAGGAAACGTAACCCTGTCCCATCACGTTATTTTAATGAAAATTAGATATTAAGTAATAACTACTGATGTTAAATATTTGAAGATTACATTGTCAAGCAACTTTTTTTTAATGTCCATGTCATTGAAAGTGCTGAAAAGGCAGCCGAACTATAAATTTTCTTCTTCAAACTTTTCGCGGTGCTCCCCATAAAGTAAGGGAGACAGCCTACTGCTGTTTGGTTACACCAACACTGGAGTGCGCATGTGTTTTGTTTGATTCCCACTGTGATGATGTGACTTAGTCTACAAAGGAAGAAGGGTGTGCAAACCCATGGATCAACTCGGAGGGACAAGGGAAGACGACGAAGAAGAGAAGAGAAGGGTAGTGCGTCCACGGAGAGCGTGCGAAGGACTGGCCAGGGAGATTGTGCTGGGTCGGAACGACACCATTGACCAGGGCAATCGGCGGCTCGCTCCTACTGTCTCACCAGCAGCCTGTTCCAGCGAGGGCAGCGCATAAAAATCTACACTGCCCGGCTTCTTAGTGCGCCAGCACTTGGTGCGGTGACTCTTGGGTCATCGACGGATGCCAACCGCTCCCGCTCCTGACTGCCAGCCACAACCGTGGGCCGACAACGACAGATCCAGACGCAAGACCCAAGAGATGGTGACTGTTGCTTTCCCGTTTCTTTCATTTCTTTAACTAAGTGTTTGTTTTGTTTCTTTTAGTATAAGCATTTGAACTCATGTTTTTTTTTGTAAATACATGTTTTAAGAAAAACGAAGCACATTGTCTCTTGTCAATTATTTACCCCATAGAACCTTGCTACAATTAACCGGCCTCCGCGACAAGACAAGATATTGTAGCTATACGCTCACGCGCTCACGCGCTCACGAAGAGCAGTTCCTGACGGGACACGACTGAAATAGAACGTTGCTTTGGAACGCCCGTCTCCTGCCTGTTTCTTTCACCACATTTGGTGACTCGGACGTGATCGCCAACTAGAACGGGTGAAATGCAGCAAGGAGAGCCTTCAGACCCGCCGCCAGTCACTGTTGCGGCAGCCGCAGTTCGCCTTCCACCATACTGGGACCGGAATCCGCGAGTTTGGTTCCTGCAAGCGGAATCCCAATTCCACCTCGCTGGGGTCGCCACACAAGGCCGGAAGTACCACCACATCGTCTCGGCTCTTTCACCAGCTGCCGCCGACAAAGTCTACGACGTTCTGGCAAATACCTCTCCAGCAACACCGTATGACCAATTGAAGAATGCTCTGCTTCAGCGCACCGAGGTTTCGGAACGCTCCCGTGTGCAGCAGCTTCTCTCGGCGGAAGAGCTCGGTGACCGGCGGCCAAGCCAGTTGCTGCGACGCATGACCCAGCTTCTTGGAGAGCGCGCTAACAATCTGGACGACGTATTCCTCCGCGAGCTGTTCTTACAAAGGCTACCTTTCAATGTTCAGATGGTTTTGGCGACAGCAACAACGTTGGATCTCACCGGACTTGCCGCGCTAGCCGACGCCGTGATGGAGGTGACCACTCCATCGGTCGCCAGTGTTACCCTTGCTCCACAGCAACCAACAACCCGGGACTCTGGATCGGCCGCCAACAGCCAGCCTCCCCAGGCCAACGTCGAGCAGCTCTGCCAACGTTTGGAGGAGATCGTCGTCGCAGCTACACAAGGCCGCGCCCCCCACCCTCGTGAGTCACGTCGCAGACGTTCGACGTCTCGTCGGGCACGCGGCGAATCGACGTCTCGCCGGACACGCGTCGAAAACACGCGATCACCGAGCCCTTCGGAACTGCTACTACCACCGCCGCTTCTGTGCCAACGCCCGGCATTGCCTCCGCCCCTGTTCATGGCAGGGAAACAGGCCGGCCGACCTCTAGAGGCGACGAGTGGTCAGGGCCTCGACGAAAGTCGCCTTTTCTACGTGTGTGACCGAGCCACCAAGAACCGGTACCTTGTCGACACCGGAGACGAAATCAGCGCAGTTCCAGCAACGCGTGCCGACCGTTCCTTGACACTGATCTATTTTTTGCGCGCAGTTAACAACAGCGCCATCCCAGTCTACCGAGAACGGTCAATCACCCTTAACCTCGGCCTCCGGCGGGTTTTCCGGTGGATCTTCCTGGTGGCCGACGTCAGTCAAGGAATTCTCGGCGCGGACTTTCTCAACCACTACAAGCTCGTCGTGGATGTCAGAAGCAGGCGACTGATAGACTCCTCCACGCGACTTTCCATCCATGGTATCGCAACGGACGACAATGCAGTCTACACCTCTGCCTGCACGATCCCGGAAGAAGCGTTCAAGACCTCGCTGAGTAAGTTTCCGAGCCTTACTCAGTCACCTGATTGGACCAAACCCGTCTCGCACGACGTACAACACCATATCGTGACGACAGGACCACCTGTTTACTGTCGTCCCCGCCGTCTAGCCCCAGAGAAACTCCGCGATGCTCGCCAAGAGTTTGAGCACATGTTAGACCTTGGCATCATCCGACCCTCGTCTAGCAGCTGGGCGTCTCCATTACTCATAGTGTCGAAGAAAAATGGAGACTGGCGGCCATGTGGCGATTATCGTGCCCTAAATAAGAACACTGTACCGGACAGGTACCCTCTACCTAACATCCAGGATTTCACGGTGAACCTGCAAGGCGTGAAGATTTTCTCGAAGATTGATCTGACGCGAGCCTACCACCAAATTCCCGTGGCCGAAGAAGACATCCCGAAAACAGCGATCACGACACCGTTTGGACTTTTTGAATTTCTCCTGCATGCCCTTTGGCCTCAGAAATGCGGCTCAGTCATTCCAACGGTTCATCGACGCTGTCACACGAGGGTTACCTTTTGTCTTCGCATACGTAAACGATTTGCTCATAGCCAGCAAGTCACCGGAAGAGCACACGACCCACTTAGACCTACTCTTCGAACGACAGCGCAGCCATGGCATTGTCATCAACGCCGCGAAAAGTGTGTTCGGAGTTCCGGAATTGGAATTTCTTGGTCATCGGCTTGACTCCTCGGTCATTCGTCCATTGCCATCAAAGGTACAATCCATCAAAGATTTCCCGATGCCGACTTCGACCACCAAACTTCGCCAGTTTCTCGGTTTGGTAAATTTTTACCGACGTTTCGTTCCGAACTGCGCCCAACTGCTCGAACATCTTGAGGTCCTCCTAACAAAACAAGAGCGAAAGACGTCGTCCCTTCCTTGGAACGAAGATGCGGAACGCGCTTTCGGCGAGGTAAAGAACTCACTTGCAGAAGCAACAATGCTAGTACATCCTGAGCATGATGCCCCAACATCGCTGATGACTGACGCATCTTCCACAGCCGTAGCAGCGGTGCTCCAACAAAAAGTCGACGGAGAGTGGCGACCGATTGGTTTCTTTTCTAAGAAGCTCAAGCCAGCGCAAACGCGCTACAGCGTTTTCGGACGTGAGCTATTGGCTGCCTACTTAGCAGTACGACACTTTCGACATTTCGTCGAGGGACGGCCATTTACCATATGGACCGACCACAAGCCCCTAACTTACGCCATCAGCAATTCCGGGTCTCATTACACACCACGTGAGATTTGCCAGATAGCCTTCTTGGCCGAATTCACAACGGACATTCGGCACGTTAAAGGAGTTGACAACGTCCCCGCTGATGTCCTCAGCCGGATGGACGCCGTGAACACCCCAGCCTGTTCTGCTGTAAACTTGGAGTTGCTGGCACGTCTACAGACCACCGACGAAGAATTGCATGCCCTGCGCAGTTCATCCACGTCACTGCAACTGCGGGATGTAAGGTTTCCAGAGGGCACCACCGTGGTTTGCGACTTGTCAACGGGAACGCCTAGGCCTTTTGTACAACGTGAACTGCGACAGGAGCTTTTCGAAGCGATTCATTGCTTGTCGCACCCGGGTGTACGAGCATCCCAGAAGCTCCTGTGCGACCGCTACATTTGGCCCCGGATAAAATCCGACGTTCGTGAATGGGTGCGTTCCTGCATCGCATGCCAGTGCGCGAAAGTACAGCGGCATCCGGTACCACCAAGTCGACGATTCCTACAGCCTGACAGCCGTTTCAACAAGATACATCTGGACCTGGTAGGACCCCTACTGATTTCTCAGGGACAGCGCTACATCCTAACGTGTGTTGACAGGTTCACGCGATGGCCAGAGGCAACCCCACTGCCCGATATCACCGCCGCCACCGTCGCTGAGGCGTTCATCGTTACGTGGGTATCCCGGTTTGGCTGCCCCTCAGAGATTGTCACCGACAGGGGCCGACAACTTGAATCGGCACTCTTTGCCGAGCTCACTCGATTGCTCGGAACCAACCGCTTGAGAACAACTGCCTACCACCCACAGACAAACGAGATGGTAGAACGATTTCATCGACATTTGAAATCGGCCCTTGCAGCTCAGGGTGGTCCCTCGGATTGGGTTCGTCATCTCCCCCTTGCGCTTCTTGGAATCCGGACAGCCTTGAAAGCGGACATCGGATGCTCCACCGCCGAACTTGTGTACGGCACTGTACTTCGCTTGCCATCAGATTTTTTTGAAATGGAACTACCTCAACAACAAAGGCATTTGGACTATGTAGAAGAACTCAAGCGAATTTTTATCAATTTGCGACCGGTGCCTACACATCAAGGAACTTCAAAGTCTCCCTACGTGACCCAGGACCTCCAAGAACGAGACACGACTGAAATAGAACGTTGCTTTGGAACGTCCGTCTCCTGCCTGTTTCTTTCACCACAGTATGTTTCCTCGTTTTTCTAAATAACAATAATTAATCAAAATGGAGGTTATAGAGGTGATGTCGTTGGGCGCTGAGTTGGGACTGGCAGGAGCGGAGTTGAGGGCTTGGGTGGACGAGGAGCGAGCACGCCAACGAGAAGAGAAGGCTGCTGAGAGGGAAGCACAGCGCCTTAAGGCAGAAAGTGAGCAACGCATTATCGAATTAAAAATTCGTCTTGCAGCGGCTAGCGCAACCGAGATAGGACGAACAGATGGCAGTGAAGGGTCAGGTCGCGCATCTATATCGCTATCTCCTAGTCCTCACAAGCTTATGCCTCCCTTCGGTGACAAAAGGGACCATCTCAACTCGTATTTGAGGAGATTTGAGCGTGTAGCTCAGGGGCAAGATTGGCCGCAAGAGAAGTGGGCGACTGCTCTAAGCATGTGCCTTGTTGGCCCAGCTCTGGAGGTTATAGGTAAGATTTCGCCTGAAGATGCTCTGGATTATGATGGAGTGAAGAGTACTTTGCGTCAGCGGTTCCGTTACACGGCAGATGGGTACCGCTAGAAATTTTGAGAGAGAAAGCCGTTAGACGGAGATACAGGGAACCAGTTTGCTGCAATACTAGAAGGGTTCGTCGACCGCTGGGTCAGTATGAACGCATGCCCAAAAACGTATCAGGGGATTCATGACCAGATGATCGGGGGGCAATTTCTTCGGAATCGTCATCCTAGACTCGCGGTCGTCTTAATGGAAAGAAGATGTAAGACCATTTTGGCGCTGGTTGAAATGGCAGATCACTTCCTGGAGGCGCAGGGCCAGTCTAATCTGGCCAATTTCAGGAAGGAGGCTAAGGAAACCTTACATTCCCTGGAGGAAGATGCGCATGGCAGCAAACCCGCTCTAGAGATAAAATGTTTCTTGTGTGGTAAGTTAAACCACAAGGCAGCAGATTGCCGATCTAAGCCAGAAACGCGCGTATTCTGTCAAGTGCCTCAGAATGAGGCCACGAGTCCAGATCATGTCCGCAAGGAAAGAACAGAAAGAGAAGTTTCATGTTTCGTAAAACCCGATGATGATCCTGTTGGTAAGACGGCCGCGTTCTCACGGGGAAGGAAGAAAATCTCAAGAAACGCCTTAAGAACGTCCCCCATGAATATGACTGAAAAGGCGAGACCAATTCTGTCGGAAGGTATGCCAATCACAGATGGGGTATTAAACGGCAAAGCAGTGAAGTTGTTGATAACACCGGGAGTAACACCGTGATAGCGCGCCGGGGACTGGTCGCATCTGAAGATTTTACTGGCAAAGCCAGTCCCGTATTTTTAGTGGACGGGGACGTGTCTGATGTTGCCAGAGGCAAACATTCGCCTTGTGTCGCCGTTCCTAAAGGGACAAGTAACTGCCAAGTGTATGGACCGTCCTCTGTAGGACGTTATTGTGGGGAATATTCATGGAGCGAAAGACTCGACCGAACAAACCCTAAAGGAGGTGGCTGATGCGAAAGGTGAAACCGTCGGTGCCGTCGAGGGTAGCATGCCGAGTAGGTTAGACCAACTTAGTAACGTTAGGGTGTCAATAAACGGCGGGACCTGCTGCTCTCGCAGTGGAGCGACACCGACGCCAAGGAGCGCCTGAAAAGCAGGTCAACCACTCACGAGAAGTACCTCGAGAAGAAGCTGCTCCAGCAGGTCTTCGACATGAAGAAGCAGGTGTACCCCAAGCCCCGCAGAGTGCTCTACCCGAGGCCGCGCCTCAAAAAGAGGGACCCTGAGGCCCAAACAGTGGTTTCGCCACTGGGCACGACCGATAACTACCCCGTGCCGGAGATATATCGTCACGACAACGTCCCGACCGAGTTCATCAAGGGCTTCAGCTTGGCAGGAGCCGACCCTTCCATCTCGTCCGGAGAGGACACCATGGTGCACGGAAACGGAGGGGACAAGAGAAAGTGTCAGGATGGACGGCAGGAGTTCCTTGAAAGGCAAGTGGACCGGGAACAAATGATCCAGGAAAAAGAACTGCAGCTTGAGGAGCGAAGGCTCAAGTTCGACGAAGAGCAGCTGGTCTTTGAGAGGACCAAGTTTGAAGCAGAGATGGCGGTCAAGGTCAGAAGGCTGGACATGGAGGAGGAGGAGCGCAGGATACGCGACGACACGGACAAGATGCACCTGGAGCTCATGAAGAGGATTTTCGACAAACTAGTCCGGAAGGCACAGTGATCGAGAACTGCCGGGAAACACTTCGTCGCGTATGAAGTGTTTTGGTACGATGGTGGGCATTATCACTGAGGGTTGGGTGTGCGAAGTCGGAATGAGGACAATAACATTCCTGGGTGATGGTCTGTGTAATAGAGAAGTTTCATGTGTATTTGTATGGAACGCATTTCGTTGTTCAGACGGACCATTATCCTTTAGAATATCTAAACAAGGCGAAACAACTTAACAGCCGAGTGTTACGCTGCAGTTCGCGAGAAGTACATTTAAGGAAGTGAAATTGTTAGTGCCGGTTATCTTAGTAGGCTGCAATCAACTTGCGCACATCATCATGGTTTTGTTTTTTTGTGTGTGTGTGTGATTTGTGTTTGGTACTTAGAGAAAAAAAAACTTAAAGGGGGCTCCTTGTGATGATGTGACTTAGTCTACAAAAGAAGAAGGGTGTGCCAACCCATGGATCGACTCGGAGGGACAAGGGAAGACGACGAAGAAGAGAAGAGATGGGTAGTGCGTGCACGGAGGGCGTGCGAAGGACTGGCCAGGGAGAACGTGCTGGATGGGAAAGACACCATCGACCAGGGCAATCGGCGGCTCGCTCCTACTGTCTGACCAGCAGCCTGTTCCAGCGAGGGCAGCACATAGAAATCTACGCTGCCTGGCTTCCTACTGCGCGAGCACTTGGTGCGGTGACTCTTGGGTCATCGACGGAAGCCAACCGCTCCCGCTCCTGACTGCCAGCCACAACCGCGGGCCGACAGCGACAGCTCCAGACACAAGACCCGCTGCCGCGCATGGTTGTTCAAAGACAAGGTGACTGTTGCTTTCCCCTTTCTTCCATTTCTTTAACGAAGTTTTCTTTTTTTTAGTGTAAGCATATGAACTCATGTTTTTTTTTGTAAATACATGTTTAAGAAAAACGAAGGACATTGTATCTTGTCAAATATTAACCCCAGAGAACCTTGCTACAATTAACTATGAACGTTTTATGGGTGTTAATTACAATTAACACCCACCAAACGTACCTTCCAGATAAGTTAGACAAACTCCAGAACCGTGCGGCAAGATTTGTAACAAAAAATTATAGTAGAAACAATAGCCTACAAGAGATTAAAATATGTAATTTGTTGGGAAATTTCATTGTAAGAACGAAAAGATTTTCAATTGAGGTTACTGCTCGCAATTTTTATCGATTTGACAGGTATGGATAAAAGCAAATACATAGAATAACGTAACTATTTTTCAAATTGGGTGGATCATTAAGAACGTTAAGGGAAATTTTCTGTGGAAAAGATTATCAGAACTTTTATTTTTTCCACACGCAATCGCTCTGTGGAACCTGTTACCGGAGCATTTTTTTTGTAATGAAGACGTGGGACCATTTAACTCTGGAAATGGTCTTGATTTTTAATATTGCGGTTTATTTTTTATCGTTTATATATTCGCTTTCATGAGAGACAGGATGCGTAATCAAGTGTTCTGTCTTTTTAGTTCTTTATTAAGCCTATTAATCCATGAACTGTAACTGCTATATTGCCCAAGTTTCGGTGCTGCGGGTTTTTTTGTCTTGTAAATAAAAAAAAATAAGAAAATAAAGATCTTCTGAACCGGAAACTCAACAAAATCGAAATAAAATCCGGGTTGATATCAAGTATTTAACGTAAAACTTTGCTCTGGTCTTTCCTTATGTGTGTTAATAGGCTATAAAGCGTATATGATACTAATATGCCAAGAATAAAATGGGTATTTTAAATTACTCCAAGGGTGAATTGTTATTTATCTATGGTTGAGATGAGGCATTCGAAACGAAATACTTACTGGTGACCAAGTTCATGGGCTATAAGTTCTGCAGATGTTTCATCGCTTAATCCTTGAACCGATTGAACGGTTACTTTGTTTCTTTTCGAGCAGATACCACAGATATTAGTGCATCCTGAAAATATATTTCCTTATATCAAACACTGTACTATCAGGATAGCTGTTTTGATGTTTTGAGAATCGCGGAAGTCAACTTCATGCAAAGGCCGGGTGAGCTTAAGAATGCGTCGCGGGGATGGTGGAGTATTCGAATCGAAAAAAGGGTTCGCTAGTCGGTATGCTCATTGAATTATATTTACAGTTGAACACGGCACTGTCTATAGCACGTAAAATGGAGTGTATACGTATACATATAAAGGGTGTTTCACGAAACATGGACAAATTCCATATTGCGAAAACTACACGTCGCAATAAAAAAAGGCTTGTTTCGTTTTAGTAAAGGTGCCAGCGACATATTTTGGAAAATTATTGAAGTCCGGGATGATTAAATTGTTTATTATTTTTGCGTAATTAACTTTTATAATATTGTGTTTAAGAGCATGGTTTCAATTATAAAATTGTTTAGAATCATCAAAAAACATTAAATAAACAAGTTGCAGAACGATAGAAGGCACGCGAAGCATTTTACGGCTTTCTGAAAAACCACACAACTTCGACGGGTTTTTAAGAGTTTCGGTTTTGCAATCGGAGCGCATCTCGGCCCCGACGGCACCTCGCCCCATGGAGAAATAATGCAACCAGTCTCTGCTGCGTCGCGCGATGACAGCGCAGCAGAGGTTGGTTGCACTATCTTTTAACGGGCCGCGGTGCAGCCGAGGCCGAGATGCGCTCCGATAGCAAACCAAAACTTTAAAAACCCGTGAAATTCGTGCGGTTTTTGAGAAAGCCGTAAAATACTTCGCGTGCATTAATCGTTCGGCAATTCGTTGATTTAGTGTTTTTCTCATGATGCTGAGCAGTTTTCTAATGGAAACTACGCCCTTAAACACATTATTAAAAAGTTAATTACACAAAAATAGTTAACAAAACAATCAACACGAAATTAAATAATTTTCCTAAATAGGCCCTTGGCCTAGGACCAAAACGACAAAAGCCTTTTTTGTTGCGACGAGTAGTTTTTGCAATATTGAATTTGACCACTTTTCGTGAAACACCGTATATCTATATATATATATATATATATATATATATATATATAATGAAACGATATACAGATGCATCAACTACATTTGCACGAATGACCCAAAAGTTTACTGAACCGCCGCAAGTCAAAATGAACGCAGGCGCCAGTATTTGAACTCTGGGCCTCTCACTGTCCGGACGACTGTGCTAAGAAAAAACCACAGCCATCCAAATTCTCAATACAAATATGGCAGGCTTTAACGTACCTACTGCATTACCGTGTTGCCGACTGTGTTGAATCCTGAGGAAAAATAGAAAACGAGTGAGATCGGGTCAGTTAAACGTATTTGTTTAAACGAGAAATACCGTTGGCTCTGAAATGATAATCACACGTGTCTGGTAAATATTACGACTGTTTTCTAATTTCCTATAGGGTCTAAGGTAATATATATATTTTGCATCAATATTTGCACCCATGAACACCCGTTGTTGGCAACGGGTTTCTTGAAGAACAGAAAGTTCTGTTTAGGTCATAGTCCACAAATAACCTACGCATTTTTGAACGCTTAGTTTCTGCCCAAATATACCAGATGCAAAGAATACAAACATTGACGCTGGTACCAGATGCAGAGTATTTAAGCCTTGCCGTTGGTACGCAATGCCTAGGTTTGGAAACGCAAAGTTATTTTATACAAAAACATACATGAGATTTGCAAATATACAAATAAATGCGAGCCCAGCTTTTGATAGCAGAAGACATTACTATCTATGCATTTTAAAATTCCGATGCAGACCATTCCTTTTTTTTGAACCTCAGAAATTGATTATATTTTGTTTAATTGGTTAAAGGTAAGGATTGAAAACTTGCCATCTAATCCAAACACCTAGTGGCACATTAGTATGAAATGGCGAGATAGGCTAGGCGTTGAATAATGTTTCAATAAAAAACCCGCGATTTCTTTCAAAAACTTCGCATATTTGTGTTAAACCCGGAAAAATACACGAGTTAAATACGCAATTCCAGAGCTTCTGCTAGAATTTTTTGTCTAAATTTGGTGCCGTGCAGTGCTGCCCTAACCCACTCGTTCATCCGAAGGCCACTGGTGCAGCCTATTTTAAGGGGTACAGCAACAATATTTCGACGTAATCAAACGACAATCATATTAAAATATTCCGGCGTTAGTCGTCACAGCAGATTAGTTTATCTTTCTTAATCTTGAAAAGCTCTTAACACAACGGTAAAAAATATGATGCCATAACTAACATTTAAATTTCCTACCCGTTTTACAAATCCGTTATGTCAGAGGAAAGCAGCATTGCACGTCGAGTAGTCACTTCATAAAACCGGGCATGTCGCGTACATTTTTGCTATTCAGCGAGTGACCAACTGAGTTCTGACAGCATTCCTTTCACGCCATAAACTATTGTGTAATCAGTTAGCAAAGAGCTCCACTACCCGAACACTGAAAATTTGCCTAGCATTGATGTCAGTTCGAGTTACGAGTCTAAACGTTACTTAGAATTTAAAAAAAATATAAGCCTTGTGCATTTACGTATTGAGACCATTTGGAGGCCTATGAGCCTAGAGGAAAACAAAAGGCGGAAGTGTGAGAGGATGATTTAACGGCAGAGTGATTAGGTTTAACAAATTGGCGGAGTTCTTGTCTAATAATGGTGAATAAGCTGAAGTAGTGCCGAACTTTTATCCAAGCTTAATCCTGCCTGCTGTACCGGCTGAGGTACGCAGAATGTGACTGTCGTTAATAATTGTGTTGATTTACTTCATCCTCCACCCCCCCCCCCCCCCCCCATACCCCAAGGCAGTAAGTGACTTGTGTTGGAGTTCTGCTTTCTCTAAATTATTTTCACTACTAAACCATGCAGTTAACAAAAAAGGACGAGTGGATATATTGTCTCAGAATGTCGAACTGAAACACGCTTGAATACTAGACATATAACATTATTTCTGAGAGTTTTCTGGCGTCACTTTTCAGAACGCACGACATTGTAAGGCCCCTGGTTCCTCATGGATTCCAGTCCATCCTTATTATGTCAAGGTGTTTTAAGAATGATCAAAACTTTTAAACACGGCCTTTCTTTTATCGAAAGTTATGTTTTATTCCTCGCTCATTTTCTTTATCAAGGGCACTATTCTTTCTGGCGTATAAACGCTGCAGGAGGGGCTAAGACGTGGAAGTTATCTCATTGTATCTTACACTCAATGAATAAAGTCGGGAGAGATCAAACGTGCACCGCGTATTAAGCTGTCGCTTGGAGTTTGATTTTTTGTGCGTTCCGAAAGCGGATGACAAGGTAACTACCTCCACATTGAGAGCACATACGGGAATTTCCAATTTCGCGCGAAAAAGGTAACCGGTGTAAACATATGCATGCAATTATGTTTCCTTCAATTTTACCATACAAACAATCCTGCTATACCTACAAGTACATGGCCCTCGTAAACTAAGAGCATTCAAATTTCTCGTTATATATTTTGCAGATTACAAAAAAATGATCCGATTGAATTCTTCTTTCTTTCCATGATGTAAGAACAGTATTATGGCTGTATTGATTGACCGGCCGTTTTACTGTGGGAAATAAACCGAAAATGTATTACTCTGGTTATTTTAAAAATAACTTTTCAATGTGGAGGAAAAAATCAAATCCTAAATTTCGGCCCGCAAAAAAACTACGCCTCTCAATATCCTTGAATGTTGTTTGGATTTGATGCTGCGAAAGTTTGAAAACATGGCGTTACCTGAATCGTAACATAAATCAGAGAAATAAAGGAATACTTATGATGACATATCCACTTATGTCTATGATCAAAAATCTAGAACAGGCTGGTAAATAGGACAAACTGAACATATATAAAGAGAGTTAGTTTTAGTTAAATGCAGACTCAACTTGCTCAGCCAAACCCACACATCAGAAATGACATTGTGGATGCCTGTCCCTTTTATTTCAGCGAAGAAAGTTTATCACGCAAACCAAGACCCTTACTTGTTCATTAAGTTACCGCGAGCCTCACATTATTTGTCTTGATTTTAATTTAAAGCAACTTGTACAAGAGCCTACACGATGTTCATCTCATTTTTCCATTGTATTAGACCTCATTCTCACTACAAACCCTCAGCTTGTGCCTCCCTTAACGTATTTACCACGTTTAATTAACCATTCTGTTACCCAGTTTGAATTGCAGGCATCTGCTTCCTCGTACAAATCATTTAAGATTATTCGCGACTACAAAAATGCCGATTTTGTTTCAATTAATAATGAATTAGACGCGTTTGTAACCAAGTACATCTCACGTTTTCAAACGTGAACAGTTGAAGATAATTGGTCTCTCTTCAAAGAAAAAGTGAGTGACCTAATTAACCAGTACATCCCTCTGAAGCGCATTCGCTGTAATTCACAGGCATTTTGGTTTAACGCACGCCTTAAGCGTCTGCGAAATAAAAAGAAACAGTTATTTCGGCACGCAAAATTAACAAAATGTGCTGAGCGCTGGCACGCTTATGAAGCTGCTGATGCGGAGTATAAACAAGCTGTCGCACAATCAAAGCAGGAGTTTTATCACTGTACACTTTTCTCTCTTTTAAAAGATAACCCACGGTAGTAGATCCTGTGCAGTTGAGCTTTGTGATGCGAATAATGTTCCTGTAGATCTAAACGATTTCTGCAATGTCCTGAACGTTGTGTTTGCTTCTTATTTTTCCCACACAACTCCCACCTATTAACCAACTGTTTTCAGCAGTAATGTTTGTCCTAGGTTTTCTGTTAGTATTGATTCATTTGGTGTCGACTTTTTAATACAGAAGCTTAAAATTTCCGCGTGTGCTGTGATTGACAGCATTAATTCAAAGTTCCTGAAGAGCACCGCCACCTAATCATCTTTGATTGTTGCCGAACTTTTTTTAGTACTTGCAGTGTTGCACGTCGTTAAACGATTGGAAGGTAGGGAAGGTGGTCCCTTTGCATATATCAGGTACTGCTCACTCCCCATTTCACTACAGGCCCATATCATTGGCTAGTGTGCCGTGTAAATTACTTGAAGATATCGTTTACATTCACCTTGTTGCCTTTCCCGAGTCGAACTCTTTTTTACTAAATGCCAACACGGGTTCTGAAGGTAGTTTCTTGTGAAACACAGCTCGTATTGTGTACTAATGACGTGTTAGTTGCTATCGATGCCGGGCTAATAGTTGACCGCATTTTCTTAGATTTTGTTAAAGCTTTCGACTCTGTCTTGCTCGACCTGTTTCCCTTGAAACTTAGTAAACTTAATATTGATCCTAACATCCTGGGCTGGAATGAATGTTTTTATCTAACCGCTCACAATATGTTTCTGTCAATGGGCATAAGTTTTCTAATACTCCTGTAAAGTCCGGAGTACCACACGGATTTGACCAGGGGCCTCTCTTGTTTCTACTCTACATTAACGACCTCCCATCGCAAGTTGTGTGCTCTATTAAATTGTTCGGGGCTGATTGTGTACTGTATCACGCAATACCTAATGGCCAAGATTGTGTTATACTGCAGTCAAACCTTGAAGTAGTTTCTTCCTACTGCGCTTAATCGCTAATGAAGCTTAACGTTACTTAACGTAAAAGCATGCGTATTTCCCGACTCTCAAAATCATTGACCCTGCCATAGGCATCCTTAAGAATATACCATTAGATGCTGTTGCTTCATGCAATTATCTTGGTATTGATATCACTCATAACCTTTCCTGGAACATGCACGTCGACTATGATGTTAATAATGCTAATCTTATGCTTGGGTTTTTGCGCTGCCACTTTCTTTCTGCTAATCTTCCGGTCAAACTGCAATTATATAAAACCTTAATCAGGCCAAAACTCGAATACGCCTGTTCCGTTTGGGATCCGGGACATGTAACATTATCACACACTCTCAAATCAGTTCAGAGCCGAGCAGCCCGTTTTATCCTTTCTAATTAGTCTCGTACTGCTAGTATTTCATCAATGAAGACAACTTTGAACTTACCTCACTTCGCTTTACGCCGTAAATACTTTCGTCATTTTCTTTTCTATACCATCTATTCACTCAATTCTAAAAGGTCAACTATTTTTTCATGCGTCATAAGTGTAACCTCGCAATGATCCCAGTGTAAGGCTGGCACGCCGACATGACATACGAACATCTATTTTGACTCTTTTATTCCAAGAACATCTAACGAATCGAAGAACCTCCCTGCCTCCATCGTGTCCACCCAGGACGCCACATACTTCAAGAAGTTTGCCAACGACTTCATCAGTATCACCCACTCCTCTCTGTTGAGCCTCCGGGCCGTGATAGTATAAAAATTATTTAATAAATAAATCTGAGATCTCCAATTTCCTGCGATCTGTGGTTACATTAAACAAGCGAACAATAAAATTGTTATACTCGTTCTTGAAACATGCGTGTTGGGAAATCAACATAATCATTTTCGTGGATGCAATTTCACTAATGTTGACGTAATCGCGTTCGTTTTTTTTTCTTACCCTGAGACAAATACCTGCCACATCCTGAGCATCACGCCGCCATGATCGGTCGACAAAATCATTAAGGGGTTCTATAGAGTTGCAAACCTCCAACAGTCTCCCAGGAGTTAGTTTTAAGTGTGCTTCACTCTGAAACGCAATGCATGCCGTTTGAAAGTAGTATTTTAAGTGACCGCATGATAGCAATATATTACGTACCGTTAATTTATGAATGCCAACAATGAAAAAATGAGGCCTTGGGGTTCGCAACGTAGTGTACAACCCGTTTACCTGTAGGAGGAAGAAGTATGCTGATCATAACAAAAACATATTAAGCAGAAAATCTTTATTTTGGGGAATCGGTCAATGTCGCAAGGCTATTTTGAGTCGATGAATCCAGGAATATCAAATAGTCTGTGGAAGGGTCGGTACGCGCCGTTCCACTTTAGGCAAAACGCGAGAACACAGCTCTTCATACATATACTTTTCAGTGGGTTCACATGTTGAATAAATAAAAGAACATCAGATAGAAGAGAAAAACAAAATGTTAGGCCCATAATTACAACTTCACACGGAATATCTAAACTTTTTCTGGAAAGTTTAATTGAAAGTGTTTTGCAAATTCTATGCAATTGATTTAATGAACGCCGACGAAATCATTTGTTTTAAAAACATCCATTGTATAAAAATAAGTTTGATTACGTATCGGTAACTCTGTGTCTTGTTAAATTTACCGATAATATAGTATAAGTTTATGAAAGAGGCGATAATTTTAAGAGGTGTCATGCTGTGAAAACCTCAAAATCGCTGAGAGGCAAGGTTAGAAGATGACTATTCTGCAAATACAAATATTTCGCAGCTGTCTCACGTTTTGTCTGTGCCTTTGCTTCAAGTCGTAAGTTTCCCTGAACTAAAATGTTTTCTTAGTACGCTTTTCATTTATTCTATGATTCATAAGATTACTGCGGCTTATATTGGCTGTTAAGTAATCTGTAATGCCAATGATCGTTTTATGGAGCTGATGCATGTACCATTTGTTTGTTCACAATTTAGCGAGTTTCTAAAATAAATGCAGCATATATAATTATCAATAACACTGTTCTGCATAATATAGTTAGATAAACCCCACTTTAATAATCTTTTATGATTAATTCTGCCCTGAGCAAGTGTTCTCCATAAATCCTTTCTTCCTAATATAGTGAAACTAGGATTTAATGGTGAACTGTGAGCTAGTCATAATTCAGTATGTAGTTTAATATAAGCCATAAAGAAATGTTTAGAGTAACAATAGCTTTGATATAAACAAATCAAAATTTAAGCGTTAACTCACTTTCAACAGATTATAATTGCACATACCTTAGGAAATTATGAATGCAGAGTGCTTGTATTTTCTCATTCTAGTTGTATATTTCATTTCATTTAATTTATTATTCCGTCAGGGCCCAAAGGTATTACATATTACAGCCGGTGATATGTGCAAAAAGTAAAAGGCTAGTTTCTTGTTGCTTTTTTGATGGCGTGCTGTCGAGATATACGATACGCGGAGGCTTACTTCTGCCCCGTCAGGGGGGTGTAAGCGTTCGTCTGGAGCAAATTTAATCGACTGCTCAAAGAAGGAAGCAGCCTTTTCAGTCTTTCTGCCGGACAATAAACGCTTTCTGAACAACCCCTGGCTGCCGAAGTGTTGTCGTCTCTCCAATACATAACACTAGCCAAAATAATGTATTTGTGTGGAAACACCAAGGCAAATCTAATGAAACAGTCTCAACTTTGAAACGACAACTCTTTTTTTTTTATAAAATGAGCATAAAATAAGTGAGGTTAGAACGGTCGTTCCTCGCCAAGATAAACCCATTAAAAGGTTGATTTGTGTTAAGATGATCTCGAAGGACTACATATTTTTCAAGAATCGTTTTTTTACATTGGTAAGCACTTTTTCACGAACAAAAAATACGTACATCAATTTACTGTAATCAGCTAAAGGATGCAAACAAACGTGGAAGCTTCAAATACAGTTCAGCATTTCGGAACGTTCCAGGCGTGGAATGTTTCCTTCATTTCTGTCTTATACAACAATGAACCTTAACTGAATTTGGTTCAATTATAAAACTGACCTGAGTTGTGCTAGCGGAAGGTGAAATCAACATGTACCAGAAAGGTAAAAGGACAGAACAACAGCCGATTGATTTCTTTATGTCGGTCAGAAACGCTCCCATGACAGCCGGAATGTGCCCGTGGCTGCAGAGATTTCTGCCGAATTTCTTCGCAGCACTTAGAAACTCTTTGTGGTTATCAAATGCTTGGCGTTTACACGTCATTTCATTTGTTACGAGCAGGTATTCTTAGGGGGGGGGGGATTATACAAGTGCAGCATTTACCGTATCGGGCTCGGCTGACAAGTTAAAGGCGATAATCATCATGTTTAGTTCGCTAAGTAATTAAGATTTATCAATTGATAGTTTATTTATCGGTTTTAGGAGCCGTGTTGAAAAATTCAGTATTGACTGAACTTACCATTAGTGTTAAAATCAAATAAACAATTTTTTTATGAACATAGCAGTTTGTTAGATCTTTCTTAATCAGTCACCAGTTTTCGTAGCGCAATTTTAAGATTTTAATGGCCAACTTCTGGGGACATTCAGTGGGAAATTGGTTTGAAGAAGAAAATAAAAATTCTGACTAAATGTTGTTGATCATTCAATGGTACCTACAGTCCCGGGTATTGGGAAGCATTACGACATATTGTAAAGAAAACAAAATTTACCAATTTTGTGAATGTAATCCACACGACCCAATGCACAAAAAACTGTGGAGCCCACGAAGAAAGCTTTATACGCGTCGTAAAGTTTAATTATTGTCATATAAAACATTGCCGGGGAACATTGCGATGTTCGTATATGTTCAGGAAAATTCTAATTTAGAGCATGCACCATGGCATAGATATTTAAGAAGCTTGGGGATGGCACAAAAGAAGAGCCTTGAACCCTCACAACAATTGCACTTGAAAGAGTGACGTAGTCATTTCAGTTATGTAATAAATATCTTCACAACTTGACATTGATAAGTGCACCGACTATGCAAGTGACGACGTAACTCAAACCATTAAGCCCGCAACTTTGTTTCTATAACATCCATAACGTCCAAAGTTCCATTACATAAAGGCTTACCTTATTCATTACAATTCCCAAATATTGATTGAGATTACTTCCTTTCTGTTTTTGAAGAGCATCGTCGTAGATTATTCTCGTTTCAATCACAACTGTTTGTGGGAAGTATCGCTGGCGTCGTCTTCCCTCTAATAAAAAATTTGAAATTCGAACGTACAAATAAAAAGCTCGATTTTAATCATTTTATTTTTATGTTTAATAAACCTACACGCTCCTGCGAGTCTAAAGCATTATTTAGGGGTGAAAATGCATGATAATAAAAATCAGCTTTCAACCCAGGTACGACGCAAAAAAAGCCTAACTTGGTAAAAGTGTTGAAAGCGTAGGGGCTTAACTTATGCCTTGTAAGGTTTTGCTCCATGGCACTTGTCTGTAGCAAAGTAATTTGCCTGACTATAGCCCTAGTTCGGCGATCCTGGTGTATGTCAAGGTTTGACTTCTCTCTGGACCGCCACAAGAATGCCAATGTAATTACCATACTTGAGTCATAACTGGCAAAATAAATCTTAATTGAGGGTTTTAGGAGAATGCCAAAGATTGACCATTCTCTGGTCAGCCACTGGAGTGCCGAATTAGTCTGGCATTTGTGCGGCGATTCGGGCCCAAAGATTGCCAGACAAATTGTGAAGAAATTAAGCCTAACTTTTACAATTGCTCAGCTATCTAGGTCCAAAGGTCACAGATAATATTCGAACATTCAGGCAGAAAGCTTAACTCTAATACTTGTTCGGCTACTTTGGCCAAGAGTGGCCAGACAACCGCGGAGCCTTCGAGAAGTGAAACCTCACTTTAGAAGTTATTTGGATATTTTGGCCCAGATTTTTCAGATGACAGTAGAATTACGTGACAGTGAGCATAACTCTACCACTTAAATGGCGATATTGGGCCAAAGATTCCAGATGACATCCAAACTACCAGAGAATGAATCATAACTATGGCATTTGTTTGGTGAATTAGGGCCAAGATGCCGACCGTTCCTAAATAATGGTAACGCTTAGCTTGACTTTGGCTTGCTCGGCTTCTTAAGGCCTTTAACAATCAGACAATAGTTCAATCTTTCCCCAGACCTCTGCATGTTTTTGTTATCCCGGATTTGATTAAGAAAAGTGAAAGCCGTTTACAACTCCCTCTAACGCCGAATTGGAGCGCAGCTCTTGAGGAGGAGGAGGGAAGGGTACTCAGGGGAGGGTATAACCCTCCTCCTCCTCCTCCCCTCATTCTTTAATGTCCTCCGGGGGAGGGGGGGGGGGTCACGTGACCTGGGGTGGTCACGTGACCTTGAGGGGGGGGGGGGTTCGCGAGGTGCATTATGGGATTTCCCATAAAGCACCGCGCGGTTACGCCGATGGCGACGCCGACGCCGACGCCGACGCCGACGCCACGCCACGCCGACGCCGACGCCCACGCCGACGACGCTCAAGCCGGAAACGAGCGCCTAAGAGCTGCGCTCTAAAAATAAAGGGCCGGTTCAAAAACAAAGAATTAAAAAATTACGTAAAAACACTTCGTATACTTTACTCAGTCCTGCCTAGAAGCCACTGGCTCAAAAAAAAAATGCCCCTCAGTTGCGTTTTTTTTTAAATTTCAGTGAAGAACTGAATACATTTTGCAACGCAAAAAGCATAAATGATCATATATAAATATTCAGAACGATGACTCCCATAATGCACCGCAAAAACGAAAAATCACTTTAAATACTGCAATTGAACATAACAAACGGTCTGATAGCGTTAATTGTGAAGCATAAACTTCGTTTTTACATAAGATGTTTGGCATAGCTTGAGCATAACAACTCGAGATGTTGTTATTGACCGGTGCTATTGAAAATGCGCCGAATTAAGAATATTGTAGTAATCTATACTGTAGCGTTCAAAGCAATTGTTTTAATCAATGTTCGTAATAATATTTTGGTTGCTATAAATACTAAATAATTCTAATTCTGTTTAAGGTTCTGTACGAAGTTCGTGCGTTATGTCGCGTGAATGGTCAATTAAAATCCTTTCAATTTTACTCACCTCTGTGGATATCGCCCCAAAATTGTTGTTGTGTTACGTTTGTATATTCAACTGTAAAATAAAACAAAATTGCATATATCTGACGGACCATTTTATGCCATATATTTTGTTTATAACGGAGTGAAAACAAAGTAGCTCGTTTCCGCTTGGCAGGAACATTTCACTACAAAAATATATTACATCTTGTAATCATTTATTTGATTTACAATATGTATTACTACCGTTATTTATTTTACATGTAATCATAATACCAGAGTCAGGTTCACGTAGTACAAAATTTAAGGAAATAAAATTCGAGCAATAATGGACCTGAGTTATAAGTTTTCGGAAAATAGGTTTGGAGAACAAAGAGAAATAATTGCGCGGCACCAAAAAGTTCACACAATAAAAACCAATATAATTATCTTGATAATATTCGGATCGATAAAAAGAATGATCAGGGCTTTATTCACGTGGTAGAAAATATTGCGCCTAATTTTTGTAGCTATCATATATGAATAGAGAGTGAAGTGGGTCTTACCATAATCAGCATACATTGGGATGGACGTATCATTAAACGTTGATATCAAGTGAGCAACGATTCCGTCTTTTGATCGGAGATAAGATGATACTGGCTCGATTGATAAGGTGTCAGTGAGTATACCCCACTGCAACGGAAAATTCAAAATAATATATTAAAACGTTTATGCCATAGAGTGCAATAACATTTTATTAGCAAATTTCATGAGTAATGACACGAGTATATCATACCACTTGGACATATCCATTCGATTCTTGAACCACAACAGAGGAGCCGTATTTTCTGTCCTGGTACAAACTCTCTTCAATTTTCTTGATAGTCAGCTGGCAACAACGCGGGAGTATTAATTGCAGTGCTGCAGACATCATTAGAAACAATCTTTCATGAACTAATAACAGCATCATGAGTTATTTAGTTATAAAATTAGAGACAAAAAGCCAAGACTGTAAACTGTGAACAGGCACAATATGCCAAACTCATATAAAGGTAGGAAGCATATGAATTGCAACCTTCTTGGCAGCGCCGATTTCGGATCCATGCTTATGATTTCGTTATAAGTGTACAAAAAGCTATATGTACAAATCGATTTTAACAGAAATATTCGCCTATTTGGTTGTTATATATATATTTAAAAAGTCGTTTGAGTCTAGAATATAGGATAAACACTCACAGAAAAGTCTTATAAACTTTAATGAGAATGCACAGCTAGCACCCTTCAGGAGACGTCACTCCAATTGTCTTTAAAAACTCAGACAATTAACTGAACCAGAACTTATCAATCGTCACTCTCCGTTCAGCAAAACGATGATTGTATTTCTGGGACACGGCGAAAGACATCTGTGCAAGCAGATGTGATGATCAGAGCTAAGATGTCAAGTTTATGCCATCAAATTTCGATTTTTTACCGGCTGAAGTGTCAGTGTTATATGAGATTGACATTAATCCCACAAAAGCCAACTGAAGGTTATACAGATCATTCCAACAGTCTCCATCTCCCCGTAGATTTTTTCCCCTACTGGAAGGTATCACGCCTTCATAGCATTTGCAGAAAATCTCTTGTTCGAAATAAGTCGAGTAACCTAGAGCTTATTGCCTATGAGTTTAGTGGTGGAAAATTGTAAATAACCGTATCCCCCCAAGAACATAACCTGGGTAGAAAGTGTATTTTGCGTAAACACCAATGTTTCTTTTGTGTGTTAAACATCATTTTGAACGCCCTATAAAATTGGTGGGCGGCAGCAACCAATTCTTATGACGAAACATAGGTATATGTAACGAATGTCAATCCTAACGTGCGATTGTCAAATACAGAGAAGGATAGAGCGAGGAGGGGAGTTGTACCAGGGTAAGTGTGTCATTGACAGTTTCATCGACTGCATAGAAACGCAGTAACCCGAGTCTATTTTTACATATAAACCCGCTGCAGATATGTGTACTTACCGAACTGTTGGAGTAGTTCACATCATCGCCCATGGAGAAAACAAAGTTTTTCGAAAACAATTTGCTCTTTTCTAAGCTCAATGTCAGCCCATCTCGAATGTGGAGCATCTTCTCCCCATTTGCGCCCCTCGCTTCGAGAATTCTCGGGAAAACAAACTCCTTCACAGGAGGTTCTGTGAGAAACGATTTCATCATAGTTAGAGATGGTCAACGTTGAACCTCGAGGCTCGAATGATTTCTCATTTTTTTTAACCAGTGACTAACTTCCAAATATTTTGTCTCCTGAATGTGCGTTGCCCAGCTGCTACAAAAAACAAAACCTTATACATGTCTCGACAACAATTGAAATAAAATTCGATTTAATGTTCAGATAATCGATATTAGATAATATATATCGTATCACTAGGCCCCTAATGGTCAAATTTCGCTTTAAAAGTTTGTAAACGTTTGATCTATTTGAAATTCAACCTCGGCAGGTTTACAAAATCATTAGTCATAATTACTTGAAAACAAACATATTAAAATTGCAAACTTTAGACTAATTTAGTAATCGTTACTTACTGAAAAAGACTGAATGAACCAAAGTAAAACATATTTTTCACAGTTCGACCCTCAATTTGATCGTGTTCACAATTTGTACATATATATAAATCTCGACGAAATTCCACGCTACAAACACAACGTCCAAGTATTAGCAAGTTTTCGACTAACTGCTGCTTCTTTGAGGTTTGCGGAAAGCACTCTGGAAATAATTCGTTTCACTTTCATCAATAAAGAGTGCCGCTTCTATTTCTGGTTTACATAAATCGTTGCCTGATACTTTCACAAATTCAGTACAAGAGGTAAATAAATATTAAGCGTAGGGTGAATGTAGTATCGGTGGAAATGACTTCCAGAATCAGCGACATGCGTCACATTTGTTCATAAACTTTGAAATGAACAATGTAGCTTTTTTTTTTATTTAACGCACGTACAAGATTACTTTCACGGTTTACCACAATGAAACGACTTAATCTCATTGAGAACAAATATGCTATTAAGAGCAGATAGTCGTCTAAAAACAGAGTGCCTCCAAGGATGAAAATTAGGATGCACGTAAGCTTTCATTAAAACGTTGACATCGTATATTAAATTCATCCTATATCTGAACATCTACACTCATGTCAAATTGGCACTCACCTCCAAAGCATGCTGTTAGCATTACTGTGAGTACAAACCACACGCCCTCAGACATTATGAAGCGAACAGCTACTACTGGTAAAATATTCTGCGAACTTTGCGGATATTTATACAGTACTGAAATGTCTTAATAACCTGTAGGTTCTTTTCTTCATTAAAGTTGGAAAAGGTTACGCCACCGCAGAATTATTCAAAACTTGACGTATTCAATATTTGTTTTCGTTATTTTTGCATAGGGCTTTGCCTTCCTACGTCATATTTTTAAGAGGAAGATCTTGAAGACACCAACTTCCTTTATATTTTTAAATATTAATCATAACACCAGAAACTTGTCGGCGCAACGCACCTGCCTGCTTGTCACTAAAATGAATTTTCACTATTATGATGCGACACGACGATGAAGAAAATCAATCTTACACTGACGCTACGAAATGTTAAAGACGCCAAAGAACGCGCAAAACCACCGACCACATGCTAAAGGTCATGGGATTCGGTTTTATGAATGACGTCGGTTTGTTAAAGTGGCATAAGGTTCTCCAAATGTACGCACAGGTATCCTAAACTGTCAACAAAACGTCATATGTTTAAGTTCAACTGTCAGTCTTAGGCAGTCCCAGGAAATATTATTTCTACACAAGATGCTTTCCGGGACATTAAATGCCCTTATCCCCGCTCTTCTAAGACGGAAAGGATATGGCTGTTGCCGGTATTTATTTCCGTTTCCTTTCTCATTATTTTAATAAAATTGAAACTGGTTCTGCACGAATGTATTTATATATAATGCTTTTGTTAAACGTTTTCAAGCAAGTTCTCAATTGAAAAAGCATAACTTAAGTAAGGTTATAGTGAGTAGTTGCATTAAACCTAATTTTGTGTCAAACTTTTTACTTTAGTTTTTATTACATTGGCCGACTGGCAATGGTGCAGCCCTCACAAAAAAAAAACAACACATTTCATTTTGTTTCAAACGAAAGACCAAATCTACGCCACTTCAATATTGCTCTATGAACAAAATTATTGCTCGTTAAAACCTCCTAACATCGTGACGTTGCTCAGATTTTTTTTTAATTTAGACTATATAACTTATTTATATGTTTGGTTACGTGAAATTCCCAATGAACGTTTAATTTGAATCTGAACACATATCAATGCACTTATTACATAAATCATGCATTTTAAATAAAAATTACACTAACTTTATATAAATCGTGAGAAGTTGCTATCGAAAGGTCTCGCAATGTAGTATCTTATTACCGGGTTGCTGCACATTTGCTGTGTAAGTATGTGTCAGAATTAATCAGACTATACGGATGTTGTTTCTTAGCTGCACCAAATTAAAGAAAAATAAATGTATTTATACACTTTTACTTTTTGTATTAGATTGCCTGATTTGCCGACCACTAGAAACGAGCTTGTTTGGGCAATTACCTGGGTAAATATTGAATATATTTTAATACCTGTTTTGTTTAAGGCCCCTAGACGGCATGTTGGAGTTGCAAAATTGATGTCCCAGCTTCAGATTGTATGCTCCAACCGCAAGCGCTAATAAACTTGTAAGCATTTGGGCGCTACTGGGCAAATTATCTTAGTTCTTTAGCTTCCTTAAACCTAAACTTATTCACAAAAAAAATATCGTCCCTCCCTCTCCTCGCGTAGCGTCAGAGTAACGATGTTACATGTGATGTCGGTGTCAGCATTCGGTGTCAGCTGTAAGTCTTGGCGTCTAATATTGGCGCCTGCTGTCGGCGCAGACTCTGCTCTGTTTTCTTGGGCAGAACCTGCGGATGACTTTACGTTTACCGATCCATAGCGCTATTTGCACAGTTTCGCCAATTAGCTTTTATCGTATCGATAAAAAAACTCAAGGTATGCAAAACGGTGCCTGCGTGTTGAGGCGACGAAGAGAAAATGAAAGGCTGACAGCAGGCGCCAAACTTTAAACCCTACACAAAACGCAAAAATCAAAAAGATAAATATACTGCGATAGTGCCGGCGGGGGTGCCCCCACCACTGGCGAAGTCGTTACTGTGATGATACGCGAGAGCATAAATATTGACATCGCTGTCACCATTTTCTACATTAGTTTCAGGTTTGAGGAAGCCTGAGGAACTAATATACTTTGGCCGGTAGCGCTCAGAATGTTGCATTTTATTACACCTTGCGTTTTGAGTTTATGGCCTGAAGCTTGGACAACAATTTTCTAAATGCAATATGCTCTCTAAAATCATTTATTAAAAAGATAATTAAAATATTTATGCTCATTAGCCCCTTATTGGCAGGAACAATTTGTTTCTGGTCGTCGACAAGTCGGGCAAATTAATTAAAAGTTAAAGGTGTCCTAGTGCAACTCTTATATTTCTAGAAATTGGGTGCGGCTGAAAAAACACAGTGTATATCATCCTGACATGTAGAAGTTACTCAAAAAATAATTAAGCTACGTTACTGAGTATTGACGTCAAAGGTACTTTGAGTAGAGTAGAAATTACTCAAATAAATAAGAAAATTACTAATTACCATAAAAAGTAGCGAATTCCTTTTCAAGTTACTTTTGAAGTTACTTTTATGTTTTTAGGGTAAAGAGAAAATACAGAGGCTTTGATTCGTTTGCGAAGTTCTGCTAGCCAAATTTAAATCGGCTTGTTTTTTTTCACAGTAATGCTTTAATAGCTGGTTCTGCTTCTGCGTGCCTAATTGTTTTGTACTTTCTTGTTTGTTTTTTCAATGGTGTACTGCGAATGTGTAATTTCTAATTTGAGGTTTAGCACTGTCTCAGGTTGATTTTTATAAAGTTTTCTTGTTTACAATGTTGCTTAAATTACATCTAAAGAGTACTTGCAGTTCAGTACAAAGTAAATGAGAAGTTATGTACTTCAAGTAAAGTATTAAGTGCACCGGGTGCAATGTACTTGAAGTAACGTATATAAATACAACATATTTCAAAGTAAAGTGCAAGCACTTGTAACACAATCTTTCATGATGCCCTTTTATTCCCTATACAGTGTTGTTTAACTGGTTTGCTTTGCTCCAGGGGCAATCGGAGGTGCATCAGTTTTTTACAGAAATGGCAGCAAATATTGTATAAGGCCAAGTCACCACAGAGTAGTTGTTTTACTCTCGCTGACGAGCTATTTGACACAATCAACTTATATGGCACTTATTTGTGTCAATCTTATAGCCGCCATTACTTCACTCAGAGAAACGACCAGATGACGTCCCGAAAGAGCACGTTTTCACGTGATTATACGACATTTTGCGTTTTCAAAATCGGCTAATGTACATTGAAGTCGGGAGTTTTACTTTCCTTGGAAAGCGCAAGTACATGTTCTGAGAATGTACTTCAAGTAAAGTGCACATTTTCTAAACAGTAGTACTTTAAGTATTATGTATATAGAGTACTTTTTTAATATAAAAACGTTTGGGGAATTATTAAGGTTTCTCGAAGGATCTTCGAATCTTTGAAGATCAGCATATTCTGAGTTTTGGGAGGAAAGGCAACGCAAAAAGGTAATCTTGGCGTTGCCCTTTAGAACGCGATTCTTTGAGTACAGCCCAAACTACGGGAGCACCAGATGAGTTTCAGGGCAGGTGCTGCATTTTGATCTCCTTTGAGTGAGGATGCAGTGTGTGCACTTCCTGTAGTGGGCGAGAGTTTCTACGTTGGGGAGATGCGGGGACCAGCCCTTTCTTCAAGTGGGTAAAGTCTCCTTGAACTTCGGGAGACAGAGAAACGCCAGTCTTCAGCGCTAATCTCGCAGTTACTCGGCCTCTCTTACGTCGTGTCTGTTCGCTCCCCACGCCTGGTAGCAGTGTAGTTAGTTCCAGGAAGGAGCGGGGGTGGGGGGGCGGAAGGGGGGGGGGGGGGGGGGCTAACTCGTGAAAATGTCGGGGGAAGGAGTTCGGACTGACCTACCCCCTTCCTACGTCATATGCTTTTCCCTCTTAACAAATATCAGCTGATCTTTCAACATCTTATCTGTTTGGTGCAGGAATGTTTGTTGATAGGCAAACATCCACTAAAATTCGAAAGTAATTTGTAATATGAATTGAATTTACTCAGAAAAAGTAATTAAAGTAAACTACTAATTACCGAAATAAAAATGTAATCGAAAGTTACTAAACTACTCAACGAAGTAGTTAAACTTCAGTAACTTGAGTAGAGTAGTTGAAGAGCGTACAAGTCTGATATCTCACATTTGGGCTTCCAATTGGGGTATAGAGAGGGAGAGAATAATCTCCATTCATAAAAGAACAGAAGCTGTCTTCGTCTCATGGTGGGCGGTCCCATCAGTCCAGGAGACCATTTTCCTCGGCTGCCCGTTGGGTTCTGTCAAACAGCTCGGCCTGTTCACCAGGGTACACGATGGTCAGCCGCCTCTCCCAGTGCTCTCTGGTGAGTCCTACTGTGGGTTGTTTCGCCGCGCTGCCCTGGCATCCCCCCGCCATGGGATAAAGTTTGTTGGGCTCATATTCGAAAAAGGCTGGATTTCATATTCGTAGGGGGCTGGATGTCTCAAGGGGTAATGTGCACAATATGCAGATGTGTTGTTTTGCAGCTACATCCAAGAGACTGCACCCCAACTGGATAGCTTTATGTGAGGTTGTTGGTAGACCCCTCTTCCTTGCGTGTAGTTTTCTAGCATCTTTGCACTCTTTTTCGGGACGCCTTCATCCGGTAGCAACATGGCTCGATCGATCGGAAAGGATGCCCGGCGAGTGTAATCTCCAGCCAGAGCGTGGGTTGCCTTATTTTCTGCCAGGTATTTTTGCCCCGAGGTCCAGACTATTTGGTAGTTCGGAAGCTCTCTGTTATTCGCCAGGATCAGAAGAGCCGCTGCTACAACTTTCCAACTGTGAAAAGTAATGCATGCTGCCTTTGAGTTCATAATTGTTATTATGTAGTCCCGGCTCGTCGTAGCCGCCAAAACGATGGCCGTTTCTTCCGTCGCTTGTCAGTTGGGTCCTAACTGTCGCATCTGCCATCTCCTTTACGCTGCCGTCTACCGAGAAGACAGCATGTGCTCCCTTCTCTGAATAATTGGCAGCATCGGTGCATCTTTCCTCGTATCGTTTCCTGAGAGCTTCTACCCTCGCTCTCCTCCGCTCCCTTTGGTGTTCGAGAAGGCGAAGATTGAACTGAAAATAAAGGTGTAATGGGCGAACTTGTGCCAACCAAAATAAGAAAGGAAAGAGCGTCGAGGCAGCAGAAAAGCAGGCGGCGATTCGGCGGCGAAACTGAGAGCGCGAGTGAGACTGACTCGACAAGGTCGCGGGTAGCTGCTTATCTACCGTGCGTCACTATCTCGAAAGTTCGGCAAAGAAGGCTCGAGTGTCGCGCGCTTGGAGCGTGGATGAACTGGCACTTTCGAGAACAACAAAGCAGGTGGAAAGTTACGTCTGGTGCGAGAATGAATGCGAATCTTCTAGAGGCCGGTGACCGAGCGTTGCTTTCTCGGCCCTGCGGGCGGCATTATCCCCCCCTTTTAAAAGTGCATCGTCCCGATGCAACGCGAACAAAAACAGAAATGGCTAAAAAAAAATTACGGTGAAACGAAATGAACATGCAGTGTCGTAATCCTAGCGCGCGTAGAACCACTTGAGTCTAACTACGTGGACGACTTCGGGTCGTGGCTGGCGGCGTCCTGATGGTCGGGTTCCGTCGGGGAGCACCTCGTAGTTCAAGTCCCCAAGGCGGCGGATGACCTTGTGGGGTCCGAAGTAACGTTTTAACAGTTTTTCACTGAGGCCGCGGCGGCAAATGGGCGTCCACACCCACACCCTGTCTCCGGGCTGGAACTCCACGTCGCGGCGACGAAGGTTGTTCCGGCCAGCGTCCACACGTTGCTGGTCCTTTATACGAAGACGGGCTATCTGGCGTACTTCTTCTGCTAGTTGGGTGACCAGCTGAGCGTCGTCGGTGCCGTCGTTCGTCGGGTCGTGGGGCAGCATGGCGTCGAGCATCGTCGTCACCTTTCTGCAGTGCAGCAGCTGAAAAGGTGTAATGCCGGTAGTTTCTTGAATCGCCGTGTTGTACGCAAACGTGACGTAGGGCAACACTTCATCCCACGTCTTGTGTTCCACGTCCACGTACATCGAAATCATGTCGGCGATGGTCTTGTTTAGTCGCTCCGTCAGTCCGTTGGTCTGCGGGTGGTATGCCGTGGTTCGGCGGTGGTCGGTGTGGCTCAGGCGGAGTATCTCTTGTGTCAGTTGCGCCATGAACGAGGAGCCTCGGTCCGTAATCAGGACTTGGGGAGCGCCGTGCCGGAGGACGATAGACTCGACGAAGAACTTGGCTACTTCCACGGCGGTCCCCGAGGGGAGTGCTTTTGTCTCGGAGTACCTGGTGAGATAGTCAGTTGCCACGATTATCCAACGGTTTCCCTGCGTCGACGGCGGGAAAGGTCCGAGAAGATCCATTCCAATCTGCTGGAATGGTGCAGTCGGGGGCGCGATCGGTTGCAGGAGACCTGCCGGCTTCGTCGGTGGTTTCTTGCGTCGTTGACATTCGTGGCACGAACGGACGTAGAGGTGGACAATCTTCGGGAGCTTGGGCCAGTAGTATTTTTCTCGGATCCGTGCAAGAGTTCTACTGTAGCCAAGGTGACCAGATGTTGGGTCGTCGTGGCAGGCTTGGAAGATCTCTTCTCGAAGACTAGCAGGAATCACCAGGAGCCACGTCGAGTTGTTGTTCCCGAAGTTTTGTTTATAATGGATACCCCTCCGGACGGCGAATCTTGGCAGGTCACGAGAGAAGGCTCGGGGAATTGTACCCCCTCGTCCCTCCAGATGTTCGATCAATGCGCGCAGTTCAGGATCGTCCCGCTGGAGCGCTGCCATACCGTGAATGCTCACTGCGCCAAGAAAGTGATCGGCGTCGTCGTCGTCTTTGGTACAGCTGGTAGCCGACTCGACGGGAGCTCTGGACAGGCAGTCGGCGTCGCTGTGTTTTCGGCCTGACTTGTGGACCACGGTCACGTCGTACTCTTGCAGTCTTAGGCTCCACCGAGCGAGGCGTCCCGATGGGTCCTTCAGGCTCGCTAACCAACACAGCGAGTGATGGTCGGTGACCACTCCAAAAGGAATCCCGTACAAGTACGGGCGGAATTTCGTGATGGCCCAGACGACGGCCAGACATTCCTTCTCGGTCGTCGAGTAATTGCGTTCCGCGTTCGACAGCGTCCGGCTAGCGTATGCGATCACGCGCTCCGCATCATCTTGTTGTTGGACCAGTACCGCTCCGAGTCCTGTATTACTGGCGTCCGTGTGAACTTCCGTTTCGGCTGATTGGTCGAAGTGGCCGAGAATCGGTGGTGACTGGAGCCGTCGCTTTAGTTCGTCGAATGCCTGTTGTTGTTCTCCACCCCATTCGAAGTTCACGGCGTCTTTCGTAAGTCGCGTGAGCGGCGCAGAAAGCTTGGCGAAATCCTGAACGAATCGCCGGTAGTATGCGCAAAGTCCAAGGAATCTTCGGACGGCCTTTTTGTCGTTGGGCGGTGGAAAGGCCGCTACGGCGCGAGTCTTCTCAGGGTCAGGACTTACACCTTCGTTGCTCACAACGTGGCCCAGGAACTTCAGTTCGCCGTAGGCAAACCGGCACTTCGTCGGCTTGAGGGTGAGTCCTGCGGTCCTGATTGCCTCAAAAACGGCCCGAAGGCCTCGCAAATGCTCGTCGAAGTTGGCCGAGAATACCACGACGTCGTCGAGGTAAACGAGACATGTCTGACACTTGAGGCCTTCCAGAACGGTGTCCATGACACGTTGGAACGTTGCCGGCGCTGTGCAGAGTCCGAAGGGCATCACCTTGAACTCATACAGTCCGTGGGGCGTGACGAAGGCAGTCTTTTCTCGGTCCCGTTCGTCGACTTCGATCTGCCAGTAGCCACTCTTAAGGTCCATTGACGAAAAGTGCCGTGAGTGGCGCAGCTGGTCCAGCGTGTCGTCGATGCGGGGGAGCGGATACACGTCTTTCTTCGTCACCGCGTTGAGTCGCCGGAAGTCAACGCAGAATCGAAGCGTTCCATCCTTTTTCTTCACCAGTACGACTGGAGAGGCCCACGGGCTGCTCGAAGGCTGAATGATGTCGTCGTTGAGCATCTCTTGTACCTGTTCCTGGATGGCCTCTCGTTCCTTTGGGGAGACCCGGTACGGCGGCCGATGCACAGTTAGCGCTTCCTCGTTCGTAACGATGCGGTGTTTCGCCACTGTTGTCTGGCGCACCCTCGACGTCATCGCAAAGCAGTCGCCGAACTCGGCGAGGACGTCTTGGAGCTGTCGTCGTTCCGTGGCACTGAGCTTGGGGTTAACGTCGAGCTGCGGCGGTGGTGTACTGTGCGGCTGACATGGCGAGGGCTCGTCGGAGATCACGGCGATTTCGGGGTCGGCCCGGAGTTCCTCGACGTGTGCTATAGCGGCACCTTTCGTGAGGTGCTGCGCCTCCGGTCGGAAGTTCGTCACGAGGACCACAGAACGTCCATCCTGCAGCTCTGCTACGCCCCTTGCGACGCCTATTCCTCTTCCCAGAAGCAGTTGGACATTGCCCTCCAGAAGGACTTTCCCGCGGGCGACTGCATCGGTCACGACGGGCACAAGAACACTCAACCTCGGCGGCAGGTTCACGTGGTACGCAATGAATCGGACGGCGGCTGGCGTCGTTTTGGATCCCTCCGGAGGTAGCACGGGCTTTCGCAGCGTCAACCTGTTTGCTCCAAGGTCGATCACCGCACCGTACTCACAGAGGAAGTCCATGCCAAGGATGACGTCTCTTGAACAGTCTTTGAGGACGACGAATTTCACGGGGCAGGTCTCTCCGTGGATGTCCACGCGCGCAGTACACCTTCCCACTGGTTTGATGAGATGTCCGCCGGCGGTTCGTATTTTCGGGCCATCCCTCGGCGTCATCACTTTCCGAAGGCGGCAAGAGAGCTTCCCACTTAAAACGGAATAGTCTGCTCCGGTGTCGACGAGTGCCTTTGCGTCGTGACCGTCGATGGTAACGTCGAGGCTATTCGACACCGTCGCAGAACCGTCGTTCCTATGCGTCTCGTCGCTAGTGTGGGAGCCCTCCGACGTTTGTGGAGGATGTTTCCGACGGTAATTTTCGGCAACTCCACCTCCAGGGGTTGCCGCGCTTAGTTTCCCCGACGAGGGGCGAGGGGTGACAGGCTCTCACGGCGGGATCTGCTTAGAGGCGATGCAGGGCGTTGGGGTGACGGCCATCGGAAACCGCGGCGGGGAGACGGTCCCGGGGATGGCGAACGGCGGAGGTATTCGTCGATGTCTCGTGGTCGCTCGCCGTAGCGTGGTCGCGGGTCGTCGGGGTGGAAACCACGTAGCCCCAGCTGCCGGTACGGGCAACGGCGGTAGCCATGGTCGGCTTCCCCGCAATGGTAACAAAGCGGGCGTCGGTCGGCCGTTCGCCACACGTCGGTTTTCATGGGTGCTGTTTTTTCCGGGCGCACGTACTGCCGTTCTTCGCGACGTTGGAAGTACTGTGGTGCTGGAGGTTCACGTCGTAGTGGCGCCGTAGCTTGGCGGGGAGCTTGCGGCGGTCGTCTGGCCATGGCGGCGTAGGTCAGCCTCGGTTCCTCAGGGGCTTGCACGTTGACGGGAGTTTCAGGCTGCAAGGCCCGCTGTACCTCGTCGCGCACGATCTCGGCGACTGACAGCGACGCCGGACGCTCACCATCGGGGAGCAGCTTTCGGAGCTCCTCTCGGACGACGTCCCGGATAACGTCACGGATGTCCCGGGTACGGGCACCGATGTCGTCATTAAGCAGCGTAGAGGCAACGACGCCGGGATGTCGTTGGTAGTAGGAGGCGCGTGCTTGGAGGGCGCGCTCCATGTTCGTTGCCTCCGTGATGAACGCTTCGACTGTTGCCGGCGGGTTGCGGACCAGGCCTCCAAAGATGTCGTCCCTCACCCCGCGCTAGAGGACACGCAGCTTCTTGTCGTCGGCGGCTTGTGGGTCGGCACGCGCGCTCAGACGCAGGACGTCTTGAACGAAGCTGGTGACACTTTCGTTGGGGTCTTGCGTCCTTGTCCGAAGGAGGTCCTCGGCTCTCTCCCTTCGGTGCTGACTGGCGAACGTCCCTCGGAGCTCTTCTTTCAGCTGGTCCCATGATGTTATCGAGGTTTCATAATTCTCGAACCAGTGTCGCGCTGTGTCCTCGAGGGAAAAATAAACGTTTTGCAGGCGCTGTTCGGGAGTCCATTGGTTGTGCAGCGTCACCCGTTCGTATTGCTGCAACCAGTCTTCGACGTCTTCGTAGATCTCACCGTGGAAGGACGTCGGCGTACGAAGGGCGACGGGCAGGTAAACGACGGGGGGTGCTGCTGTAGTCTGCGCCGTCGATGAAGCCATCGTCGTTATCGCTTGCCTTGTCCTCGCCGGGAGTGGTCCGAATTCAGGAGCTTGCCCTTGAAGACGGCGGCTGGCACGAAGCTCCGGGTCTTCAACAGAAGGTCGTCGGGAAATGGGGCTTGCTGAACGTGTTCTTGTAGAGGTACGCTGCACGGGTTTCATACCCCGCACCTCCACCAGAAATGTCACGAATTAAGGCGACGAGAAGGCGAAGAGTGAACTGAAAATAAAGGTGTAATGGGCGAACTTGTGCCAACCAAAATAAGAAAGGAAAGAGCGTCGAGGCAGCAGAAAAGCAGGCGGCGATTCGGCGGCGAAACTGAGAGCGCGAGTGAGACTGACTCGACAAGGTCGCGGGTAGCTGCTTATCTACCGTGCGTCACTATCTCGAAAGTTCGGCAAAGAAGGCTCGAGTGTCGCGCGCTTGGAGCGTGGATGAACTGGCACTTTCGAGAACAACAAAGCAGGTGGAAAGTTACGTCTGGTGCGAGAATGAATGCGAATCTTCTGGAGGCCGGTGACCGAGCGTTGCTTTCTCGGCCCTGCGGGCGGCACTATGCAGATGTGTTGTTTTGCAGCTACATCCAAGAGACTGCACCCCAACTGGATAGCTTTATGTGAGGTTGTTGGTAGACCCCTCTTCCTTGCGTGTAGTTTTCTAGCATCTTTGCACTCTTTTTCGGGAGGCCTTCATCCGGTAGCAACATGGCTCGATCGATCGGAAAGGATGCCCGGCGAGTGTAATCTCCAGCCAGAGCGTGGGTTGGCTTATTTTCTGCCAGGTATTTTTGCCCCGAGGTCCAAACTATTTGGTAGTTCGGAAGCTCTCTGTTATTCGCCAGGATCAGAAGAGCCGCTGCTGCAACTTTCCAACTGTGAAAAGTAATGCATGCTGCCTTTGAGTTCATAATTGTTATTATGTAGTCCCGGCTCGTCGTAGCCGCCAAAACGATGGCCGTTTCTTCCGTCGCTTGTCAGTTGGGTCCTAACTGTCGCATCTGCCAGCTCCTTTACGCTGCCGTCTACCGAGAAGACAGCATGTGCTCCCTTCTCTGAATAATTGGCAGCATCGGTGCATCTTTCCCTCGTATCGTTTCCTGAGAGCTTCTACCCTCGCTCTCCTCCGCTCCCTTTGGTGTTCCAGTTGCATATGTCTCAGAATGGGCTCCACTCTTATCTTGTGTCCCCGGTCCAACGGAATCCTTTGTTTTTCTCTTGTTTTACCCACGGTACGGTAGCCGAGCATTTCTGACGTGGCTTTGCCCACGGCCGTGAGGTTGAGTCTTCCCAGTTGGCTTGTTTTTTGGGCCTTTACCATCTCCTCCAACAAGTCCTGGACCTCAAGTTCTACGACCTTCTCCGTAAAGATTGTTGCAGGTAGCCACAATGCCAGCTTGTAGGTCTTCCTAAAGAGCACGTACATATCTTCTTTTATTCGTTCTTTTCGAATCCCTAGGGACGGAGTTCTATATGTGATCCTGCTGACCACAGAAGCTTCCACCAGTTTCAGTGAGTCCTGCTCCTTGAGTTCTGCTTGTTACTTCCCACCATTTTCATTTGTGTGTGACTTAGGAGACCGTTTCCTGCAGCCGCTGCCGTGCGGTTGCTTCCGCTCCATCTCCTTGCCCATTCCACCCCAGGATCCGGATTGTATTGACCTTCGAGATGGGGAGTCCGTCGAGGGTAAGGTCTACATCTGGCTGGTTCCGTGAAGCTTTTCACTTGTTTGTTTCTTCAGAATTGACAGCTCGGACTTCTCCGAAGCAAACGCCAGGCTGCAGTCCCTCAGGTATGCATCAGTCCTGTACACCGCCTCCTGCGAGCTGTTCCGCTCGTTTCCTGCTACGTCGGCTGTCGTCCACACCTTCAAATCATCGGCATAGATGGCGTGATTTATTCCTTCGAATATCATTCGGACACTGCGGTAGGCCTTCAACGCCAGGCTGAAGAGGAGACGTGCAATCACTTGAATTAAATTGAATTGAATTTATTTCCAACACAATGTGCCGAGGACACCGAACAAAAAGCCTCCATAAGAAGACTTGACAGGGTCCGGTACCCTTGTAGGTACATGACATAGTTTATAAGTGAAAGTAAATGGTAACAAGAATATCTATCTAAACAAAATAAGCATACAGTGATCTTTTTGTTACAAAATGAATATCAACACCATCTGTAACGAGTCTGTTCAGCAGCTTAGGCAAGCTATGAACAAGGGATTGTAATGCATAATTGGTGCGAAAATGAGGAACATTCCAGAACTCTTTTCGACGGATATAGATGACGGATTCCAGTTTGGTTAGATTTGACAGAACGGATAAAAAAGCAATGGACTCTCCAGATGAGAATAAATACGAAGACAACAAACGATAGTCATAGACACAAGAGACTTTCATAACATTGTGGTTTGAAAACAATGGTTCGGCATGAGAATCATTGCTAACATTCGCAATAAAACGCAGCATCTTTTTTGGAGAATCATTAGTCTACTGATATTTGTTTTAGTGGTGGTGCCCCATACCCGGTAGCAATTATTAATTTGCGAACTAAACAAAGCATGATAAACTTGAGTTTTAACATTCGTAGACAATACAGACCGACAGTGACCGATAATACCAACCACTTTTGCTAGTTTGTGCACTAAGTATTCTATGTGATGATCCGACTGCATAAATTTTGAAAAAAATTACACCTAGCGTTTTATGATAGCTTACTATTTCAATCTGACTGATACCAATGTTTAGAGCATAAAGAGTATTAACGAGTTTTTTTTATAGGTCTGAGAACAACAGCCTTCGATTTGGCAGCATTTACCTTCAGACCATTATCCTCTGACCATAAACAAAAAAAATTCTCCAGCACACTGTTTCCGTTTGTAAAATGTTCATCAATATCCGTCACAGGCAGGAAAATACTAGTGCCGTCGGCATACATAATGAAACGTGATTTATGGCAAATATTCACTACGTCGTGCATATACGCATTGAACAACAGTGGGCCAGGTATACTGCCTTGCGGCACACCCGATTTCAGTAGTTGCAAAGAAGATGCATAATTATTCACTGAAACACATTGCTGACACTTTGCTAGGTATGAATGAACAAACGCTAGAGAGGTGCCTCGTAAGCCGTAAGACGAGAGTTATCAACGAGCGTTGTATGATTAAGACAGTCGAATGCTTTACTAAAATCAATAAAAAGCCTTAGCGTCAATTGTTTCTGTTCTATATTACGCAATATAAGTCCCTTTTGAGATAATAATGCACATTCTTTGGACTTTCTCTTCCGTAATCCAAATTGAGAGTCCGTTAACACTGAATGTTTGACAAAGAAGTCGAGTAAACGCCACAAAATAATTTTTTCTAGCCCTTTAAAACAGATGGGCAGAACAGATATCGGTCTATAGTTCGTAAGTATATTTTGTCTCCTCCTTTATGTAATACAGAAACTTTTGAGAGCTTCATGTTATTTAAAAATTGGCCAGTTGACAAGGCCAAGTTAACCATTTAAACTTATAATGGGGAAATGACATCTATAACAAATTTAACAGGCTTGATTTGTATGTTCTCTATGTCATGACTTTTGCTATTACTCAGTCCGATAAATACACGAAGCACTTCTGATTCATATGTAGGTGCCAGAAAAATAGTTTCATTTACCCTATTTACGATGAACGAGGACGCACTCTCATTGAGTGCTTTTGAATGTATGTTCGTAAAGTGACGGTTAAAATGCTCCGAAAGCTGTACCCCTGATACCGTTTAACCCGCATTTGAAAGTGAATCCATTTGTTTCGTATGTTTCCCGTGTTGAAGCCATTTGTTTATCGATTGCCATACAATGACAGGAGTCCTTCTCTGTTGGACATTCAATTTCTTAGGCCTTCCAGTCCCCACTTCCAACATCGCCGTCGATTCTGCCAGGAAGGCTCGTGGGCCTTCATTTCCCAAACAGTCCATGTAGGCTCCTGAGCACCACCACGTGGGAATCATTGTCCAAGTTTTCCTTCACATGCATAGATAGGACGGCGCTGTTGCTTCTAGAGCTCAGGTAGTCAATGAATTCGTGCTTCGACCAAAGTAGGACGTCTTGCTTCGACAGATGTCTCTGAAGCCGTACATGGTACTTGGAAAATGGTCTCTCTCCTCCAGATTGGGCGTCAGTCTGATGAGCAGCATGTGCGCGACCAACTTCCTCGCGTGGATGTCAGAAATATCGGTCTCGTACTCTGAATGGCTATCGTCTTCCCTTTATTGGACATCATCTTTACATCGGTTGGTTTCGAGATGGACAGAATCCTCCCAGTATCCCAGCTTTCGTTGACATGTTTTAGCAGGCAGTCTACTATCATGCATCAAGGTTTCTGAAAGTCTAGTTTTTGATTCGATCCCTCCTATTTTCCTTGTTTCACGTCAGCCGTCCCAGACCAGCCTCCATCTCAACTCTGGTGAATGATTTTTCCAGCTCTGTGTTGTCTTCTCCTTCGTAATTTGGGTAGATGGTCATGCCCTGTAGAGGGGGCTCCCCGAAGAACTCTGTTTTCACCGCCCCCGGTATCCCCTCACTATTGTCCGGGAAGTAGAGGATGAATTTCTGGATCTGCTCTAGCAGAGTTGCCGTGGGCCCCTCCCTGTTCAGCAGGGCTCTGAGGATATCCCAGGTTCTCTTGCAGCTGATTGCACAATTAGTTCCGGTTTTGCCTCTCAGTTTTCAACACTTTCCTCCGCCTGCCTTGTGATCTGGGTAATCATGGTTTTGAGTTTTCGATTTCTGTTCTGCCGCACCACCTTCTCAGCAGCACTTGTATTACCTCCAACAGGCAAAGCATTTGAGGATCCGCTTCTAGTTTGCTTCTCGCGAGCTGGATTAGAGAAACAAATAATAGGTGATTTGAAACATTCTTTCCGCTTTTGTACTCATTTTCTGCATTGCGAAACTAGATGAATCCCTTACTAGATGCGACGCATGGGCCTAATTTGACGACCAACTGTATCACAAAATAAAATAAACATTCTTTTCCGCTCATATAGTTTTCAAAAATAGTCCCCACTCGACAAACAATTTGTTTTCGTAATTGGTGGTTATTGCCTCTTGCGTCTTTCTTCATAATACCTAATTTAAATTTGGTGTAATAACTAATGCAACATATGCATAAAAAGAGCAGGCACCGACATTGTGCCTTACGTCTAACAAATGGCATGAATATTTTTCTAGAAAATAAATTGATATATACAATGTAGGACAGTAATGACACACTAAATATTTTACACCGTCTCATCCGCCTACCGTTGCTGATTTTATATATTTAAATAATTTGACTACTTTCAACTGTGAAGAGCAGCTGTTTAGGTGTATGTGCCCAATATCTCCTAACTCACAACTCACCGGACTCACTCAGTTTCGATAAAGCTCCAACTGCCTAGATAGCACGGAGTCCTGGGCCAAAATGTGGCCTTTGTCAGGAATATTGGGCATTGACATGCCCTAATGAGCCAAAGTACACCTAAATCAGACCTGCTTTGGCAAGGGTCTGGTTATTTTGGACCTAGCTCGCCAAAGATATTTTAAGAGTTAGGCTTCACTTCCTAGTTCGGCTGTCATTTGGCCTGATAGGGAAACACTGGCCAAACAAGTGCCAGAGTTAAGCTATATGCTTTTTAGTTCGGCTGTCACCTAATATCTTTGGTCCTAAATAACCAAACAAGGGCCAAAGGTAGCCTCAACTCTCTGATAACTGGGCTCTTACCTGGTAGCTCTGGACCAAAGTCGCCAAACAAATGCCATAGTGAGACTTACTGCCTGAGACGTCGGCTCCCATCTCGCATCTTCGGGTCCTCATCGCCAGAGAACTGCCGAAAATTGGCGTCACATGCAAATAGTTCGACTCTCATCTGACATTTCTGGACCCAACTTGCCTAACAAGTGGTAGAGTTAGGCTTCCTGTGTAAAAGTTATGTGGTCATCTGGCGTGTTTGGTCCCGAATCACCAATGACGTGTCAGTGTTAAGCTTCACTTTGTGATAGTCTGGTTAATAGCGGGCAACTATGTGCCTTAATAGACCCTTTTCAATTCTGCGCCAACACCTGTCCTCCATTGGTTGTTCACATACTCTGAGTATGTTATCAAAGACATGAGGCCTAGCGGTCGGCGGGAACTCGACTCAGTTGGAATTTTAAACGAGCGCTGCGTCAGAGTTCGGCGAAGGGATGGATACAATCAGGCGCTTTGTGAGCACGCAACGGTGTCCGCCAATGTTGCTTGATGGACTTTTGAAAAGGGTGTATTCTAGAAATTGCCAGAGTTACATAATCAGGGCGGGTGCCGTTGATGCTTATTTATGTTAGCAAATAGGTGACCGATGAGTCATTGGTAGGAAGCAGGCAGTCTGCAACATAATGAAATACAAATTAGGTTCTCTTCTGCCCGCAAATAATTATTTCATTTTGGGTGTCTCTTGATTTTGCCATCCCGATGGTGGGCCGAATGCATTGCCGCGGCTGGACCAGACAAGCGTGGTTTTGAAAAAGTAGATTACGCCTATATCCTGTCGGAGATTTACAAATGCTTCAGCGCACGTGCAGTGAGACTATTTCGACGTTACAACAACTGTTGACATCGAGCGAGCTCTGGGCGAGGCTGATGTGCAAGATCCCTTTTGAAAGTCACGTGCGGACTGCCGGGATGTCGGAGACACTGCAGAATGGCAGAACAACTCACATTGTGCAACGTGGATTTCCATAAGATAGCCAAATTCGGAGCGCGGTGAACACAGGAACCGACGAGACAACGAACTCTGTTGAAAGTGCAACGTCGCTTCGCTGATCACCAGGGTTGTAAAGTACCTAGGTACAAGTAACTGTAAATCGGTGTCTAGGTACTTTTGTTGTAGCTGAGGTACAAACCTAGGTACTTTCATTTCTCAGTATCTGTATCTGTATCTTAGGTACATTTTCCAGCAACTTGTAACTAAGTGAAGTTACTTTTACAGGTACTTTTCTATTCACTTCGTCGAAATTGTTGAAAATACAATATAAAATATAACTGAAAATAAATTATAATTACAGTCGTAAAGCAATTTAACATCACGTAGTGTTTCCACGCAATAAATCGAACTCAAATTTTGCACTTTACAAAACTGGAAATGTTTCTGAAGAAAAAAAAACTGGGAGGTCGATTAACCTTCGCCTTTAAGAGTCGAACGCGATAGGGTTATCGGGCCCCGTTCGCATGGCCTTCTCAATCGCTTCTCATGGTCTTGAGTCACACAAAGATCTAGTTCTTATGATACAACACTCCCGGCGCCATCGAGGAGTTTTTGCAGTGCTTTGATGTCATTTTACCCCGCAAGGTTTATTTGTGTGTTTGCTCGGCACGCGCTAACAACACTCGATGCGATAATGCCTTTACCCTGACATAGACAGACATCGAGGCACTCTAATGACGGCAGGATCGCAGTGCCATTCCCAAGCCCTCCGTTGCCTGGGAGGCACTCACTTGATCGAATGACGTTTGAGCGAACGCCCACGTTTCACCGAATGACACTTTAGCGAATAGTCGGACGCCGCGAAGCGGCGTTTTCGGGTGGGCCAAATGGGTTCACATTTTTGTAATGAGCCGACGCAGACTGTCGCCGCGAAGCGGCGTAAGCGCAGCGCGGCGGATGGGTTAACGCGCGCCTCCGTTATTCGCTAAAACGTCAATTCGCTCACATGTCGCTGTTCGCTAAAATGTCATTCGCTCATGTGATATGGACTGCCTAGTCTGTAGCATGTCTGGCTCGCAACCGAAGGGTCGTGGGTGCGATCCTGCGTAAATTCATCAAATTTTTCTTTAAGGCAAATAAATTAGTTTTTCAGGTGGAATCATTTGAAACATGCGGCGACCATTAATTCGTATGTCTCTAACCACCTTCATTCCACGCGTGACGTCACGTTTCACATGAGCGTTGTGGGTTGTTTGAAATTCCCATGCGAAGTCATGCGGCCGTGACGTCACGACCCTATGGACCATTCAGGAATTTTCCATCACGCCACCGACGCCACCGACATCCGACGGATTTTCTGTGACACGAGCTCCTAAACGCGCTCGCGTTAAAATATTCTCTTCCTTCCTAAAAACGAAAGAAAAAACGTGAAAGCTTGAGATTTTCGCTCGTCGTTGCGTTGCGAAGGTTAGGTGCGTGTGCACTCGACTCTTCGTTTCCCCATGCGGCCAACGTCTTCTGGGCCCGCCGATGGCTTCGATGCCAGTGCTGGCGCTGAAGGGCAAGTCACGTCAACAAGCGAGTTTGAGCGGGACGTCGTAAACAGTGGAAGCTGTGTCCTCGGTGAGACAGTTGGAGCGTGAGATTAAGGCACGTGAGGACTGAACTCCGATGTGGACATCTGTGCAGCGCCGTCACGTGCCTCGCTCCAGTGACCTTATTGGCTCCCCGGGCCCTTCTGTTTTGCCATTTGCCGACTTCTACAGAGTTCGAGGCTCCTCCGGTGGCTGTTTCTCGCCGACTGGCACCGGCCTGTCGGGACTGTCGGGCGCCACTCTCCGGGCCCGGGCGCCCGGATACCTCTATGCTAAGCGTGCAGCCGTGGCGAAGAAGAGCAGAAGAAAAAAGAAAAACAGAGGTTTCTCGAAAACAAAAACAACGAAGGCTACGTGGCCACGTGGCTACGTTACGTGCTGCCTTCTCTGGTCGAGTGTTGAGTCGGTTGAGTCAGCCCCATTGTCTTTCGTTGCTTGGTTGACCTGCGGACGCAATTTGCCTTCATCGTCATGTCTTCGATCATCAATGAGACGGCCATCGTCAGTAGCGTAAAAGAAGGCGAATCAGACGTACCATGGCCCTTTTATAGAGATTATTTTAAACTCGTGAAAACAAAAGAGAATGGGAACATTGATGTTAGGTGTCGGAAGTGCGCCCCGAAACTCAAGATCATCTCGGCGTCCGTCACTAGCACGTTTAATGTCAGAAAGCATCTGATGGTAAGTGGTTCATATTATATGAGCGAATGACGTTTTGGCGAATGACACTTTAGCAAATAGGAATCACTTGAGCGAATGGACGTTTTCGCGAATGACGTTTTAGCGAATAGGTTGTTTGTAGCCTGTAGCCCGACCCACAACAATATTTTGTAAGCTGCCTTGTCATTGGTCAATTAGATATCGTCTTCATGTTAGTTTTACTGAAAGCAACCACTTTTTCCCTATTTAATGCCCGCACGTCCGGAATTTTCCGCCGCTGTTGACCATCTTTGGCGTCTGGCAGAAATATCGTTTTCGTCTCAAGTGCTAGCTGAAACCTAGTTGGTCTAGTGTCCTGCGCCGCTGAGCTGTTCTGATACGGTGCAATAAGTATTAATTAGTCATGCTTTGCTTATTCCAGAGGTATCACAAGGAACCACTAAAGAGTGTCGACAAGAGCAAGACGAATGTCGCCAGGGTAAAACGGAAAGCCGCGGCACCCTAGGAAAGACCCGAATGTAGCACAGGGCCTCCACATCATAGAATAGCAGCAGTCCAGCCATCAGTGGCAGACTACATCAGGAGCTCGAAGTCCCCGTTCGGCCAGAGTACGAGTACTTAGATTAGCTGCCCCTGATGTTTGTATCCTTCTACTGCTGCATTAAGTTTTGACAACGAAGCCTGCCAGTTTTATGATGTGAAATGAACATTTACATATCTAAGGTCTCCCAATACTATTTTCCGGACGTAATTATAACTGTGACTCTAGAAGTAGTATTTTTAGGGGTGTGTTTTAGAAACCAGGAGGGAGTTTCTTGAGGCGTAGCCAGGGGGTTGCCCCCCCCCCCCCCTTCAAATCTTGTTTCGCTGGGGCCTCCTTTCTCCCTCCCCCACCTATAGCATCTTGTCATAGTCGCTCCCCCCCCCCCCTACCCCGCCCGCCCTCCCGCCCACAACAAGATCCTGGCTACGTGCCGGAGTCCTTTAACATAATTGAGTGTTGACAGACGGAAAGTTGTCTACAATACGTTCAAAGATTCATTCGTACTGCTACCGAAGAGCAGCCCTGCATTTATTGAATGAACTGATATGTGGTTTTCAGATGCATTGGACAAAATGGTTAAGGAACTGGTTGTAAATGCCAACCTGCCGTTCTCCTTCGTGGAACAGAGGAGTTTCAGGCATCTGATGCAGTGCGGCTTCCCTGGCCGTCACGTGATGAGTCGACCCAAGTTGATGAGCGAAATCAGTAAGGATGCGGCTGAGACGAAGGAAGTGATAAGAAAAAAGCTTGGCGATCTTCAGTATGTTTCTTTTACTGCGGACTGTTGGTCACTTCATAAGAGGTAACTGTCGTGGTTTCACTTCATTATGCGGTATTCTCAGTGCCATAATTTATTTTGGTGTCTCAAGGAGTTACCTTGGGGTGACAGCACATGGGATCGACCCAGACACGCTGGAAAGGTGTTCTTTTGTGCTGGGCTGTCGTCGCGTTCGAAGAAGGCACACATTCGATGTTCTTGCATCTACGCTAGAAGGCGTATACACAGAGTACGATATCCTCGACAAACTAATCTGTACCGCAACGGACAGCGGCTCCAATTTCATAAAGGCTTTCAGGTGAAAATGAAATCTTTGATATTTCTTACTAGAACATTCGAACAATTTCGCCAGAATAGATGTTTATTTTTTATTTATACAGCCATTTTGGGCGGCAGTATGAAGACTACAGAGACACATCATCGGAGAGTGAGATAGAGGAGGAAATTTGTGCACCTGTTCCAATCTATAACGTCCTCGAAGCTCGTGACCAATCTGATGGGGTCTACTCACTTCCTCACCACCAGCGCTGTGTGTGCCATATGCTGAATCTGATCGCAACGAAGGTAAATAGGCGAACTCTTACAGCGGCAATCGGTTGATGTTACTTCTAATTCTGCAGGACGTGGAGAACGCTGAAGAATCGACGCCGCAGCTGAAGAAGCAGATAAGGCAGACTTTCAGCAAGTGCTCGGCATTATGGAAGAAGCAAGCGAGGTCTAATGTGCTTGCTGACGCCATCTCTTCAAGCTTTGAAAGCTATTTTCCCACGCCTGTACTCACGCGGTGGAATTCTACATACGATTGCCTCAAATCGCTTCACGGAATGCTTGTTCACAGTGAGGGAAAGTTGAAGGAAGTTTGTGAGAATTTTAAAATTCCGCGATTCACGAAGTCAGACATTGACTTTATTGATGAGTGTATTCAGGTGTTTACACCTCTCGCACAAGCTATACCTCTTCTCCAGCGCAAAAACAGCATGTTCATGGCATATCTCCTGCCTACAGTGGCTTCACTTCGCAAACAAATGTCCGCGTTGCTGACGGAGAACTTGAGGTACTGCCGCCCGGTGGTCGAGAGCTTAATCGCGGCGATCAATAAGAGGTTTGCAGGTATGGAGGAAGAAAAACATTTGATAATATCTGCCATATTCCATCCAACATTTAAGGTTGCATGGATAGACAACGAAGTGGAACAGAAGCGGGCCTGGGAGTATCTAAAGAACGAACTTATGCGAACATCAACTATAGAAAAGGCGTCGTCAGGCAAACAAAGTGGTGAGGATGAAGAAGACTGTGAGCACTTCTTTAACTTTGAAAGATCGTCCTCATCTGCCTCATGGGAGCAGGAGTTTGTACAGTACACCGAACTTGCTCCGACAAGAAGTCTGGACTGTCTCAAGCACATGCCGCTGCTGAAAAGCGTGTTCTTAAAATTTAACACAGGGCTTCCAAGCAGTGCGGCGGTGGAGCGCGTTTTAGCATAGGAGGAACAATTTCTACCAAACTGCGATCGAAGATGTCGTATGAACATTTCGAAGAAGTCCTGATTCTGAGGTCAAATCGAGCACTCAAGTGAAAAAGACAAAGTCTTCGAATGCTCTGGTGAGAGCGTTTTGCCTTATTTCTCCCATTGACACCAATAAAGCACGTTTATCAAACTTGTTAATCTGTACATCCCAGTATACAAAGGATTTACTTCCAATAATAATGTGACAAATTTGAGGAAAATACTTGACGTGAAAAATAAAAAGTACCTTTGAAGTAAGTGTACCTGTACCTAGGTACATTTTTAAGCGAGTAGCTAGATACGCACCTAGGTACATTTTCGTACGAGTAACTGTAACTGTATCTTAGGTACATTTTTGAAGTACCTTTTACAACCCTGCTGATCACCTCCTTTTGTGTTTGTGCTTTTTCCTTCTACTTTAACCAGATGCATAAGGTGTGCCGTTGCGCTGTAGATCTGGTCCACCATTGTGCAGGAACTCCACAGCAGGTAACAGGGGCCAGGCTTAAGAAAGGGGTCTACTAAGCGACGCATTTCAAAAGGGAGCGTGGCTTGACGCTTGACTCACTATTACCGACCACTACCAAAGTCTAGCCTTAAAAAAAAAAAAAGCAGCAGTGGGCCGTTGCACGTGTTTCGGCCTCCTGAAGATATTGCGATAACGGCGGTGCTCTGCCGCGGTAAAGCCCCGTTCGCGGCTATATACTGTCGCCATCAATCTTAACCGGAATGCTGGACCAGGCGCGTTTTTCCTCGGGGGCACTATCCTCGCGGCAGCCGTTCGTACACACTTGTCACGTGGCTGCGGACCCATTTCTAACTGCGGGAAGAGCGCGGTAGACTCTGAGATCGAAAGCTTAAAGGAAATAACAAGCACCGTTGGTTTTTATTTTTGAATCTATCTTTCTTCCGCACCCATTACATAATTCATTTCCCGACACAAATTATAAATAAGCATAAAATAAACCCTTCTAAATATGGCGTATTCTTCATACATCTTGCTGGACGTGATATGATGCGTTGCGCACACAAACTCGAAGTCTACCATGCCCACATTTGGGATATCCCCTCCTCCGCCGCGCACTGAAATGGGCCCGCCGCCACTTGACCAATTGATACCTTTGGCGGCCGCCAGGCTAGCGCCCCGCGAAAACGAATATCATTTTAGCGTTTCAGTTAAGTCTGGTTGCTACTCCACCTAGTTACTACGCTCTTATCCATCAAACTCTTCCATCAGACGAAGCGACGATTCACAGCCTTGTGCCGCACGCCGACACCTGGAGGCGACTGCACTCTCTCGACGATTTCATCAAGTCTCTACGACAGGCGTAAATCTGGGATGACGTGGCAGGTTTACGCGCGTCCCAAATGGCGCATGTTTGGCTGCTAAACCCCACATTGTTGCGGTGAAGAAGCCTAAGCACCCGGGTGCAGAAAACCTACAGGTGAAACACGACCTCTGTCTTTTAATGGACCCCAATAAGCGGGAGTTCAAGTTCAAGATTCATTGGGTGGCTTTTGACGTGCCCTTCGAAGCCATCCGCCAGGCGTTGAAACTGTTTGGCGAAGTAAAAGGAGCCTCTCGTTGGAAGTGGCGGAACAAAAACCTGACAGACGTCGATTCAACGGCCGTCCTTGTTCGGTTTGTTCTTCGGGACAGTATGACGGCAGTAATTCTAAAAACTCAGTTCCGTTCTCAAAGTGGCACCGTGTATGTCTTTGTATTCTCGCGGGTGCCGTTGTGACTCCAATGCAAGGGCAAAGGCAAATACTGCGTGATTGCAAGGGGCCGAGGTCTGGAAGTGTCGTGCGTTCAAGTACAAGTACCGGGACTGTGTGCGTCCCTATGACATCAGCCGCCGCCAGTCACGTCCCCGATGACAATACCACAAACCACGTCATGGACAAAGGGAGAAGCGGAGGAAGCGGCTGCACCGTTCAGTTCAGTGCTTCCCTTACGGGACACCCAGGGGCGAGCGCCGAGACCAGCAGGAGGCTGGAAAGTCAACAAGACCAGGTGTTTAATGCGGCCCCAATATCGGGGGAGCGTCGCTTCCGCGAAGCTTCACGCGACGAGAAGGTGACAGCACAGGAGGCTTCAGCCACGAACGACAACAACACAGTTGAAGATAGCCACACCAAGCAGCAGAGCTGTTCGGGCTGTCCCGCTCCTGCGCATGGAAACTGGTATCGCGCCCAGCACCCAAAGCGTGTTCCGGCTCTTAGTCGATCACTATATAAAAACCGTTCTCATGCCAAGTCCCTATGTCGCCGTTCCCTTGCACAATATAAAACATAATGTCAAAAGTGGGATGCCGCCAACGATGAGTCGACTTAAAGCTCTTTAGCAGGCCAAGCCACCCTGAACAGGGAACCACGCGACTACGCTGTAGAAGACATTTGGTTTCAACAAAAGGTTCAAGTATGGCAAGCTTCATCATTAAACTTCCAGACGATTTTTTTCGCTTTCATTGCCCAACGAAGGGGCGAAGTGAAAAAATGTTTCAAAAATGCGCGCACAGCCTCCGGGCTTGCAACCTCTCCTAAGCCACGCCGCATAGGTGCCTTGCTCTACATCACGGGAGACCAGGCAAGATATGTATATGACACTTTCCAGCTATCTGAACGAGACGCAAAGAAGTTCGAAATTGTCATAGAGCAATCGGACAAGTGGAAAAACGTTATCTGTCAACGGTCTCGCTTTAACGCAAGTCCAGCAGGAAGTCGAGTCTGCTGAGTATTTTTTCACTGCGTTCCACGCACATTCAAAGTACTGTGAATACGGTAGCCTCCAAGATGAGCTTGTACGGTTCTGTCTAAAGGTAGGAATTAAGGCCAAAAGGTCTCTGCAACACCGCAACTCAGTGCGAACAATATTTTTAAAAAGGCTCTTGAGAACGTCGGACAAGTGGAACGCGCACGACAGCAGCGACCTGAGCTTGAGCCTGACTAGTTGACAGTCAACAAAGTCGTCTAAGAGCGTCAGACAAATTCAAATCAACAAGCTTCGGCCAAGAATCTTTCGAAATCTACCCAATCAAGGAATTAGCGACCTCACTCCTAAGACAGAGTGATGCCATCCTTTAGTTTGTCCAAAAGCGGCATTCAAAGACAGAGTCGTTGTTGCTGAAAGGAGCAACACGCTCGCTCCTAAAGCCCAGTGAGGCCAGAAGTGTGCCACACATGCTAGAAAAGAGGGCGTTATTCGTTTGTCTGCAGGTATCGTCGCGAAGATTTTGTTGTGTTACCCGAAACCTACAGCGAATCTAGATTTTTACTAGCTGTCAAGTCCTTCGAAAAATAATCCTGTGAGACAACGATAAGGTCAAGGGCAACCGATGAAATTCAAAATCGACACAGGGGCTGCCGAAACTGTCCTATCACAAGCAGCATTCAGGACGCTGAAGCATGAACCTCCGCTTTCTGAAGCTTCTCGTCAGTTATACGAGCCTAACACAAAGCTCCTCCGACAAGAGGCGCAGCACGGCTCCAACTTGTTTGCCGCAACCGCAAAACAATCCAAGACATTTACCTGCTAGAGAATACCAAAACACATCCTTGCCCAGCAAGCCGGGCATAAATCAATTACAAATTCTAACATTCGTCTACGCCATCGTTCAGAAGTTAAACACGGAAGGCCAACATCCTTTACTGTTCCAATGTCTCAGAAAGCTGCAGAAAGAGCACAGCATTCGCCTACGCGAGGAAGCGGAACCAGTTTTCATCAACTCTCCACTTCGCATTCCCATTTACCTCTACAAAGAAAACAAGAATAAGGCTAGAGCGAATGGTAAGCACTGCTGTAATATCATCTGTCAACGAACCAACAGAATGATCTTCATCTATGGCAGTGTTCCCAAAACCAACCGGAGCAGTCAAAATCTTCGTGGACGACACTGCTCCTAAGCATCACGGCGTGAGAGAAACGCACCCAATCTCCTTCTTTCGAGCGCGCAGTCGGACTGCTTAAAAGTGCAAAGATATTTTTCGAAGCTAGATGCGAATTCAGGATTTTGGCAAATTCTACCGCACGAAGGCAGCAAGAAACTCACCACCTTCATTTCGCCGTTTGAAATGTCTTCCTCTCACAGGCAACCTTTCTGCATAGCATCCGTTCCAGAAAACCCTTAACAACCGATGTCATATATTTTGCGAGTCATAAACATACCAATGTGTCACATAGACGATACCGACTAAACGGAGGGTCGACTACACCAAACAACTAATAGAGTCAAGGACAGCTCCGAACCAAGGTTCGTGAGAATTAAAATTCCTTGAAACAATTCCCGTCTCGCGTTTCTTGCAAGTGCCGCCAACCATTATTTCCCTAAACGCGGAGTACACCTGCCAAGAACGTGTACTCCGCCGTTATACGATTCCTGGCATCACTTGTTTCAGTTTTCCTCTCCCATTAGCTTCCAGGAGCCGCTCGAGGCATGCCATATTAAAAAACATCGCAAAACGGACAGTACATACGCTGACTAACAACCAAAGGTTTACTAGAACTTCCACGCGCGCACAGTGGCACGCCGCAAGCACCTGCTCCTCATTCTCTTTCGACAGAAAGCATGCGTTTCGAGCACTGGCACATTTTGCACCTTAGACGACGAGCACGTCAAGAAGTGAAAGATTAAAAAAATGAAAGCCGTTTACAACTCCCTGTAACGCCGAATTAGAGCGCAGCTCTTGAGGAGGAGGGGAAGGCACGGGGGGGGGGGGGAGGGTCACGTGACCTCGAGGGGTGGGGGCGGAGAAAATTTTCCGCTAAATTTAGCGGGGAAAATTTTCCGCTAGATATAGCGGAGAAAATTTTTCCGCTAAATTTAGCGGGGAAACTTTTCCGCTAGATTTAGCGGGAAAAATTTTTCCGCTAAATTTAGCGGGAACATTTTACGCTAGAATTAGCGGGAAAATTTTTCCGCTGAATTTAGCGGGGAAAATTTTCCGCTAGAATTAGCGGGGAAATTTTCCGCTAGATTTAGCGGGAAATATTTTCCGCTAGATTTAGCGGGGAAAATTTTCCGCTAGATTTAGCGGGAAAAATTTTCCGCTAGATTTAGAGGGGGAAATTTACCCATCATTCACCGCGCGGTTACGCCGACGGCGACGCCGACGGCGACGCCGCTCAAGCCGGAAACAGGCGCCTAAGAGCCGCGCTCGAAAACATAAAATAAAGAGGAAGGGACAAGTAGAAAACACGTAAGACAGGGGCCGGCGCTGTCTATGTCGTTCAAATTAAAGTTTTAATTTAACATCCAGAGGCGACAAGAATGTCAGAGTATCTCTTTTGAACGCTCGGACGTTAGACCTCCATCACGCGGTTGTTGCTTCTGACCGTCCTCCTGTTTCGCGGAACGCTGAATTTTCACGACATTCCGATGCATTATCGAAAATATAAATAAATGAACTGTAAAGATCTATAAAAAAAGATCCTGGCAGTAGAATTTCCAGTGTTTGGCGTATGGCGCGTGATTTGCTCGCTTTCCGAAGCCATGAACACGCGCGTGCTCGGCAGAGGAGATCGCAGATTGGGCTGAGGAAGTGTAGATATTGGAAATGTGTATACTGCCTTTTATTCAGTGAAATTCGGCCTGTCAATGATTCAATTGGTAGAGTAGTAGAATGAAGGGAAAACCATAGCTGTAATTTTTAGGTCTGTTTGAAAGCCGGCTTGACGGGCAGAATTTCTTGTTTTCTTTTAAATACAACCGCAGCAGCGTCGGCTGGAGCACTCAGGTGATTGATGACATCATGATTTTTCACGAAGGGCTACCATGAAATTTACTTGAGGGGTTTCTACTAAGAGCAGTAACAAGGAACTTTTCAATAACTCTGACAATATTGGAAATAACTTTGACCCACTTTAAAAGTTTGCTTACATAATGAGGTGTTCACACGAAGGGTAATCATCCAGACAGAGCTCCGTGACGTAAACCGGCGAGGCGCCTCCCATCGCAGCTCCGCGAAGAGTGTATGTACCGCCTTGGCATTGCCTCCGCGCCTACGACCATGAGTCAGCGAAGTTCGACATCCCGGCACCTCTTCAGAAAGGAGAGAATTCAAGATCACGTGATGGACACTTCCGGGGGCTGGGGGGGGGGGGGGCGGGTTGAGGGGTGCGTAAGATTTTTTCCTCGTGTGAATAGTGCATAGAAGGAATGCATACAAAAAGCGCCCACACGCCTAACTCGGAACTGTGACACGTCAGGTAACAAACGTGCGCATAATAAATTATCATTGAACATAACGAAACAAAACATCGCAGAAGAGGGAAAACAAAAAAGCTACACTACACATTGGTATTTTTTTGCATAAGCACAGTAGGATGGAAATTACATTTAACCCCACTATTATTAATAGCTTAATGTTTGAAATAATCTAAATAGTATGAGTAATAAGGATTGGTATAGTATAAACTGGATGTCTTCATGTAATACTTTCCAAGGAGTAATATTTCTTTGAATCAGTTATGTCATACTTGAGATATGGTAGAAGAACTTAAAATTATCCACAAATATGCAACGCAAAGCCAGGTAATTGATTGTAAAGATGCGCTACCAGATCGCCTCTTCAGCTCCTCATCTTAAAAAAAAATGTATAACAGACCTTAATAAGAAACGTTCCCCGATCATCCTAGGTAATCTCTCATGGCGCGTGTATACCACTACTTCTCTAAGTAGTCTACAGTAGTATACGTTGGTATTCGTTAGAACTTTAGGGTGCGAACATGTACTTACAAATTGTTGCCATCTTCGCGGCTTTCGTTGACTTAGATATCGAGTCGAAAGTTTCTAAAATGTATGTAAAGAAATGCACGAGCTATCTATTCCGATTGCGAAAACATCTTGTTACGTAAGCATCTAGCGGAAACCACTGTTAACGAGATAAACGTTACACTTTAATTGTGACAAGAAAAGAAACATAAAAAACTGGTGGCATTTGGCTCTGTGGACCGATCAATGAGCGAAGGTGTTTTATACGAACTGGTTTGGAAACCTTTTTTTATTTATTATTAAGGGTCAATGGGTCCCATGCCCTTAGAAAAACGAATATTGAATTTCAGACTTGATTTTGATTAGGGTCATGGCATGAGCCCTAATGCCATGAGCATTAGGGCTCATGAGCCACCCATGAGCCCTAATGCTCATGGGTGGCTCATTAGGAGCCGACCATGAGCATTAGGGCTCATGGTCGGCTCCTAATGAGTCGTCAAAAATTAACAAGAAACTCGATGTGTAACGTGTTTTGAGAGCCGTTTCACAACAGAAACTCACTTGAAAACAGGTACGTAGTCAGGGGGGAGGGGGGGGGGGGTATGGGGCCCGGCCCCCCCCCCCCCCCCGAAATTTTTCATTTGCTGGGACCTCCTTTCCCGCCTCCCCCTCATACAGCATTTTGTTTAGGGTGCCCCCACCCCCCCCCCCCCCCTCGAAACAAAATCCTGGCTACGTGCCTGCTTCAGAATATACATAAACGTTAGAAAATACTAGATAACTTGACATTAGAATGTGTTATGTGTAAACACAGCATATGCCTTAAGGCTCAAAGACTAGCTGTATAAGCATGCACACTACACAATTTTGTTGTCTGCCAGACTCGCTGCCTTGGTAACTCGCAGAGTATATTTTACTGCGATATCGTGCGTGAAAATAAAAAAAAATGACAAACTCTCTTATTTGTTATTTATTTATTTATATATTTATTTGCCGACGCCATTCTGCTTTGGAGACACCCCTGAGTATTTGTGCCGCATTTGGACCTGTTGGCGAAGAAAGCCCTCGACGAGCGTGTTGAAAATTCTTATGGAGGAGTTATTCTGTGCTGGGCAAAACAACGCCCCTCTCCGTTGGGCTTCCGCTTGACTCGGCGTGGTGGATTGTTGCCGGCCGACTTTTCGTCATTGCCGACACTTTAGTTTCTCGCCCAGTTTCCGATCGGCGAATCGGCTAGCTACTGCGTGCAATATTTCCTGATGGAAAAAGTCAGTCAGTAGATGGATCCCCTACATATCAGTAGGTAACCTAAGCAATCAGTAGATAATAAAAATAGCCTTTTCGCATTCCCGACCCTTCTTATTAGATAATATATTACAATAAATATTATAATATTAAACACATATAATAATTAAATGTGTTTTTTGTTTTGCTTGCTCTATGCATCTTTTTTTTAATTCATGCTTTTCAGCGGTCAAGTGCATATCACATCCCTTGCAGAAAGCGAATTTATTAACTTTAATACTTTCCCACGATGTATTATATTTTCGTATATACTTTTTCTTTTGGGAGGAACTAACGGAGTGGGGTTGCTGTTATCTGAAGAGTCCCCGCTCATTATCATACGGGTACGAAACAAGGCAAAACCGAAGTCGTATCGGTTTCGTAAGTATGCGGCTGCGTCGGTGGTAATACGTCTTTCGGTGGATGGCTGAATGAATCGAAGATGCGTATACACACATGTACTGTCTCGTGTTTAAGAATTGTACATGCGTTTCCTGGATAATATGAGAGCCACCCTTTTAAAACTGCGTATTGTTTTGGCCTTAAAATTGGGTTTTTTATTAAAAAAAGTCAGTAGATTTTTTTTTTTATCAGGGAATCAGCAGACGGCGTGCAAAATAGGTATATCTATTGAGAAATCATTATACCTTGCAACACTGACTGCGTGCCATCAAGGTATGGACGTCCGGTGCAGGCCAGCGAACTCGGTGATAGCGATCCTGTATCACAGAGAGTTTCCATCAGCTCGATCAAGGTCACGTAATTTTAGGGCCGCGTCAGGCCGCATGGCCGCGTTTGGAATATGATCCTACGAGCTTCCAAGAGGTGACAAAAACGTTGGTAGCCTGCGAATGTCTCCGCCTTTTCTCTCGCTCTCCTCCTCGCCCCGCGCAAACGCAGCGCATGCGCACTTGCGGGTCACGGACCGATCTCCGCGGTGTGAGAAGTACCCTCTCTCCAATCTAGTATCTGTACTCGCTGACACATATCACGTGCTGTTTGATTGGCGGCTGAAACGTCAGCGCTCCCCCATCCTCCTTCGAATTGGGGAGGGAAGGATTCTAAGCCTTGATGACACCTCTCACCTATTTCACCTCTCCTGCTTTTCTCTCGTTTAAAGTTTGTTCTGACCTCTGGGATGGAAGATGGGGACTCAGCGGTAAACACGCGCCATCTTGTCAACGCAGACGTAGCCTACAAAGCTGCGTGGGAAATGTAGTGAGTCTTTGTTCATGTCGATGTGCTTTTATTAGTGATTTTGTTCAGATGCCTGTGATTACAGTTCAGCAAAGAATCTTTTGTGTTCGAGAACATCAACGAGGGTCGCGAAATCCTTCTCCTCGACTGCGCAGATTCCACGGTAAGCGGATGCGGTCTTGCTCTAACGAACCGAGCCCACCCTTACGAAAATGGCATATCTGGACTTATATATAAAAAAAAAACAGATATGGTTATATAAAACATTGGGCCATATCAAGCATATATGTCTAGATAAGGCTTATCTAGCCAGATCTGCCCAATTTTTTTATATATCCATATCTGGGTCTGCTAAGTAGGGGTATATCTGCCTCCCATATCAGGGCAGATATGTCCCAAACTGATAAGCCACCCACATAATGTCCCCCTGAGCGTATAACTCACTCGCACAAACCGCATAAGTGTAGCTTTCCCAGCTTTTTTTAAAATAAATCTGCAAGAATAAAAAAACACCCGATATATTGTTGTTTTCTACAAAGAACTACGAAAAATGACTTCTCATCTGTATAAGAAAAGGACCAATTAGATATCGAGCATGTACCAACTTTTATTCATTTTTAGGGTGAGACTATTTTGCCGGCAGCCGGCACAACAGCCCGGGGAAAAAATGCCGGCAGGTTCGGATGGCGCGTGTATCACTGGGGAGCTCGTTAACACACCACCCGCCCGCGTTCCCGTCCCTTCGCGGCGACAGTCTGCGGCTGCTCATTAGAAATATATTGACGCAATTGACCGAGCAGTACACGCCACATAGCGGTGGCCCAAGAACCGCTGTCCTCCATTCACCCTCGAAAAGCGAGTGTTTCATTGACAACATTCATTTTTTTTTTCCTTTTTTTTAATCCTAAAAACGAAATGTCGTAAATATCGCGAAATGCCTCGACAAAACAAAACGAAATTCCGGTACAAAAAAAAGCCCGCACTGTGAATCGAACCAGGGTCCTGCTGCGTATAAAACAAACACCTTACCACTGAGCTACTCCGCAGCCTCAAATAGCCTTGTTCACAATTTGTTTTATACGAGACCCAATAGACAACTGCCGGCACTTTTTTTCCCGGGTTATTGTGCCGGATGCCGGCAGAATATCAACTTTCCAATTTTTACATGAGCTGCGCTTTACGCCACTCTTGATTTCGCTCAACTTAATTCCCAGCGAAAGCAGGATTATCGACATTCGCTTAACGAAAGTCGATGAAACGCTAATGTCGACGAAACGTATGTCCATGAAGCGTGTATCCACGAGAAGGTTTCCGTGGAACGTGTTATCACGAAACGCATGGAGAGTAAAAAAATCAGTATTCTGCCGGCAGTTGTGACATGATTTTAGAATTTCGGAGAAATTATTCTCCCGGCTGCCAGGAGATAGACACGGCCTAATTCTAGAGGTAATCTGGAAGAGTACCTTTAGGAAAACGATCAACTGTCGCGAAGTAAGTTGCAGCGCACTTACGTTGACGAGACGGGACATGAAAGGTGTAATCCGAAATATATGTCGCCACGGCCACGGCAGAACCACCACTCAAACACAAAAACGAGACGAAAAGTGTCCTGTGAAGATTCAAGACGATGTAGCACAAGGTGTCATTTGCAGAACCGAACACTGAATGCATCACAAACAATTCTTGGGCTTTTTTGAAGAAATCGCTTGCAGAAGCAGAAGTCCGCAGCAGCCACGCAGGGCCCAACACACGCCAAACTAGGTCCGGCTCAACGCATTCGGAGATTGCCAACGGCTAATGCGTCATCCGTCAAACCACGTGACCACGCAGGTTCTACACGCTTTCAGCTTAGGGAGAGAAAAAAGGAGACAAGGAAAGGCCAAAACGGGAGTGAACAAACACAAAAGGCTTATCTTATGGGGCATCAACGACCACAACGAGCGGCTTTGTCACTTGTACCCAAGGTTGATAGTGCAATGAATGCTAAGTGTGGCCTTGGGTTCCAGGCAGGTGCCGTGTTCTGCTTTATCACCAGCTTCTAGACTGTAGTCACGTGACCCTAATCGGAGACACGATCGGCCTAAAACATGCATATCGTCTACCCTGCTGTCAATACCGAGTGCACTACAGCTTCATGAAGTAAGCTTTTGAGCTTCCAAAGAAGCTGTCCAGCTTGAAAGTGACCAAAACGATGCGAGTTTGAAGATACTATGTTTTACGCCGTATAACCCACGTTATATTTTTAAACAAACGATTAAGCGCGACTAATATTTTTTGCGCACGATGTCCACAAATAAATAGATAAATAAATATGTATATCTTTTTTTTTACAAATAAATTTATAATTATGTGTACACTGTTAGGTTCTCTTTTTAAATTTCAAATTTTTTTAAGAAAGAGTTACACATCAAAGACACCACGGACAGACGCTCGCAAACGGAAGGTTGCGATGCTGCGCGAACGGTTTTTGAAAGATGCTGCGTAGGGTACTCCGGGCGCAACGGCTTCGCAGCCGTTCAAGGGAAAAGGATTCGGGACGACGAAGTAGCGTCTTGCATCTTCGATAAGCTAACGATTCGTGTTTCCCCGCTCAATTTAGCGGGGAAACATGAACAAAATTAGTTTAATTGCTAGATTTAGTGGGAAAATTGACGTCACGTGCCATAAGTACCAATTCAATTTCTCGCTAAATTTAGCGGGGCTGTTACACCCATGGCGACGCCGACGCCGCTTAACTCGGAAATGGGCGTCTAAGAGCTGCGATCTAAAATCCATTATTTGATTAACTCGCTTTCCGATCTCATGCACTTCGTCCTATTGTCACACGTCAAACATACAACTAAATTTCATGTCTTTCAATCTTTAAAATTCGCGATTGATTATTTGGTCCAAATACCTGGAATAACGTCACTTAAGGATGCTAACAATAGTTAACTGATTACATGAGACTCATGCAATATAAATCAATCAACTAGTGTCTTGGCGAGTACATATCACTTATTGCTTGCACGACCGAAACGGGCCCATACATCATTATTAGGGGCTATATTTGCACGCGTATATGGCGATATATTTTCGTATTTACGCACTTATACGGCCACATCTGGCAATATTGGCCCACTTATATGGCGATATCTGGCCCTATCTGCACCCATGTATAGCGGTATGTTGCCATATATGACTCCTTTTATTATCATATATGGCCGTATACAAAATATATCAGGGCCATATCTGACATTTTCGTTCGGGTGGCTGCTAGGCCGCTGGGCTGGCCGTTACGCGGCATTAGCTGGTTACACGGCCTTTATTGGTTCGCAGCAGCAGTTAGGTTCCAAGCGAATGTTCAGCAAGAAGGCGCCTGCTTCCATGGCCAAAGGCAGTCCGCGCAGAGCCGATGAAGCGGCGTTGAACTTGGTCTGACGAAGCGGCGTCTGGCGAAGACGACAAAGTGGCAATTCGGCAGACCCGGGGAGCAGGCCCGGGATCGGAGGTGGTCACAGAGCGAGAAGCCAACTGAGTACGTCTGCCAGGAGACCCTGGCAGACGTCCAGTTCGAGTACTGGGCAGCAGCGGGATGGGCCGTGTTTATCAACTTTGGTCGGATTGCCTTGCCGCATACCTGACCCGGAGGAATAACACGAGCCAACGGTTTCAACAACAAGAAATTACATTATATTGGCCATAGACGAGAGGCTCAAAAAACTAGCATCGTTACCGGCGGTGCTTGAGTCCAGAGAGCGACTGCCTGTGCGCCGCCTCGGATTCGCCTTATCAATGCGGCGCGCGCGATGTGCGCCTGACCGGCTTGATTCCGCTGCCACGCGGGAAAGTTTGCCTCCTATGTCCCGCTGTGGGGCAACCTGGGCAGGGCAGCCGCCAGGGTGCCCACACAACTGAACCGCGTTTCGTCTCAAGTGCTGACGAGTGTCTTTCCGGAGGATTTACTTGTGATTGTGCTGCGTGGCGCCTGTGTTTGAAGTTCGCTGTTTATATCAGTACGTATGCCGTCAAGTTGTATATACAGTATAACGTTCGTTCGCGCGTTGCGTGTTCAAAATCTGTGCGATGTGTCGAGACTCAAGGAAACTTTCGAAAAGTGTATTTCAGGAAATTTACCAACAGTTTCAACCAAAAATCAATCCTACATGCGGACGACCTTACACTTATTTAACTCCTCAGAACCACCGATGCCTTCAGTGGCCTCCAGAACACCCTAGATCTTTACCACCGATAGTCACAAGTGAATGGCCTACCCCGTGAACTGTGTCAAAAATGTGTGTATGACCAATTCTCACTCAGCCAGGACACAATCTGCACCACCAGTCCTCACCTTAGGCGGCACCGCCACAGAGCGTGTCTCTCACACCAAACTGCTCGCCCTGGCCCTTTACAGCAAATTGGACTTCCACCGCCACATCTGGAAAGTGGCCTTTAAAGCCCGGCGCACACTCGGCTTCGTAACCCACCTCTCACGCGACCTTCCACCAGAGGAATTAAGAAATCTCAACACTGCCTCCGTCTTACTCCAGCTGCAGTTTAGCTGTGCCATCTGGGGCCCACACCAGCAGTCACGTCAAAATGAACTAGCGAGCATTCACAGAAGGGCGCTTTTAAGCTGAACCACCCCAGTACCCCCCGAAACAGCCTTCTCAGTTATCCGGACGTTAGGACCGACTCGCTCCTCCGCAACGATAGCTGGCGGACGGTACAACATCCCAGGCAGCACACTTGCTTGGGCTAGCTGGAGCCAGGATTTGGCCTTGGCCGTAGTAGACTGAACCGGGACCGCCCAGGGAATCCGGTGAACTCCCAGCCTGGCCTCTCACCGTATTTCCCGGGCACCGGTATGCCACGGAACTGCCAGGGAAGGGATTTCCTTGGCGTTCCTTGTCTTTTCTTGGTCCGAGGAGACCAGTTTAGACAGGCGGCCACCAACATTGGCGCTTCAGTGTGTTCATTGGCCCCAGGATTCTACGCAACTGCCAGGGAAGTGATTTCCTTGGCGTTCTTTGTATTGCCTTGGTCCGAGTCGACCAGGGTAGACAGACGGCTACCAACATTTAAGGGTTTTGTGGCGCTTCACTGTATTCACTGGCACCAGGATTCCATGTAACTGCCAGGGAAGTGATTTCCTTGGCGTTCCTTGTATTGTCTTGGTACGAGTCGACCAGGGTAGACAGGCGGCTACCAACATTTAAGGGTTTTGTGGCGCTTCACTGTATTGACTGGCACCAGGATTCCACGGAACTGCGGGGAAGTGATTTCCTTGGCGTTCCTTGAATTGTCTTGGTCCGAGTCGACCAGGGTAGACAGGCGGCTACCAACATTTAAGGGGTGGCGCTTCACTGTATTCACTGGCACCAGGATTCCATGTAACTGTCAGGGAATTGATTTCCTTGACGTTCCTTGTATTGTCTTGGTCCGAGTCGACCAGGGTAGACAGGCGGCAACCAACATTTAAGGGTTTTGTGGCGCTTCACTGTATTCACTGGCACCAGGATTCCACGGAATTGCCGGGAAATGGATTTCCTTGGCGTTCCTTGTATTTTCTTGGTCCGAGTCGACCAGGGTAGACAGGCGGCTACCAACATTTAAGGGTTTTGTGGCGCTTCACTGTATTCACTGGCACCAGGATTCCACGGAACTGCCGTGGAAGTGATTTCCTTGGCGTTCCTTGTGTTGTCTTGGTCCGAGTCGATCAGGGTAGACATGGCGGCTACCAACATTTAAAGGGTAACTGCAAAGAAACAAGTTTTTTTTTAAACAGCCATATTGGGACAAGCACGTCAAAAAACAATTTTTCCGCGACAAAACTTTTTTTTTCAGCAATATTGTTTGCATGAGACTGATTTTAGTTTGCAGCTATTTCGTCCGTTTTAAATCGCGCGCCACGAAGTTGGGATTCCGTGACGTTGATCCCAATCGGCTGCTATTGGCTAAGAGTTTGATTGACAGCTTAGATCTTGGTTGTTAAACCTTTGTTATATGTTATAATTTCCTTTTGAGCGGCATATTTTTATGTTTAAAGAGTAACCCATGTAATGAGAGTTATTATTTCTTACAAATGGTTTACAAGACGGGCACTTTCGTTTGGATTCATACCAATACAAACAAAAGCTTCACCATTCTTTCATGGCCGCCGAAGTCTCTGCTCCCGCCTGTCTCGCCTTCCTCGACTAGTTTTTTCGCCGAAGTGATCAGTGTTTCGTGTTGAGCCAGGCGCTTGAGTGAGACTTCCTGAAGTGAAGTAGTGTGTGATTAGCAGCTGTCGCCAGTGTTAGTGATAGGAAGCGACGCGGGGTATTGGCTTTCATAGCGCGGTTTGTTTCTTTCGTTTTCCTCTTTGCTTTCTTAGCGTGTTTTTTTCCTTGCTTGCGCGTACTAATGCCGACCTATTTTAGATGTCAGCTCCTGTAAGCAGCGGCGTTGCTCTGTAAAGTGCTGCGAGATGAGTGATCGCGACAGCGAGTCTTTCCGCAGCCATGTCGCCCCGAAAGATCACAAGCTGAATGCTATTTGGCCGCAGGCAATCGGGCGTTAGTTTAGCGACAAACGAGTCTAGATATGTTATCGTCATTTCGCTCCGAGGCCTTCGAGATTCGTACCGAGGCACTTCTCATATCACATCTTCGCGACATGTGCTCGCAAACCCCAGAGCTTATCGCGTCCCGTCAAACCAAAACAATACCGGCGCCATGTTGAACGTGCGTTGTTGCCACATTTTCCCCAACCAAACAAAAACAACGAAAGCAAACCGGCTCTAGCTTCCAACGTACATGGACGGCACCTTCCCCCTTTCCCATTCCCCCCCCCCCCCAATCCGCGGCCGGGAGTCAAGACGCTGCGTACTCCGCAGCCAAGTCAATCCAAGAGAATCCAAGAGGGAAAGGCGGAGCGTAGTTCTCCTGCGCGCGGGTCGAAAGCGCGGGAGTTTCAAATGTGGAGAGGTTGTGACTCCGACTAAATTAGTCCTGTGGCGTAAATATTGCTACAAATTTGTTTTGTTTTCGCGGAAGATTTGTTTCGTGACATGCTTGACCCAATTAGGTTGTTTAAAAAAAAAACACTTTTTTTTCTTTGCAGTTACCCTTTAAGGGTTTTGTGGCACTTCACTGTATTCACTGGCACCAGGATTCCACGGAACTGCCGGGGAAGTGATTTCCTTGGCTTCCTTGTATTGTCTTGGTCTGAGTCGACCAGGGTAGACAGGCGGCTACCAGCATTTAAGGGTTTTGTGGCGCTTTACTGTATTCACAGGCACTAGGATTCCATGTAACTGCCTGAGACGTGATTTCCTTGGCGTTCCTTGTATTGTCTTGGTCCGAGTCGACCAGGGTAGACAGGCGGCTACCAACATTTAAGGGTTTTGTGGCACTTCACTGTATTCACTGGCACCAGGATTCCACGGAACTGCCGGGGCAGTGATTTCCTTGGCGTTCCTTGTATTGTCTTGGTCTGAGTCGACCAGGGTAGACAGGCGGCTACCAACATTTAAGATTTTTGTGGCGCTTCACTGTATTCACAGGAACCAGGATTCCATGTAACTGCCAGAGACGTGATTTCCTTGACGTTCCTTGTATTGTCTTGGTCCGAGTCGACCAGGGTAGACAGGCGGCTACCAACATTTAAGGGTTTTGTGGCGCTTCACTGTATTCACAGGCACCAGGATTCCATGTAACTGCCAGAGACGTGATTTCCTTGGCGTTCCTTGTATTGTCTTGGTCCGAGTCGACCAGGGTAGACAGGCGGCTACCAACATTTAAGGGTTTTGTGGCGCTTCACTGTATTCACAGGCACCAGGATTCCATGTAACTGCCAGAGACGTGATTTCCTTGGCGTTCCTTGTATTGTCTTGGTCCGAGTCGACCAGGGTAGACAGGCGGCTACCAACATTTAAGGGTTTTGTGGCGCTTCACTGTATTCACAGGCACCAGGATTCCATGTAACTGCCAGAGACGTGATTTCCTTGGCGTTCCTTGTATTGTCTTGGTCCGAGTCGACCAGGGTAGACAGGCGGCTACCAACATTTAAGGGTTTTGTGGCGCTTCACTGTATTCACAGGCACCAGGATTCCATGTAACTGCCAGAGACGTGATTTCCTTGGCGTTCCTTGTATTGTCTTGGTCCGAGTCGACCAGGGTAGACAGGCGGCTACCAACATTTAAGGGTTTTGTGGCGCTTCACTGTATTCACAGGCACCAGGATTCCATGTAACTGCCAGAGACGTGATTTCCTTGGCGTTCCTTGTATTGTCTTGGTCCGAGTCGACCAGGGTAGACAGGCGGCTACCAACATTTAAGGGTTTTGTGGCGCTTCACTGTATTCACAGGCACCAGGATTCCATGTAACTGCCAGAGACGTGATTTCCTTGGCGTTCCTTGTATTGTCTTGGTCCGAGTCGACCAGGGTAGACAGGCGGCTACCAACATTTAAGGGTTTTGTGGCGCTTCACTGTATTCACAGGCACCAGGATTCCATGTAACTGCCAGAGACGTGATTTCCTTGGCGTTCCTTGTATTGTCTTGGTCCGAGTCGACCAGGGTAGACAGGCGGCTACCAACATTTAAGGGTTTTGTGGCGCTTCACTGTATTCACAGGCACCAGGATTCCATGTAACTGCCAGAGACGTGATTTCCTTGGCGTTCCTTGTATTGTCTTGGTCCGAGTCGACCAGGGTAGACAGGCGGCTACCAACATTTAAGGGTTTTGTGGCGCTTCACTGTATTCACAGGCACCAGGATTCCATGTAACTGCCAGAGACGTGATTTCCTTGGCGTTCCTTGTATTGTCTTGGTCCGAGTCGACCAGGGTAGACAGGCGGCTACCAACATTTAAGGGTTTTGTGGCGCTTCACTGTATTCACAGGCACCAGGATTCCATGTAACTGCCAGAGACGTGATTTCCTTGGCGTTCCTTGTATTGTCTTGGTCCGAGTCGACCAGGGTAGACAGGCGGCTACCAACATTTAAGGGTTTTGTGGCGCTTCACTGTATTCACAGGCACCAGGATTCCATGTAACTGCCAGAGACGTGATTTCCTTGGCGTTCCTTGTATTGTCTTGGTCCGAGTCGACCAGGGTAGACAGGCGGCTACCAACATTTAAGGGTTTTGTGGCGCTTCACTGTATTCACAGGCACCAGGATTCCATGTAACTGCCAGAGACGTGATTTCCTTGGCGTTCCTTGTATTGTCTTGGTCCGAGTCGACCAGGGTAGACAGGCGGCTACCAACATTTAAGGGTTTTGTGGCGCTTCACTGTATTCACAGGCACCAGGATTCCATGTAACTGCCAGAGACGTGATTTCCTTGGCGTTCCTTGTATTGTCTTGGTCCGAGTCGACCAGGGTAGACAGGCGGCTACCAACATTTAAGGGTTTTGTGGCGCTTCACTGTATTCACAGGCACCAGGATTCCATGTAACTGCCAGAGACGTGATTTCCTTGGCGTTCCTTGTATTGTCTTGGTCCGAGTCGACCAGGGTAGACAGGCGGCTACCAACATTTAAGGGTTTTGTGGCGCTTCACTGTATTCACAGGCACCAGGATTCCATGTAACTGCCAGAGACGTGATTTCCTTGGCGTTCCTTGTATTGTCTTGGTCCGAGTCGACCAGGGTAGACAGGCGGCTACCAACATTTAAGGGTTTTGTGGCGCTTCACTGTATTCACAGGCACCAGGATTCCATGTAACTGCCAGAGACGTGATTTCCTTGGCGTTCCTTGTATTGTCTTGGTCCGAGTCGACCAGGGTAGACAGGCGGCTACCAACATTTAAGGGTTTTGTGGCGCTTCACTGTATTCACAGGCACCAGGATTCCATGTAACTGCCAGAGACGTGATTTTCTTGGCGTTCCTTGTATTGTCTTGGTCCGAGTCGACCAGGGTAGACAGGCGGCTACCAACATTTAAGGTTTTGTGGCGCTTCACTGTATTCACAAGCACAAGGATTCCACGGAACTGCCGGGGAGTGGTTTCCGGTGTCGTTTATTTTTGCAAGATTCTGCGCGCCAAGGAACGGTGGACAATTACCGTCGTTCATTATTTTTTGGCTGGAGCTTGCTTTTCATCGGACCCTGAAGTACTCGATACGGCCACTTTGACTTACATAAACTTAAAATGTGTTTCACCTTGCGCTTATATTCATTTAATTTAATTTCATTCATTATCACATAGCCCGTGACATAGCTTCGTCTACGAGTTCTGCGTTTAGACCTTTGGCCAGGACCCGTTTCCTCCTTTTCTTTTTAAGAACATTGCGCTTGTCGGCGTGACGCGGTCGTCGGGCTTTATTAGGGAGTTTTCGTGGAACGTTTTCGCCATTCCGCAACGCCCTCCGCAACCCGCGACGATACCCGGAACTCTACAGTCAAGGCTATCGGCGCGCAGGCGCAGTAGCAACTTCTTCGCTGCGGACGGCTAAGCGGTGGGGGAAACGCGGTCTACGAAAACTCCCTATTGACACGGCCGTGCCGACAGTACATCGCAACCGCAAGCAGGGTCCGTAAAACAGCACCATGTCTGATTTCACAAAAACGCCAAAAACAAGGAACTGTTGCACTGCATGTGTAAATGAGAAAAGACAATAGTACACATTTAATCAGATTTCAGAGGCCGGTGTTTATTCCAGAACGAACTAATCGCAAATCAGTCGGCGCTTCAAGAAAAATAACGTAAAAAAAAAAAAATATTGCTCAACTAAATCTGCACACCTTGCAGCGGTGTTGAACACGCGTGTTCAATTATGCGTTCGCTCAGAACCCGCGTTTTTTTAGACTGAAAGATTGACCGGGTGCTTGAGTCAAACTGACCGTTCCAAATTTAAATAAATAACAAAAATCTGTTTCACATGCTACGTAATTGCAGCCTGGTGGTGCGTTTCATTCGCGAAAGCGAACTTGCCTCAGAAGCTTCAAGCAAAAAATGTTTTCTAAAACCGACATGTGCTAAGCCTTTAGTTTTTCGAATGAAAGGCGACACGCGAAACTTTGACACGAGAAAGGCTCAAATGTTGGCTGGTATTTTGAAGTTCAAGAAGAGGCAAGACTGCTCTCGCTGCACCTACGTCAAAACTTAGTGTCGCAGTATGAGAAACTGATTTTGAGTGTTCATTTAAAGTGGGAACGATCCATCTGACTCACCTGACACCGCCGACACACTTGAAATGCGGTTCGCACGAACCGCACCACAAAGTTACGAAAGCTCTGGCCACGCGTGGCGTAAAGCAAAAACGTTGTATGTGCAGGTGGCGCTAGTGATCAAGTACATAAAAAAGAAGATTATTCCACGGAAAATCGCATTCACTGATCAGTGCTCGCATTAATGTCACTGATGCGTACAATGTATGGAATCGAAACAAAATAAGGGATAGCGCGAATGTAATTATTTATTTATATCTTTATTTTCATCTCAAAATTAAGCAAGCCGGATTTTAATCCGCGTTTGGATAGTTTCTACGTGGACTCATGCTTATCAGAATTTGTAAATACGAAATAGGCTTAGCTTAGGCGGTCAAAACATAGATCTACCCTGCCATCTATTACACAACAGAAAATATGTGGCAATCATTTCTTTGTCCTATGACTTTTTATTCTCTCTTTCACCATAAATGCGATGGAAGGAGAGCTCGTGACGTGTCAACATCGACCTCACATTGCTTTCGCTCGCACTGAGCGCGAAACGAAGTGTTTGGCATGTAGTGCACGTTTCGGCGGTGCACGCGTCGACGTGTTCAGAACTAATTTGTTCTACGTTGTCATTCTAGGTTAGCGTAACTTCTGCGGGACTCCAATTTTGTCAAAGCTGGGGTGAGCACGTGCAAATTAGAGGCAACCCAAAGCCTCGTGGGCATGCTCTTGTTCTTAGTTTTCTGAATGCGCTGATGGCGTGCGCTGAAAACAACCTGTAGCTATGGCTCCAGGGACAAATTGGGGTGTGTGTATGTTTATACAGCCTAGAATTTGGTCTGCCTCAACGGCCGACGAGTCTCCCAGTTGTAGATGAAAACTTTAGCCAATACAGTACAACCGATAGCGCGGGGTCTTTAACGTGCATCACGCAGTAATGATACACGACATTGCGCCGGTAGGATGTTCATCCAGATCGAAACGGGCGGGGGTGCGGATTGAACCCAGGATCCCTGGGTTCTGTAGCGCGAGCTTTCGCTCCACGTGCTCCGAGCTGGTGTGCTCTAGCCCACTCTGCCGCCGATCCCGCTCCGGAGGGAAACATGTCTTCTGTTTAGACATGCACAGCAAGTTAGCAACTGGATTACACCGCTGTATGCAGGCACGTAGCCAGGATTTGGTTTCGGGGGGGGGGGGGGGGGGCGCCCGTGACAAAATGCTGTATGAGGGGGAGGGGGAAGGAGGTTCCAGCAAAAGGAAGATTTCGGGGGGGGGGGGCGGGCCGCAAGCCCCCCCCCCCCCCTTCCTGGCTACGCGCCTGGCTGTATGCACTGCGAGCTGTAGCGATTTGGAAGGTCCTCGAAAAAACAAAAAGCCATACTCTGTGACAGGTTAAAAGTAAACGCTGGGGAGGGGGTCGGCTCCTCTCAAGCGTTCGCTCTGCAAAAGTGGAAAGAGATGGGAGGAGCTGCTTCATCTCAAAATTGAAAGTCATGCTCAGAAAATCCCACGCGAAGCACAAAATGCACGCCTCCTTCGATTTGTGTATATGTTTATGAGGAAAAAAACGCTGTGCCTCTTCTTCTCTTATGCCCATTTAGCGACGCAGCCAGGAATATTTTCCAAGGGGGAGGGGGGGGGCGACTCTGAAAGTCTCTCCCGCCTCCCCTCTACCTACATCACTGGTGTATTGTCGGCTGTGCGTGATCTTGAATTTCACAAAGCAACCTGTTTTACTGAGCCGCAAAGCACGGCCTGTGATTCAGACAAAACCAAAAAAATAACTTAAAAAGATACGTATATTTTTTTAGCAAAAAATATTAAGTTAAAACAAATATCCAGTGAATGATTAAGCAATTATGTGTCTTCACAAATAAGTAATCAAGTTGAATTAAGATATTGAACACCCTATGTTTGAAGGACGAGATGGACATATGTTGATGTAGATTTCAATCAGCAAACGAAGGTTATCAAGCAACGTATAACAGGAGACGAAGCTGGGAAATGTTGTCTCCTCGACTTCGATTGACTTTGAAGTTCGTACAGAGCACGATAACTGCTGTAATGTCCGCAGTAGTGACACCGGCCCCAGAAATATGAACTGTGATAGCGTGGGGTCGAAACCGAAACTATTAAGTCGTATTTCAATCTTTGGCTGCCTTGGCTTCGTGCCAATCCAAAGCCACAAGCAGCTTCCGGATCCTTGTACGCCGGAGAGGAGACAAAGGCCTGTTTCTCAGAGTGCGTCGGTCGATCCGAGTTTCGGTACGTTTTGCCAATTTCATATTCATAAGGCATGCTAGAAGAATATGCAGATATGCTAGATCATCTTCCGAACAACGTAGCTCACGTTGCCACCGTAATTCGGATGATTTTTCACGTTTTTCGACGATCTGAGTTGAAAAACGTGAAATCGTCTTAGCACTGACCGGCGGCGGCGGCGCCGCTATTTTGAGAATCCCGTGAATGCTCTGCGACACCGGAGCACTGCAGAGACACTGATTAGATCGTTTCTAAAGTACGCGTTGCTATCAGTGAACTGTTCTGTGTTGTCAAACGCTTGAATACGGATGTTGGAACGAACGCCATGGGTGTGTTCGGGAGGGCGACACTCGCGAAACATTGGGTGGTTTTTACTTTGGCGTGTTGTCTCGTCCTTTGTCATGCTAGCGACAGCGTTGAGTTATGCCCAGTATTTTGAAACTCCCGGCCGGCGCGCACTGGGTTTTCGCGCCGCGACCAGCGGGATTGCGCGGTTCGAGTGTTGGTGTGGCGCTGGCGTTTGGCGGATTGATAGGACCCGCTCCTAGCTGGGCGTCGTCGTTGTGCTCGTGTACGGCGTGTGCCTCGCGCCGGCCTGCGGTGCGTGGCGTTGGGTTTTAGGTGCGCGGGCCTAGAGTTTCTTAAAAATGTTGACCGAACCCTGTTAATCTCATCGTTGGATGGACGGATGGATGGATGGATGGTAATGGCTATACACTTTGTACCGGGCGGCATCATGCGCCATCTAGCCTAACATTTCGTCATCCCTTCTTGTTTTTTTTTAAATTTGTGTGAATTTTTTTAACAGACCCCCCTCTCTTTTCAAGTGAATTTATTTCTTATTTTTATTTGTATTTTTTCTTTATCCTTCCATGGATCTCTTCCACCAATCTTCCAATCTCCTCTTAGTTACCACACAACGTCCATCTATGTCCGGAAAACCCAGTGCCCCCTCCAAATCCGTATTCATCCCCCCTCAGAAGGTGGGATGAAGCCCCGTGTGTGACGACCCCAGTAGGGGCAACACAAATACTTCGTGGTGGGTCCACGCTGAGGAGAAGAGAAGCGAGAAGACGATATTTAGTCTTAACGGAATAATCTGAATGCTAATATCGGTGCTGGGGCCGCCTGTTGCTCACCTCTCGCCCGGAGTGTTCTGGGTGTCCCGTCGCAGGGTTCTCTTGGGAGAGGGGACTTGGAAGGGCCGGTCATCGACGTGGCTCTGGTTCGACGGGCCGGTTGTACCGAGGAGGCTCAGGATGCGGCAAATCGGGCTTGCTCGGATGTCCGTCTATCTACGCCTTCAGCTTGCGCCCTTGCCTTGGCTCTCACGTTTTGCCGCGCACGTCCCGATCACTTTCCCTTTTGTCCGCTGCCCGCTTCCGAAAAACCGTCCTCACCCTTCGACTCGCTTCCCTCCAAGAGAGTCCTCTTTTCCCACGGCCGGCCTGGCTCGCCTCTCTCTCTCCCCGTCCTTGATCGGTTTCCAGTTTTCCCAAGCCCCTCTTCCCCATTTCCTGTCCGTGCCCTCCCCGCTCCCCTGTGTCACCCCCAACCGCGCGCGTCCGGACCGGCTCGCGCCGCGTTGGCGTCTCCAACCACCACCTCGGACGACGTCACAACCGCTCCAACTTTAAAAGAATTTCCTTCCGCATAGGAAAAATTCCGGAGTTCAGCACCTAAGTACATTGGCCGGAAAGAATAGCAGACACAGCAAAAAATAACGATGAGTGACGAGCAGCAACGTAAGCCACGCCAGCACCGATAAGATCAACAAAAAAAAACGAGGCGTTAAAGCGTTAACATGGCGCACTAAGACACAGGTGACTCAAAAAAAGAAGAAAATTCTAAACAAATGGCATAAATTTAAATATATCTTTACCCTCTACGATTGCTCGCTGCCGGCGATGACCGGAGACGCCCACCTAATCACGGCTCCTGAGTGAGTACCCACGCGTCGCAATGGGTATCGGCATGCCAAATACCGCAGAGAACGGGTCGGAGCCGGCCCCCAGTGTCGCGTCAGCCTGCGATTCACGGAGAGTGACGTCTGCAGGGTTCGGCGCCCGCTGTCTCTCTGCTGCGGGAGGGGGGTTGTCTACCGGACGACTGCTCGCACTTTCGCTGGGAAAGGAAAGATGCGCGGGTTTGAGCCTATTTACATGAACGATCTTTTCCTCTCGTTCCCCGATTCTCCGGATTCTACAGGTGATGTCGGAAAGCACCTCCACTATTCGGAAGGGCCCATACCAACTGGGGGCAAGCTTCCGCGTGGTTCCCCTCCGTTGCGCTGCCACCTGTAGGTAGACTGGATCTCCCACTTTGTACTGGGGGTCTCTGCTCGTTTTGTCATGCCGAGTTTTTCCTGTTTGCGCCGCCTGAACAAGCGCGTCCGATGCCAGCCGGTGAAATATCGCCAGTCGCTGTACGAGCTCGGATCTGTAGTTCTCCAGGGTCCCGTAGTTTGCCGCGGGTACCGCGCGAGCCAGGCTGGGCACAGCCGCGTCTCTACCGTAGAGCAAATAAAAAGGCAATTCCCTGGTCCCTTCGTGAGCGGCAGAGTTGTAAGCGAACAGCGCAAACGGGAGCCACAGGTCCCAATCACGTTGGTCAAGCGCCACGAAGTGTCCCAACATCTTGATAACGGTTTGATTCAGTCTTTCGACGGCGCCGTTACACTCAGGATGGTAGGCGGTCGTCTGCAGCTTGGATATTCCCAATGACTCGTACACCTCTTTCATTAGGCGCGAGGTAAAATTTGCGCCCTGATCGGTTAAGAGTTGGTCCGGCACTCCGTGTCGTAACACTACGCCCTCGACGAACATTCTAGCCACAGTTTCGGCCTTTTGATCAGGCATGGGGAAAGCTTCTGCGACTCGAGTTAAGTGGTCCACAAAAACCAGGATGTATTTGCTCCCGGCAGTGGTGACGGGCAACGGCCCGACAATGTCCATCGCAGTGCGCTCGAACGGGCTGCTGAGCTGCCCGAATTCTTGAAAAGGTGCCGGCCTTCGACCCTTGGGTGTCTTCCGTAGACTGCACGACTTGCATGCTCTGCAGTACTCCACAATGTCTCGCCTCATGCCCCGCCAAAAGTACTGCTTTGCAACTCTTTGTCTCGTTTTCCTGGCGCCCGGGTGGCAGGCGCAAGGGGCATCGTGGTGCACTCTTAGCAGTTCGCCAACTATTGACCTGGGGATCACTATCCTCAAAGTCTCTCCTGGTTTGTCTGTTTGCAATCTGAGCAGCCCACCCTGGTCGAGGTAGACCTGCCCGTTGCACTTTTCCTGCGTGGCCTCACAGGCGGCAATCGTAGCGCGGAGGCAGGTGTCTTTCCGCTGCTCTTCCTTCACTCTCCACCCATCGGTTGACGGGAGGAACACGTTCACCTCGCTCACCACTGCGCGGCTCAACGCGTCAGCGTTCTGGTTTGTCTTCCCCGAACGGTGCACGATTTCGAAGTCGTACTCCTGCAGACGCAAGTTCCAACGCGCTAGCCGTGAGTTCTGGTCTCTCGTGCTCATAAGCCACTTCAGTGGCTGGCAGTCGGTGAAGATACGGAAATGGCGTCCATACAAATAACAACGAAAGTGTCTCACGGCCCAGACGACAGCGAGACACTCCTGTTCCGTAGCCCCGTAGGCCTGCTCCGCTCTGTTCAACTGCCGACTCGCGTATGCCACGGGGTGTTCTTGGCCGTCGAATTCTTGGGACAACACCGCTCCCACGGCAAACTTGGAGGCGTCCGTGGCCAGTGTGAACGATCGCGAGAAGTCCGGGAATCGAAGGATTGGCGCCTCCGTCAATTTCTGCTTCATGACCTCGAAGGCTACTCCAGCATATGTTCCCCACGCGAACGGCTTCTCGCCGGTGAGCTGCGTTAAGGGCCGCGCTACCTCGGCGAAGTGCGGCACCTGTCGGCGGTAGTAGGTCATGAGGCCCAGGAACCGACGCACCTCAGTCTTGTTTTGGGGTGCCGGAAAATCGCGAACACATGCGATTTCAGCTGGATCCGGCCGTACGCCTTCTGCCGACACAATGTGACCCAGGTATTTGACTTCGGGTTTCAGGAACTGGAATTTTGACGGCTTGAGCTTGAGATCAGCGGCCCTTACCCTCTCGAAAACAGTCTTTAAGTCATCCAGATGCTCCTCTAGGTGGGTGCTGTAGATGATGATGTCATCTAGATATACATAGCATATCTTACCTAGCAGGCCCGCGAGCACTACATCGGCCGTGCGTTGCCATACAGCCACGCTGTTCACCAGCCCCATCGGCATTCTGGTCCAATGGTAATGTCCCGGCGGCGTGTTGAAGGCCGTTTTTTCACGGTCACGAGGGTCCATCTCGATTTGCCAGTAGCCCGAGGTCATGTCAACTACCGTGAAACGTCGCGCAGACCCACGACCTGAACAAGGTCACCCGTGTGGATCCTTATCCACTGCCGAACATACAGGGGACATTGTCCCAGCGTGGGTTAGGGGCAACACAAATACTTCGTGGTGGGTCCACGCTGAGGAGAAGAGAACCGAGAAGACGATATTTAGTCTTAACGGAATAATCTGAATGCTATACTTCGTTTCACGTTCGGTCCGAGCGCGGCCGATGTTATGAGCCGAAGGGCCAATCAAACAGTGCAAAAAGCGCAACGTCATGGCGTGCTCTCTGCGCTTGATAGGACTATTTGGCGTAGGAGCACGCACAGAGGGACGGCGAATACCCGCTGGTCATATCAACTGCAGAGAGCACGCCATGACGTTGTGCCTCTTCGCTGTTTGATTGGCCTTTCGGCTCATTACATCGGCCGCGCTCGCACCGAAGCTGAAACAAAGTATAATATCGGTGCTGGGGCCGCCTGTTGCTCACCTCTCGCCCGGAGTGTTCTGGGTGTCCCGTGGCAGGGGTCTCTTGGGAGAGGGGACTTGGAAGGGCCGGTCATCGACGTGGCTCTGGTTCGACAGGCCGGTTGTACCGAGGAGGCTCAGAATGCGGCAAATCGGGCTTGCTCGGATGTCCGTCGATGTACGCCTTCAGCTTGCGCCCTTGCCTTGGCTCTCACGTTTCGCCGCGCACGTCCCGATCACTTTCCCTTTGTCTGCTGCCCGCCTCCGAAAAACCGTCCTCACCCTTCGACTCGCTTCCCTCCAAGAGATTCCTCTTTTCCCACGGCCTGCCTGGCTCGCCTCTCTCTCTCCCCATCCTTGATCGGTTTCCAGTTTCCCCAAGCCCCTCTTCCCCATTTCCTGTCCGTGCCCTCCCCGCTCCCCTGTATCACCCCCAACCGCGCGCGTCCGGACCGGCTCGCGCCGCGTTGGCGTCTCCAACCACCACCTCGGACGACGTCACACGTGCACCTTAAAATTACATGTTCTATAGTTTCTATTTCGCGGTTGCATACGTCGCACAGAATGTCTACCTCCTGGAATTTAGCCCTGTACGTTTTCGTTCTTAGCACTCCCGTTCTAGCTTCAAACAGCAAAGAGCACCCCGCTGAATTATCATACAGCTGTTCCTTCTTTATTTCTTGTTTTTGTGCCCTGTATATTGTTAAAGCTGATTTCCCCTGCATTCTCTCTAACCACAATTTCCTCTCTGTTTCCTTTACTCCTGTTTGTTATTTTAATCATCTTGTTCTGGTTGATTGGCTAGCAGACGATCGTGCGCACGTGCCCCTGTATATATGTCTAGCCTTGCGAGCCACTCATAGTACTTCTGTCGCTAATAAAGATTATTATTTCCTGCCTTACCGACGTTTTAATTTACCCCGGCTACATTCGTGACTTGTAGAACTCGTGGGTCCACAAGTAGTTAACATGGCTGAGGAAAGAGGTTGAATGATTTGGTTAAAATGCTTTGATCTGGTATAGAAAGCTTAGTGGTACAAAGGTTGCCATCGACACTCACACAGGGCCCTGCTGGTATTTATCAGACATTTTGTTTTTCTAAACAAATAACACCATTACAAACTGTAATATACCGAGCAAGCGCCCACTCTAAATTGGGGATGATCATGGAAAGCTGGTGAATAAGGTAGGTAATAAAGCAAAGGTGTACATGGTCGGGTGGTTCCTTGGTCTGACCACGGAATTACGAATAGCTGCCATTTGCAAAGCTAGTTGACTGTGCAAACACGTAAAAACAAAGCGTCTGTTTGTTTTTTCTTCTTTTGATTACAAAGTAACATCCTAAAAAATGGTTGCTTACGCATTCGCTTGTTTTTTGTTATAAAGCCTTAATTTTATTCTTGCCAAGTTAGAACAAAAAAGCAATCCATCTTTTCTTGGGCACAACTTTCTTTGGCAATGAAGAGAAACGTAAGGAGGTGGAGGCAGGCAGTGCTAATGGATCTGCGTTAACGCACCAAATAGTTTCGTATTTTTTGGTTTCGGTTTTAGTTTGGTTATTGGCGTGTCAACCACGCAGTTGCTACAGTGCATGTTTTTGTACGAGGATTGCGGTTGAGGGAGCTGAACCGCGATCGCCGAGCATGCAGGCATATTCACATCTATTTCTGAACGCTTCACCCGTTTTTAAACGTAAGCCAACGCTTTGACTGAAGCATTCAGGCAGACTTGCAAGGTAAGTTTTACCGTGGTGAATCTCCTAGGATTTCATTTGTCTCTCAGCTGACGAAGAAAGGCAGTGTCGATTCAGTAAAAGCTGTGAATTTTATGATCGTAGATACGCGCCGGAAAAGTTTACAGAGACAAATATTTGATGTGAACACTGGAGCACTCACAATTAACATTTTTTAAAAACAAAATTTCTTATATATCTGTGAAAACCGTCAGTCATGATTACAACTGGTGTAACCCTCTATCAAGAATCTCATTATTTTGCCGATAAGGCTATGGATGTGTCACTTGTACGCCTGGTGTCTTTGGCTCTAATCTCAAAAGCCTGGAGTAGCTCTCTAGATTCTTTATCTGGGTATCTGGCCAAACCTTTGATGTCATTAAATGACTGGGAGCAAAAGCAGCGTCTGCAGTGTGCGGCCAGGTGTCCTGATGGTGGTTGCTCGTGTTGCCCCCTCATGTTCGCGGGCGCAATCATTAATACATAGGCCTGTCTGACCTGCGTACACAAAACCATATGACATTGGGATTTCGTACACAACTTTGGTCGTTCATTCTGTGAATTTTTTGCCGTGTTTAGTTTTGCGTTTGTATTTTCCAAGCGCCGCGGCTGTAGCGACCACGCACATCAACTGTTGCCCTTGTTTCCCGTCATTGAATGACACCACATTTTTGGCCAGATACCCAGATAAATTATCCAGAATGCTACACGAGATGTTTGAGATTATAGCCGAAGGCATGAGTTGTACAAGTGACACATCCATAACCTTATCAGCAAAAGGAATATGAATTTCTTGATAGAGGTCTACACCGGTTGTAATCATGACTGACTTTTTTCACGGCAATGTAAGATATTGTTTTTTTAATAAATGTTAGTTACGAGTGCGCCAGGGTTTACGTCAACGTCTTCACCCTGGTGCTAAATAATTATTGCGCGGGCGCAATATACCGAAATATAAGCACGCACACATCACGACGCAAAGTCGCATTTCATTTGGATCGCATTCAGTTATGGCTGGCCCTAGGGGGTCGCTGGCACACCACAGCTCAGAATATGTGTAGCGAGGATTGCGCTGCAGAACCCAGGGGTCCGGAGCTCGATCCCCACCCCTGCTTACTCACACCAATGAGCTCGCTAACCAACCGGTATACGGAAACAACTAGGATCCCCGGTTCCCACTGTCCCACTTGTCATACACGTTGCACAGCACTTGCTTGCTTGGATTGTTGTAAGACTTCTTGGTTGCCAAACTCCGTAAAAATCTTACACGTCAAACAAAGGGGCGAGCTCACAGAGTGTACCAACACTACACCACACTGATGATGCCCAAAGATGCACATGATAAAGATCCCATCTTAATTTTGCAGGGAGCTAGAAAACCTAGGGTGAACTTAAACCAAGAAAACACAAAATAGCTAAAAAGAAAATGCTATAGGTTTCGCACATCCTTGCTAATGTTATGCTTACATTCTAAAGGCAAAGCTAAACAGAACGATTTTACATATTTTTAATTGGTTAAGTTCCACCCAGCAAATTATCATGGTTGAACTATATTCAGCTATGCAGTGTTCGAGGCGGGGTTTAAGCCGCACGTCCGGAGGCTTCCTGGCTCGTGACGAAGACCATTCCCCGAAGTGAAGAACCCAGGGGTCCAGTGGAGGTGGGAGAATTGGTAACGTAACGAACGGTTTAATTACATGGTAGCGATACAGTCGTCAAATCCGAGAGAACCACTGGAGCCGCCTCACGCCCCGCCTTATATAGGGTCCGTTTTCTCCCTCACTCTCCGCCAGGGCAGCAGGTGCGACCGCCAAGTGCGTTGCAGCAAAGCCCGCCGCGTCGTAGCCAGAAGTGCGTCGTAGCCATGGTTTTCCGCAGTTAGGCCAGGCCTCTCTCCCCTTCCGGAGCGCACGAACCCACACGCACACACACACACGTCCCATTGACGTCACGGACGCGTTGAGACTCGTTTTGGGCAGGCATCGACAGGTGGGCGACAGTCCAGAACACGTCCGGACTCGTTTCAGGACTCGTTTCCGCAGCGTTAAAACTCGGAAAAGGTTGCCGAAGGTTCCATTCTTAACAGCCCCTCCGGGGCCAGGGAAACCTCGAATGGCCGGTGGTACAATCGCTGGCCTGAAGAGGTGGGCTTGGAGTAGGCCTTGAGAAGACGCTGCAAGCACCAAACAAACTCCCAAACCTCTCACAACGGAGGCATCAGCGGAAACGTCCCCCACAACACCACGCCACACCGCAGTCAAACGCTCGGAATTCGCCAAAGACCCGCCAGACTGGATTACGGATTACCAAAATTTGGTACTATTCTGGGTATCGAGACCCCCTGTCGCCAAAAAAACTCATTTTTCCAACGAGGTCACTAAGAACAAAATACAAAAGACAAAAACTCTTCGCAATTTGTGAGGTCCTTTTGGGGTTTCAACAAAGTGCCCCCACTTAGATCCTCATTCCCGAAGATGACGAAGACCTCTGAGATCATCCCTACTATTTTTCGTAATGTCAGAAAAATCTGCTCAACCCATCGGCATTGCCGTTAAATTTGCCTTTTCTTTTTTCTTACGCTGAAGTCATAGTGATCGATTTTCACGTGCTTTCTAGACGTGAAAATGCGGTCCTTATAGCGCCGATAAAACAATCCGCCTTTTTCATGCCCCGTCACATTGGTCCTAGCAATCTCCTGAGCTGTACCGCGAAACCCTGACACACTAGGGTCGCTCTTCTGCTCGACTGTCAAAGACACTCTGTCTACTCGTAGCAGAGGACCAAAGTTACGCGACGCCGGAGCTACGAGAGATCTTTCACTGATCCCCTCTTCCTCCGCCTTTTCCGCCGGCGCGTTGGGACGGCGTACGCTTCCTAGTGCTACGAGATCAGGCTGTTCTACAACCTGGTCCCTCTCATCCCGGTTTTCTGCCTCCAACTCTGGGAGTGCTTGCTCCCCGTCAGCTGCCTCTGGCTCTGGATCACTTGTCAACAAAGGGGCGACATGACGCGATTTGGACCTCGTACACGACTGAACTAGCCCTTCTCCCAGTTGTTGACCCCTTTCGCGCAGCAGGAAATCTGACCGGTTAGAAAACAAATAAGGATACTCCAACGGGACTGTTTGCGAGACAGCCGCCTCTGTCACTAGCTCTCCGAACGGGCCGGTTATTCTTACTGTCGCCATAGGCAGACAGACACTGTGCTTTTCGAGCAGCTGCTTGATCCAAACTACCTTTCCCGTAAAATCGGATGGCGTTACATACGACGGATGGACAACGTCCATCGTCGCTGCACTGTCCCGAAGCACCCTGCACGGCTTTCCGTTTACCTGGAGCTCGTGAAGATAGGGACGAAGAAGCTTCAGGTCCTTGTCACTACCGTTCACGTACGAGAACACAACCCGCGGTTTCTTACATCTGGCCGCTGTGTGTCCCGGCTCCTGACAGTTGTAGCACAGGAACGGCTTCCTTGCCTCGAACTGCCCTGTTGGGCTTTTCCGCGCCTCGTCTCCGTTCGAGTGTTCTGCGCTTTTTTCTGGGACCTTTTGTCCTGCTTCGGGCTTCTCGGGCCCGTTTTCTCGCGAGCCGTTACCCTGTCGGAAGGTCTTGCGCTGATCGCTCCGGCCGGGTTCGCTTTCCTCTCCGCTCAGCTTTCTACGCGTTGCGTACTCTTCGGCTAGCTCAGCGGCCCTTTCGACAGAGTCGACTCCCACCCTGTCCTGCACCCAGAGCTTGACTGACTGCGGAATGCTACGAAAGAACTGTTCGAGGCACACACACTCGACTACCTTGTCTCGGCTTTCGTACACTTCCTCGCTCTTGAACCATTCTATCAGGTTGGTTTTAAGCCCGTACGCGAATTCCGAGTAGCCCTCGCTGCTCTTTTTGGATGCGTTTCTAAACCTTTGACGGAACGCCTCGGCAGAAAGGCGGTACCGCTTCAAAAGGCTGGACTTCACCTTGTCGTAGTCGTCCGCGTCTCCAGCACTAAGGCGCGCGACAACCTCTGCAGCCTCACAGGGCAAGAGTCAAAAGCCGTTGCGGCCACGTTTCTGGGGCGAAGCTCAACTTCTCACATGTCCTCTCAAAGTTAACTAAGAACAGGCCCACGTCTTCCCCAACTTTAAACGGCTGCAGGAGCTTCTTCATTTGATACGACTCGGTCTCACTTGCTCGTACCGGAGCCCCAACTCTACTGTTCTGCGAGTTTAATCGCTGTTGTTCAATTTCGAGCTCTAGCCTTCTCAGCGCTCGCTCCTCTGTCGCTGCAGTCTGTGCTCGTTCCTCTCTCGCTGCAGTCTGCGCTCGTTCCTCTCTAGCTGCAGCTTGCTCTCGTTCCTCTTTCGCTGCAGCCTGTTCCTCTTTCGCTGCAGCCTGTTCTCGCTCTCGTTCCTCTCTCGCTGCAGCCTGCTCTCGTTCTCGTTCCTCTCTAGCTGCAGCTTCGCTCTTAGTGTTCTGAAGCAGTTCCCACGCAATTTTAATTTCCTCTGCTTCCGCGCTCTCTGAAATCGCTTTACTGATCTCAGATTTCTTCATCTTGTGCTCCACCTCCACACCCAATTCTTCACATAAACAGAGTAAATCTGTTCTCAGTAACCTCATCAGATCCATGATCGCTGCTCTTTAGCTTTGGCTTTGTTCTAAAACTTGTCGCGGGGTTGTACCAAAAACCTAGCGCACGAGTCAAACACTAAGGATTCCCAGCAGTTCAAAATTAATTACCCATAATCTGAAGCCTGGCGAATCCCAAAGCAAAGTCCAAACGCTCACCCACAGATGTAGCACGATGTCGCATGGTCCGATCCCAACCGCTGCCAACCAGTTGTTCGAGGCGGGGTTTAAGCCGCACGTCCGGAGGCTTCCTGGCTCGTGACGACGACCATTCCCCGAAGTGAACCCAGGGGTCCAGTGGAGGTGGGAGAATTGGTAACGTAACGAACGGTTTAATTACATGGTAGCGATACAGTCGTCAAATCCGAGAGAACCACTGGAGCCGCCTCACGCCCCGCCTTATATAGGGTCCGTTTTCTCCCTCACTCTCCGCCAGGGCAGCAGGTGCGACCGCCAAGTGCGTTGCAGCAAAGCCCGCCGCGTCGTAGCCAGAAGTGCGTCGTAGCCATGGTTCTCCGCAGTTAGGCCAGGCCTCTCTCCCCTTCCGGAGCGCACGAACCCACACGCACACACACACACGTCCCGTTGACGTCACGGACGCGTTGAGACTCGTTTTGGGCAGGCATCGACAGGTGGGCGACAGTCCAGAACACGTCGGGACTCGTTTCGGGACTCGTTTCCGCAGCGTTGAAACTCGGAAAAGGTTGCCGAAGGTTCCATTCTTAACAGCAGTGAAACGGTGTCCTTTGAGCTGAAAAAAAGTCTGAAGATTTCCCCCCTAATCAGCATCGATCAGGGAAATTCAGCCTTCCTTTCTCTGAATGTCAGCAAAAGAAACGTGTGGTGTGGCACATGCACCTCTCTACTCGGCAACTCAGCCGGCCTGCAAACGTAAATCTTTGCTGGAAATTAGAGTCTTGGGAGAATCCACAGATACAACCTCATCTTGACATGTATTTACAAGGCAAACTTCTATACTCTCAATCAACTGCTGCAGATTATAGCAGATTTGTGGAAAGGCTTCATACTGCGAGAGCTTGTCTCTTTAGATACCCCAGTTGCTCCTGAATGAACTTCTAGGCGATCTTTTCCGGCCTGTGAACATCATGGCAGTTGAGGTAGTTGCTGCTGGAAAAGGGGAGGGGGGGGGAAGGGTATCCCTCAGCTTGACATTCCATGGAAGCTTTGTCAGCCAGGATTTTGAATGTTGCGAGGACAATGACGGTTGCGTTAGCTCATATATTTGTTTGCCAGAAGTTGTACGACCAACTGCCAGGATTGCAACATCCGGCCGCACGACATGCCGGCTCCTGTGGTGTCATTTAATATTGTCGCCTAGAGACCACTTTTGGTACATGGGTGATATAGAACGCTAAACGCACCAGTTGGAGGCGCATTTCTGGCACCATACCGGAGCATCTGCTGCTGAGATGTTCTTATTGCAGTTATATTTTCCAATTTTGTTTCTTTTGTTTTTCAGAGGGAGCTCATGAAGGTGACACGGTGCATGGAGGGACAGAGTGGCTGACAGTGAGCTGCCCAAGCAAGCTGCTGGCTCTTGTGACCGACTCCGAAAGCCTCTGGATGGGCTAAATCACAGACGTGCCTGGACATTTATAAATAGTAAACACAATCTAGACTACCTTTGAATTATGCCTTGGCCTAATGGATGTAGCTTGGATGTCGTGTTTGGCTGCTAGAATTGAACTGGATAGTGTTAAGCGGCACATGTCACCAAGTAGGCACACGCTGGGACGCTTATCCACAAACTCGGCTTCCCAGTCCACGAGCCACCAAAGACTCAGCCAAAGAGATACAGAGTTATCCATGATTTCATGTTTCATACGTATATGATGGTTTTACCGCAACAGTTCTTCATACTATTTGGCATTCCAAACTTTCCCATCACTAAGGATACATTTTTGTGGTGCCATCCGTGTTGGTTTTCAAAAGCTGTGTAATCTGGGCCTTGTTCTGTTAGCTGCCATGAGAACTGTGAATCGCTTGCCAGGGATGCTTTCGCCACTGCAGTCAAATTTCCGAGGCAAGGCATTTAACTATTTCTGGCTTCATACTTGGACTTCACTTGATTGTTGAGCCATTGATTTTTTATTTCGACGCTGGCACTGCCACCACAATAGTCCCATCACAATCACTGGCACTACTGCCCGTTACAAAAGGTACAGCCGTTTGCATCTATCTATTCATCCCTTAGATGGTCATTTTTTCTATGCCTAGGTGGCCTTTAAGGTAATGTAGCTATCCACTGGCAGTGAAGTTCTTCACATCAAGTTAAAAGGAATCTTTCACATTCTTTTAGAAGATTCTTTACTTCAAGAGTAAAAGGAGTTTTTCACATTCCTTTAGAAGATTGGTCCCAATATAGGAATGTTGCTTGCCCCGACATCTCTAAACCACCTTTGTAGTGGTTTCTCGATGTCTTAACATGCCGTGCATCAGAATAGTGTTTTGTCGCGCTTTTATGTCACACCGTTTCTTGAGTAGTTTACCCAAAGTTCTTTCAAAGAACTTGTGGGCTCCAGTGACACAAATCTTTTTGCCTCCTTCTCCACATGCCTTATTATTTCAAGTTTTGTTGCAAATGTCAACTTTGCCCTTTAGACATTCACAGCCATGGCAACTCTCACAGAATTCAAAGGTTTCTGTTCTCTTTTTGCTTGTTTCCGTTTTGAGCGAAATGCGCGAGCGCCGAAAGCACAAGCTCGTAGGAAGGGAACAAAAAGAAAGAAGGTGGAAACCGCGCTGCGGTGTGGTTGTGATGGAACGTGAAGCAAGGCATCGGCGCTATGGCCGGTGGAACGGCAAGCAAGGCTTCGGGGGTTTGGGTGGTTGAACATCGAGCAAGGCTTCGTCAAGACTGTTGGTGGGTCCCGAGCAAGTCATCGACATTGTGCCTGTGCTTGTGAGTGAGCGCTGTGTGGCACTGTAAGCGCCCAAGCCACCACCGACATCTTGGGACCATGATTGGACTCTCCTCCTCGTCCGAACTGTATGGCATCTTTGATTTGGCTTCTGTTCCTTCTGTTATGCTTTCGAAGCATTTGTGTTTTCCTTCCGCGGTTATGAAGAGTGGAACGCTTGCAAGATATGTTGTTTTTCTTTATTTATTCCTTTTTTTTCGACCGTGTGTGCGTCATGTGCTCCTTTTCTTCACTTTTGAATTTCATTACTAATAAATAGTGTTCCGTAACGCCAGGTGCGACTCGCTCTCAATTCCTACCGCCTCTCAGGAAGTCCATCGCCTAGGTGTGGTCCTAGCACCAGGACAGCGGTCCAGTTATAATTACAGGTTGCTTTGTTTATGGTATCTTTTCCAACTGAACCTGTGACTACACTTGTGACAGGTGCAAGTCCAGTCGTGGATGTCAGTTTGTCACAGGTTCGATTGGAAAAGATGCCATAAACAAACCAACTTGTAATTTGAATTGGACAACTGTCCAGGTGCTAGGGCCACACCTAGGCGATTGACTTCCTTAGAGGCGGTAGGAATTGAGAGCGAGTCGTACCTGGCGTTACGGAACACTATGTATTAGTAATGAAATTCAAAAGTGAAGAAAGGGAGCACAGGACCCACACACGGTCGTAAAAAAAACGAAAATGATAAAGGAAAATAACATATCTTGCAAGCATTCCGCTCTTTGTAACCGCGGCAAGAAAATCACGAAAGCTTCGAAAGCGTAACAAAGGGAACAGAAGCCAAATCAAAGACGCCATGCATTTCGGATGAGGAAAGTCGAATCATGGTCCCAAGATTTCGGTGGTGGTCTGGTCCCTTGCGCCGCCAGTCGGAGCCGAGAACTCGTGGTGGCTAGGGTGCTTATAGTGCCGAACAGCGCTCACTCACAAGCACACGCACATCGTCAAAGCTTGCTCAGGAACCACAAACCACCTTGACGAAGCCTTGTTCGGGGTTCGAGCTCCCACACCACTGAAGCCTTGCGTGTTGTTCCAACCACTGAAGCCTAGCTCTGCGCAGCTTCCGCCTTCCTTCTTTTTTTCTTTTTCTTCCCTTTCCGAGCTCGTGTTTTTGGCGCTCGCGCATCTTACTCAAGACGGAAACCATCAAAGAACAAAAATCGTTGAATTCTGTGACAACAACATGTAGGCCTATTTGTTGGTTGATTCTAATGACAAATATTCATGATTGTCCACATTGGATATCATTTGCCTGTGGTGTGTTCTGCGGCCACAAACATCTGCCATGCCACCACTACGCATCGGTGTTCGGTGGAGAAGCCCGCTACGTGGCTTCAGAGCAAGCAGTCATTAATTTCAAACCTGGGGAATTTGACAGTGATGTCTCATGAAAATGGACACCTCCGTTCCTACCCAAAAGCGTCCATAATGTGAGCTGTGCATAATAACAGAACAAAATGCAGGTATTTACGCGGTTGGTCCCCGAAAATGGTTTTTATATAGCAGAGTATCCATATTAATGAGACACAACTCTTTTCCCACCCTGCCCGAGTCCTAATAGAGCGACAAAGAAAAACACCTGACACCGATATGCCTCAAGTCTGGATAATACGCCAAAAAATACGGACGAAATGAGGGAAGACCTGGGCAGGACATATCATAACTTTCAACTGAATGGTTTACTTTGGTAAAAAAATATATCTACTGATAGGAAGTAACACATGCTGTCAGAACACTGTAAACCTGATTCGCATGGTATGATTTTACTTGTGATTTGGCTGTTACGACGTTACTCGTGCAACGAAATAAAGGCATAGGGGAAGCTGCAGTGCCTAACGTCACAGGTGTAAATTAGCAAGCGAAATCGCGCCATGTGAAGTAGGCTGATGTGACGTCTGAACACACTCCCCTAGAAACGAGCGTCATTGGCTCTGCAGACCGTGAAATTCTTTGTCAGATATTAGTAATGAGGGTGTGCGCACATGAGTTGTTATTCTAGGATTTCATCAAAAAGGCATTGTTAATTTTCCTCTTTGTTTTTGTCTTGTAGCAGCCCATGTCACTAGTCTTTTTTCTAAGTTGGACTTGCACTCACAATGGACACAGTGAATTGCTATGTGACCTTCTGGATAAAATACCCGGGTAACAACTCTTGTCTGAGTGCACCCTTAGTGTCATTGTCTGACAGAATTTCACTCTCTGTGGAACTAGTGGCGCTGGGTTCTGAGAGAGTGCATTTTGACCTTACAGTGTTCTACCAGCAGGTGTCAGTTTTTATCTGTATTGACGCTTTCAGGGAGTCAGTTACTCGAGCTGCAACCAGTCGGCGCGCCCTCCGCGCACTTTCCGGGCCGCCATAGTTGACTCTCAGTTTGTCGCCGTTATTCCGCGTTGTGTGCTGCACCGGTCACCACCGGAGCTTTGTTTTCGTGTTCTTTTACGTTTCCCATTGAAGTCAAGTGTTTTCTTTAGGTCTTTTTGTTATTTCAGGCTTTTATTTAATCATTTGATATCTTTATTTCAATACTGATCTTGTATTTTCATATTTATGTAATGGAATCGGACAGCGAATGGATGACGATACAAGATCATGGCCTAGGCTTCAGAGAGCATGTAAGTTCATAACATATTTTTGTTTTTGTCGCTAATAAAGGGCCGTCAACACCTTTGCGAGATATGAAAACTTCAACTGATGCAGTGAGGCTATCGCAGTCGTGCTTCTCGCTGCATGTGCGCGCTTTTAGATATTCTCTCGTAGATAAAAGCCTAACCGCATGTAAGCGCTTTAGCGAGCGACGAGACGAGCAACGGCGACAACTGACGAGTCAGCGACGAAAATTTCTCACTGTCGCCCGTCGCGGCGCTCGGCCTTTGGGTTTCTAGAAAACGTCGCTCATCGTCTTGGTCGCTTGCTCCCGTCGCTTTCATGCGGTTTGCCTCGTGGCGTGACTGAACGAGCGACGGCGAAGCGGGTCGCCGTCGCTTGTCTCGTTGCTCGCTAAATCGCTTGCATGCAGTTTACACTTAATATCGAGGCGCCAGTTGTTCAGTGCAGCATCAAAATTAATTAAGTATAAACCGCATGCAAGCGACTTGCCGAGCGACGAGACAAGCGACGGCGCCTCACTTCGCTGTCGCTCGATCAGTCGCGCGACGAGGCAAACCGCATAGAAGCGAGCAAGACGATGAGCGACGTTTTCTATAAATTCGAAAAACTGAGCGATGCGACGGGCGACAGTGAGAAATCTTCGTCGCTGACTCTCATCGTTGTCGCCGTCGCTCGTGTCGCCGCTCGATAGAGCGCTTACATGCGGTTCGGCTTTTACTTACGGAAACAATGTCTAAAGCGCGCACATGTAGCGAGAAGCACGACTGTGATAGCCTTAATGCGTCAGTTGAACTTTTTATGTGTCGCAATGGTGTTGACTGCCCTTTATTACCGATAAAAAAAAAGGATGAACGTAATGGTCTCTGAAGGCCTGAAGCCTGGGCCATAATCTTGTATCGTCTATCCATTCGCTGTCCGATTCCGTTCTATAAACAAGAAAATACAAGAGATATGTTCAAATAGAGATATCAAATGATTAAATGAAAGCCCGAAATATCAAAAGGACCTAAAGACAACGAACGATTTCAACGCGGAACATAAACGAACTCGAAAACAAAGCTCCGGTGGTAGCCGGTGCAGTACACAACGCGGAGCTGAAGGTCGGCTATGGCGGCAGGGTCACGTTACGTCAAGATGGCAGCGCCCATGAAATGTTGCCTGAAAGGGTCTATATGTATTTCTTTTTTATATGAACCATTCAGTTGAAAGTTATGCCGTGTCCTGTCCAGATCTTCCTTCCATTTGTCTGTGTTTTTTGGCATATTATTCAGTGATGAATAACCAACTAGCCCAACTTGCCATATTAAGCCTCAAGACCATGCAGCATGCATGCGAAGATATCTTTTGGCAGGCTTGCCATCGCTTGTGCTTACTTCATGAGCCCCGAGAGATGGCAAGCCTGCCAGAGGTATCTTCGTGTGCATGCTGAATGTATTGAAGTCTGGTCGGGGTCGGTTGTTTCTGTTGGTCGCTTTAGTAGGAGTCCAGCATTATATGTCTGATTCCATTTTACATTGACATTTTAAAATACATTTTCACAAGAATATGGCTAGCATTTTTTGTATTTATTGATTCAATAGACTTAAGTCAGACTGAATGTTTTTTATGATTTGATTTTTGTTGTTGCGTTTTAATTACTGGGGAATTTGTTTTTTTTTTTTGTGGTTTTATAGCTTCAGGTCTGTCAGTGGAAGTTGGCACCACTTTATATCGTAATTTTATAGGCATGCAACATAAATATCAAAAAGCACTTCTATGCATTTAAATAAAAGCATAGAAAACATTGTCTTTATAGTGAAGTGTGCCTATGGCTCGGTTTTGCTATCAAAAGAAACAAAAAAACTTTAGCCTGCGGAAATTCAAAATTTGCTTTCTGATTATCTCAGCAACCTTCCACAGAACTGCATGTTATATGTGGTGTTCGCATTGAGGTGCTCTAACTGGCTTTTATTTTGCATGTACTGACAGTAGTATACTAAAAATAGACGGAAACCATGCTTGTCACTGTCGACTTCTGTAGTTCCGGCGTTATGTAGTCTCCTGCAATACGCCTACATAACGTCTTAGGACCAGCTCCGCTGCAGCGCATCTGGTCCTAAGACGTCGCAAGAGGCTTAAAAACCGGTCTGGTCTCTCTCGGTCTTAGTCGGTTGCATATGTGTGAACGGCGCTTCAGGTTTGAGGCTTGTCGCTGTTGTTGTTTCTATTCGTCGCTGTAGTGGGACTCGGGCATAAGGCAGCACCATGTACTGAACATCAAATGAAAAACGACTGTATCGAACTTGATTCAATTTAGCAGCTTCATTTGCATGCCGGCCACACAATAAATACAACAGCTCGCACAAAAAATACTGAGCAGCTTTATTATTCGTGAGGCACATAATCCCGTACAAAGTAGCAACCAGTTTTTTTCTGCACACAGTACCTAAAATTGGAGATGTTGCTTGGCTATATGCCACAAAAACATCCTTTGAATGACAACATAGGCTTCCTTGGGAGTAGTCCGTAAATACCCTGTATAGCCAAGATTGAATGAATCCCACCCTGGCCCACACTGCATTTACACCGTTTTGCCAAGCTTGACTGACCACTGAACTGCCAGCATGGCCCAGGCTGCATTTAGACCGTTTTGCCATGCTTGGCTGACCACTGAACTGCCATCCTGGCCCAGGCTGGTTTTACACCGCATAGCCAAGCTTGGCTAAACAAGGAACCCCACTGAACTGCCGGGCCTGCTAGCAAGGCTGGGGTTGCCTAGAGCCATGGGGCAAAACAATCTAGGCCCAGCGAAACTTCCCCGGCTGCCCAGTCTGGCTCAAGATTGAGCCGGTCATAATGTGCTGCTTTGGATCGTAGAGACGTCGCCTCCCTCCGGCTGTTTGTCGTGTTATGAGTGCGGACGACATGGACTGCCCCAACACACCGCCTATCAACAGGCGTACCGGTCGTCCTGCAACTGATGCCTACGCGCACTCTCCACCACAGAGAACATGCCTCCTACAAGCCGCTGAGGTTTGGTTGGCCCTACCCCCGGAGCTGACCGCAGTGATTCTTAACCACAGGATCTCCATAAAAAAAAAAAAACTCTGTCAGTTGATTTCCAGGGAGGATGGCTGGCACTTGTGACCTTACTCCTGGCTGGGAGCGCTTTAGCGCTGATAGTTCTTTCGTCGCTGGGTGTCGGCCGGCACGGGTGGGGGATCGAATGCGAGGTCTGTGTCGGTGTTAGGCTGGGACTCGTGTCCAGCCGGCGCGAAGACGCGGCCTTCGCGTCCGGTCCGCGCTTGCGCTGGCTGATATTCGTTGGCGGGGCGCTGTCGGTGCTGGTGCGTTCATGTCTGACGGGTTTCACCCTCCAGGTTAGGGCGCCTCCCCCCTCCCCCTTTTTCTCTCTTACTTAAAGTATTTGTATGTCGTATCTACCAAGCACCTTCTGGTAGGTGGTGAGGGCTGACAGTGTGCATGGGCTCCCTGCCTTTCGCTGTCACCTGCACGCATGGTGTGAATTCACACGAGTGCAATAAAAAAGTATAGGACTATTGCATTTATTTCTTAGTTTGGCGCGGTGGTTGCAATGGTCGTAGCAAACAAACATTTCCCTCTGATATTTTGCCGTGTTTCTTTTTTCTTTTTCTACAGTATGTCTGCATGCGTGTATGGGCCTCTGCTACGTCGTGTTTAAACGTCGTTCATGCCATTCGCGATATTATCAGACGCTTAAAACGATTCTAATCGGGTTGAAAAAAAAGAGGCTTTAGGTTCGTGTCCCTGCTAGCATTTGCTTTACGTCCACCGATTTGTTTTTTCATAAAGCGGGAGCGAGACCAACGTTACGCGAAAAGCATGCTCTCTTGACTGTGTTTATGCCTGTCCCAAAGAAAAGCATTATCTCTTCGCGTTTTTATAATTTTGAGATATGTGGTCGTTATTTCATAAAATCTGGGGAGCAGTTTTGACCTCGTCGTTCTATATTGCTTCTGGCGAACAGTGGGGTCTGTGCGTGCGTGCTTGCATATGTGTAACACGTTGGCCACAAGGAATGTTCGGAATTTTCACACTTTTCAGCTGGTAGTTTTCTAGATGGACAACAAATTGCTGGTGGCGTCATATATAAGATTGCCATATTTGGGGATGATATACATTTTTGTTAGCTTCATGTATGGGATTATATAAAGTAATCGAGAAATGGGCAGATAAGGAATTGGGTAGATATTGCCGGATATACATACAGGAGACATATATTTAACCTATGTGCGCATGTAGTAATATCTTCCGAATTTCTTATATATACATATCCGAATCTTTTAATACGAGTCCGGATATGAAATTTTTGTAAGGGGTGTCACATCACAAAGATGTCCATTTTCTTGTGGTGGTCTTTAGTTTCATTATGAGAAAAAGTTCGCCCAGTAATCATTTATTGCGAAGAATGCAGGCGAAAACATGAATGTCGACGTCAAGAGCGACTAGAACTGGACGAGAAAGATATGAAAGAAAGTTTGGGAAAGATCTTGCACTTCAGGCGCCCGGCCGCTGAAGGTGGATATCATCTGCCGCCTTTCCAAGCAATCAGACAGATGCCTGATGTGTACGATGACACTTAATGCAAAATTAGATTTTAATAAAGCTAACTTTGATATCGGCATGATAGGTGAAGCATGGAAGGGAGCTGGGCGGCTGCCAAACACCTTCGCCACTACCTCCGCCAGCCATGCAATGCTCTAAAAAAGGAACACAAAAATACAATTATTCAAAAGAGGCAGGAGACATAGCTCCGGGATACTTTGAAAATATTTATTCAACTTCAAAAACTTACAAAAATACAATATCAATGGAGCAAAAGAAGTACATGTCGACGCTACACACGGCGGCAGTCCCCTGAAAGGCAGACCTTGAGCTAGCGTCCGATGCGGTCCTGCTAGAACGCAATTCTGCAAATTGCTATATGATCGATAGAGACAAACACAGTTTAATATTTCTTCTAAAAAGCATTGTGCCTTTTTCTACCCTTTTATATATTTCCTATTTCACATCTGCCTCACTTTCTGATTTAGCCATTCGTTAGTCTCATTGAAGGCGCAGGAACAGGTTTTATCAGGGGTTATGAAAACATTACAATATAAGCTGGAACAAGGACACATATCGAGAACATAAAAAAGCGCTTTGACTCAAGAGGTAAAAATGTTGACCTTTTCTTGTGGCCTGGCAAGAGCATAAGGCTGTTTCCCGGAATAAAGATGTACTGCCACTTAAGCTGGCGACAGTCGCGTAGATAACTGAAGAGCGCGCGATAAAAGCGTTAATAGGCATTGAAGTTACGAGAGCGTTTCTGCGCCCATTGTTTTCAAAAAATTGCCTGAAACGTTTCCACCAATGTACACAATTGTGAGCATGATATCGGCCCGCCACACTCGTCCTTGTCCTTTAACCAGGCGTATGCAATTGCGAGCCTGTCAAGGCTACATTCTCGCGCATACTGGACGAACATGCACGTTTGGGTAAACAGCCGGGACTCCATGCTTAGTATTCTGTTTAAGCAGAACTCCAAAAAGTGTCCTATTTGAATTTCGGCTCTCCCAGAGGGTGGGCTCGGTGACTGTGCTACAACACAGTCCACTGATCCGCTCCTCTTCGCCATGCAGGTTTTTGCTCCTGTCATCACCCACGTGCTGTTTTCTACACTGCTCACTGCTCTCTCGGCCGACAGTCCGGGATGTGCACTCCTCTCCCATGGGCACAGCGTGAATGACTACTATCTGCCGTCCGTCAGTGAGTCATCACGTCTGGCTGCGCCGCCACTGGAGCACTGGATTCTCGACCAAGCATGGACGGCACAATCAATACCGACACGTTCTGACGCCGCACCTATAAAGCAGCGACGACCACCGGCGGCGCTCTGTGGGCTCGGTGGCTGTGCTACAACACAGTCCACTAGTCCGCTTGTCGTCGCCATGCAGGTTAGTAAACCGTATGAACTTTTTGCTAAGAAATCTAGCAACTGCTTTTTGGTACAGCTGCCGAGCCCGCAGTGTTGCCTTGCCGTCTGTGCTGAATGCGTTCATGTTGTCCCGTTTTTTTACTGCTGTTGTCAGGCGACGTAGAAACAAACCCAGGGCCTGACGATGCCGTGCTTGGTGAACTGCGAAAACTGTCTGCCGGTCAGTCTAAACTACTTGCTGAGGTACAAGGCCTCAAATTCCAACTGCAAACAGCCAACAAAACAATGTCTGAACCCAGCAAGCGAATGGCCGAACTAGTAGGCTATTACCAAAGCCTCGCAACTGTGTGAACTGAACTAGAGACAACACGAGCCGACACAGCCAAGACAGCTCGCCGGGTCTGTGACCCTGGAGGGGCCGTCTAGACGATGCCGAGAATCGCTCCCGCGAAAACAACTTGATGTTTTATGGTCTTCCTGATCCCACTGCCTCAGAAGCGTTTGCCCAGTCGGAACAGAAAGTCATTCGCCGCGGTTTTGATCTCTTCAACGTCACTTTATACCCTAATGAAATAAAACGTAGACATCGCCTCGGGCGTTATACAGCTGACCAGTGCCGCCCAATAATTGTAAAGTTCGCCTTTTTTAAAACCAAAAAGTTCATCCTTTAAAATGGCCCAAAGTCGAATCGCACAAATTACAGAATTGGCGGATAATTCTCTCGTTCAGTTCGTAACGCTCGGAAGCACCTTGTTGCTTTTGCTAAAACCATATCTGTGGCGTTTTTCTTTACGCTAAAAACCCATCTTCATCGGTTCTAAACGCCATGTTTTTGACGAGGCAACAGAAAATGTAAAAGGAATAGCAAAGCGGTCACCCCATCATCAGCGAGTAAAAAAAACACCCTCAGACTACTGGCCGATCAATTCTTTTCTGCAATCTTTACTAAGATACGTAGTTTCCTTCATAAGCGCGAACTCGTGTCCAATCTTGTGTGGTCATCTGCCAGCAATTTAATGATATTAACTGAAACATGGCTGACTAATGACGTCACAGACTCTGAGGTGTTGGCTGATCTACCGAATATCAACCTCTTTTGTAAGGATCGTAAGGGCCCTCGAGGGGGAGGCGTCCTTACTGCTGTTAGCCAACATTTGTCATGTTCTGTCCTCAACATTATGTCTGACATAGGAAAATTATGGCTGATCTGCCATGTAGCTTCTCAAACTGCTATATTTGGCGTATGCTATAGACCCCGGCCTAACAGTCCCAACTTTCCCGGTAAGCTGTTTAGCATCTCAATCAACTTACCGCAGAACACTCCAACGGAACTGTGGGCAACGTAGAAACGATAGAATTTATGAAAGTATGTCTCAACTTCAATCTCACCCAATTGGTATCAGAACCAACATGCATATCAAACGAATCTGCAAAAGTTTTTACCTAATACTAACGAGTCAAGCGGAGAGCTTATCATCATTACTTTCCTCCGCGAAATCAGGGACCACAGAGTTATTCACCCTGTTTTTGAGTTTCTTCCGATAGCACGCCAGACATACAAGAACACGATCCGTCTCTACGATAAAGGAAATTACGACGCCATAAAGTTTGAAGTGACCCCGACTTTCAGGTCTTTTTAGTCATCTTTTCATGTCCGATTTATACACAAATATTGGTTGATTTTGAAGAGCAAGATAGAAGAACTGGGATATAAATTCATTCCGAAAGTCAGCTTTTTCGCCAATTGCCAAAAACCGTGTTTCACTAAAACTCTGAAAAGACTGGAAAATAAGAAGACAAAAAAGACTATACCGTGCAGCCAAGCAAAGGACAACCCCTTGTGCGTGGGACAAATACTATGCAGCTGAAGACGCGTCTCAGTCTGCCATCCGATGCGCTAAGCGCTCTTTTTATTTCGCACCATCCTGCCTAATATCATACTCAACAACCCCAGGAAGTTCTGAAAAATTGTAAACCCTCAGGAGACTCACACTGTTTGCCTTTGAAAAAAATTGGGCGAAGTTGCTAATGGTCCGGAGTGCGCGATCATGTTTAACACTGCTTTTTCATCAGTTTTCATAGAAGAGCCTCACTCGGCATTTTCCATGTTTGTTACTAACATAGTGACAAGAGTGCCCCCGTCACTTTTTTCGCAGATGGCAGTTCTTCTGTAATCGAAAATATCAAACTGTCATCGTCTGCTGGCGTAGATGAAATCAACTATAAGCTCCTAAAATACTAAGTATGGGAGCGCAGCGTATTTGTGCTTACTGTTCATTCAGTCTCTCACCACAGGGATCATATCAGAGGACTGAAAAAAGGGAAAGGTCGTTTCAATCTACAAATCAGGTAACAAAGATTCTCCACTAAATTACCGTACCATCTCTTTACGAGCGTGCCTTGCGAAATCATGGAACACGTCGTCTACTCCCAAGTAATACATTTCCTAGATTCTATTAATGTTTTTCACCCGTCGCAACACGGGTTTCGCAAAAAGGTTTTTCTTGCGAAACCCAGCTGGCTATTTTCCTTCATGATCTGCATGTTAATCTTGATTCTAATCTACAGACTGACGTCAAATTCTTGGACTTCGCGAAAGCATTCAATAAAGTACCGCATATACGTTTGCTACTGGAACTTTCTCAGTTAAAGTTAAACTCTGATATTTTATATTGGATTAAAGAATTTCTGAACAACCGCTCTCTGTCTGTTCTTGTTAACCAGTCCTCTCATTCACTTCCGGTTATATCAGGCGTCCCCAAGGATCCGTCCTTGGTCCCCTCTCTATTCTAATATACATTATCTTTTACCGCTTCATATGTCTGGTCGCATCCGTTTGTTTTGCTGACGATTGTGTTATCTATCGCTTTGTGACTAACGATTTTGACCAGCAATCTCTCCAAGATGACCTTAACCACGTGCAAGAATGGTGTGACGTTTGGCTTATGAAGCTAAACATTGATAAATGTAAACTCGTGTCCTTTCACCGCCGACGCAATTCCCTTCACTTCTCTTACGCTATCGCTAACATATCCGTAAAAAAACGTAGGGTCATATAAATACCTCGGCGTCACTCTGTGAAACGATCTATCCTGGCACACGCATGTTACTAATGGTATCTCATCTGCAAACAAAACATCGGGATTCTTAAAACGTCACATTCGTCACACTCCCAACATGTGATATTACTCGCCTACAAATCACTTATCAGGTGAAAACTAGAATATGCGTCCGCAATCTGGAGCCCGCACATAGTATATCCCGTAAACGAACTTCAAGCAGCTCAAAATTGCGCTACTAGATTTATTCATTCCTTGTAATCATATAACGTCAGCATATCTTGCCTGAAAGCAGAATCAGGCTTGCCTAGCCTCTCTACCCGTCGTCGCATCAGCACCCTTTCTTTGTTTCACAAGTTCTATTATTCTCCGCTTGGTTCCATGCCTTACATCATACCGCCGGTACGCATTTCTCAACGCACTGGTCATCCGCTCCAAGTGGCACGCCCACGCGCCCGTACTGTCATATTTTTTTATTATTTTTCCCCGCGCAGCCTCAGACTGGAACGGCCTTTTCCACAACATCGCTGCCGTCATCTGCCATTCAACTTTCATAGACAATGTAGCAACTCATATCTCTCTCTGAATATTTATGACACCCAAGAACAAATCTATGTGGACCCACCCCTTATGTAATACCCGCTGACAGGGGTCTTTAAGAAAATAAAGTGAAGTGAAGTGAAGTGTGGCCACCGTGGCGGCTCCCCAACCCAGTTGCCCGATTACGGGGCAGAGGTGGCGAACCTTCCCGCATGGTGGCGGAGTCAAGCCTTCCACGCGCTCATCGCGCGCGCCACCTAGATAAGGCGGATCCGAGGCGGCGCACGGACAGTCGCTTGCTGTAATAAAGCGCCGCCGGTGCTCGTTTGTTTTCTGTTATTGTTCTTCATCGTCTCGTCCTTGTCCAATTAAAAGTGGTTCCTTCTTCTTGAAACCACTAGCTCATTGTTATTCCTCCGGGTCGAATACGCAGCAAGAAAACCGACCGTAATGGCGGCCAAGCGGGGCATGCTACCCACTCCCAGGAATTTAACGGGGCTTGGTTTCTTCTTTCGGTTAGTCTTTTTCCCAGTCTCCGTGTTTCCTTCCATCGTTCCTTGCTTCCGTCACGTCCGCGTTTGTTGTATTTGCATGTTTCTGACCTTCTGTGTTTCTGACCACGGCAATCATTTTACGCAATTTTGTTGGTTTCTGGGGTGGGTTTTCTTTTCTTGTTCTTGCAGGCTTGCTCACACGGGTGCAGGAATAGCGATGGCTGCTTTGGCAGAAGTAACCCTACTCACGAAGGTCACGCTGCTGTGCGACTACGTGATGCAGCGCCTTGCCCTCACGCCCGGCCAGCAGGAGACCTCACCGCGAGAGCACCGATCACACGTGACTGTGCCAGTCTACACGGGGTCCGACGACATTTTGGGCGAGTTGCAGACTTACCACCTTGCCTTAGGTGCCTCGGAAGCCTTCATCGTGGACCGTGTTGTCCCGCTGGCGTTGCAACCCAGCGCCAGGTGCTCGTTTCGGTCGCAGATTTCCTTCACCAGCCTGGCGGACTTCCAGACAAGACTTCGAGAAAACCTGAAGAAAACTGGCACACTGCGGTCGAAATTCCGCTGTTATGTAGCATTGAGCACCGCCGCAACGAAACAAGCCCTCCCCACAACAACTGGTTGCAAGTCTGGTGGAGGCCCTCCAATAGTGGTTTTGTACCTATTCGCTGCAAGCGGTCTGGCGGGCACCTCGTTGCGAGTGGCCTAAGCTGTCAACTGTCGTTCGATTGGTGATACGATTGCGAGCAGCCCGGCCATCACCGAAAACATTGTCCAAGACCTCTGGACACTACAAAAAAGAGCTGGCACGAGACGCCGGAAAAGGGCCAGAACCAGGGAAACTACAACGGCCGGCGGCGCTGAAACAAACGAGCCACTCGCTGACGGTCGTTGCAGTCCCTGGGATCAGTGAGGCCGCGGCACAGATTCCATCGCTATGTCGAATCCAGCCCGTGCCTAACATCATTGAACAGCGCATCTGCTTGATGTTCATATTGCCGCACTTTGGGATTCTGGGGACGCTATCTCGCTTATAACGGATTTCGTTTTCGAACACTGCAAAGCCAAAAATATAAGCCTCCGGGAAGTGCAAACACGTTCGCAGGTAGCTTCTGGTACAGCAATAATAACTAAGAGGGGCCGTAAGGCTGCAGACTCTGTTTAATGAAAACAAACGGCGTCAGCAACTTCTCTAGCTGCCAGGACTCATGCTACCCGTGATCTTGGGCCGAAATTTCATTACAGGCGAAAGCATGACACTTGCCTTTTCTGGCGGAAGATACCGGGTGGGACAACAACCATAACTGACTCGGTCTACCAGATGGGAGGACTGCATTCGTAACCCGCCCACTGCAGCCCACTCCACCATGGTACCCGACGTCTTGCCTGCCGGCGTTCGATAATCGTTGCGAAAGTGCCCCGGAAGCGGCCAGCAGACACAGGAGCTGCAAGCCGTCCTGCAGTCTTTCTCACTGATGTTAACGGAAACGCCTGGAAATACTGACATCCTGCAGCACCGCTAACAAACCCAGTGACGCGGGGACCCCGGAGGTGGCCACAAAATTGCACTCCTAGTCAGCGGCCACGAAAGGACACTCCTAGATGCGGCACTCGAGGAGATGTTAGACACCGGTTCAGTACATAAGTCGAAGAGCCCTTTGGCGTTCCCTGTTGTTACTGCTCTCAATAAAGAAGGAACAGCCAGACTCAGTGTGGATTACAGGTGGCTTAACGATGTGTCCGTACGAGACTGCTACCCTTTCCGCAGTATTTGCTCTGTGATGTAGGCGCTCGGTAACGCGGCTGTGTTTACAACGCTGGATTGCAGACGCGGTTTATTCAGATCGAGATTCACCCATCACACTTTCCAAGAACGGCTTTCATCTGCCACAGAAAGTTGGAGTTCACTCGACTGCTGTTTGATCTGTCTAACTAACACTCCACCCAGTTTTCAACACGTCATGGGTGTTGTTCTTGGTGATTCGAAGTACGAAATCGCCATGGCATACATGGATGACGTGGTTGTTTTCTCGAGAATTATCGAGGAAGATGTCGGACAGCTTCGCATGGTACTTGAGCGAATGCGTAATGCTGGCCTCACGATTTACCCTGGAAAAGTTGTTGGCCGCGCCCAAGATTAACCTCCTTGTATTCGTTGTGGATAACGGCACGCTACACCCTAACGAAGGTAAGTTGCACGCGCGTACGGAACACCCAAGCGCACATGACGTAAAGAGCTACAAGTATACCTCGGAATGATTATGTTCTACAGAGATTTCCTTCTGCACTGTTCCGTGATATACCGACCGCTCAATCTCCTTCTAATAAAAGATGTCAAGTTGTGTTGGGCCGAACAACAACAGTGCGCATTCACAGCCCTTTCAAGATCAGTGTCTGACAACGTTTGTGTACAGCTTCGAGACTTGAACAAGTGATTCGTTTTGCAGACAGATGCAAGCGACTGTTGTCTAGGTGCTGTCATGCTGCAGGAGTATGACGGCGTACTACGGCCAGTTGCTTTCACGAGCCACACGTTGACTCCAGCCGAGCGCAACTGCAGTGTCACAGAACGTTAATGTATCGCCATTATTGATGCTTTGAAGCGCTACAACACGTACCTCGATGGCGCAAAGTTCCATATTCATTCTGATTATTTAGAGCTCTCATGGCTAAGGGGACGTAAGAATCCAGCTAGACGTCTTACTCGTTGGGCGCTTACGCTACAACAGTACGACTACTCCATCGTGTACCACCGGGGTCAACCATCAAAGTTGCTGACGCGCTCTCTCGCGCTCCACTTCTCGAGGAACACTCGCAGGATTCCCAAGGCCTGGTGACCGTCGCGGCTACGGTACGAGAATCCTCAGGTTCACAGTTGGGTAAATCGGGGAGCCGCGAGGAGCTTCGCAAGGCGCAGCTGGATGACGGACTCTGCAAAGCGTGTCCGCTTGGCTGGGGGCAAGAGGTTCAGTCGACTGCCCAAGTAACAGGGAGTTGGGCACCTACTCCCTGAGTGACGACGGACTCCTGCTGCGCTACATCCTTCAGGCCGACAACAATCCGGATGTGTCGGCGTTCCGGACTGTGATACACTGCGAGCTGCGTAAGCGTTTCATTCTATACACGCCTAACTCTGCCTTGGCAGAGCACAACATTTGAAGCAAAACTTATGAAAACTTATCCCTAATTGCGACCTGGTCAGACATGAGGCAATATGTGCTCCAATGCGCTTGTAGCTGTCCGGTGTGCCAAATGGCAAAACCACGTGGTGGACAGCCCCCGGTCTCATGAAACCAATCGTGAGCCAGAGGCAATGGTAGATTTGTTGCTGTGACATATCGGCCCCTTCCTACGTAGTCCTCGTGACAATCAGTACTTGTTCGTGTTAAACGACAACTTCACAAAGTGGGTTCATTTATTTCTTTTGCAAAAGCTAGATTCCCCCGAAATTTGGGAAAGCCTCCTTGAAACATTTGCTAGGTTCGGCTTTTCAGCAAAACTTGTAAGCGATAAAGCGTCCTACATAACAAGTAATGTTTACGAGGACGCATTCGCAGTGCTGGGAATTAAACAGAAAATAACCTCCCCATACCACCCACAAGCAAACATCACGGGAAGGGTAAAGCGGGACCTTCAGATAATGTCAGTGGCTTACACCGAGTGCCACTAAGAGTGTGACGCGAAACTGCCGGGGCAGGCAGTCGCAAGCCGTAGGACTACTAATCTGTGAACGGGTCTCACTCCTGCCCAATTGAATTTCGGCAAGGAGCTCGCGTTTCCGCTTTTAACAGTCCCCTTCTACAGAGTTTGGGGGAAAGCTTCGCCCCTACGCGAAGTTCGCAGATGACCTGCGAAAGCGCTTTTCCGACAATGTTCGAGAGGCCCGACAAATTCTCGACGTCGCCCGAGTGCAGCAGTCGCAACAGTACAACGAGAGGCAACGTGACCTTCAGTTCGAGGTGGAAAATTTTCTGCTCCGGCGTACTCACCCCTCATTGACGTCGCTTGAGGCTTTTCAGCTTTTACGCAAACAGGTGGAAAGGTCCGTTACGCATGCATGAAAAGTGCTCACCATTCACTTACAAACTAGTTCACTGTGAGTCTAGTTAAGAAACCAGACTTGTCTATGTCAACGACCTCAAACATTGTTTTCCAGCAGAAGACGAAGGTTTCTCGCAGGACCAGAACCACTCTGGCGACAGTCCCATTCCGGAAGACCCCTCGTCTCCACCAAGCGGCGGTATAACCAGCGACGTCGGTGACTCCAAGAGAGAAGAACCATTTTTGTGCCTCCTCCGCTTTGCCTTTTTTGCAATTTGGGGTAGTTTTCTACTTTCACGGATCTGCTCTATATTCAAGAGAGGGGGGAGAAGATTGTGTACCTACCTCAGATCCGTTATTTCGAACTTTCTGGAAAGAGTGAGAAGATACCGTCAGGCTAAACCCTCAGCTAAGCCCCCATGTCGTCAACTTCCTTCTTTTGCCACAAAGATGGCTCGTGGACAACACCGCCACCACACTCCGCCATTGGAACGAGAAGACAACCGGGCTCGTGGTGGACTGGGCCACCAAGGACGTCGGCGCGTCACGGGCGGCCCAGGGTACAGCGGACCGCGGCCACCCTCTGCGGAACAACCCTGCGGACCCGGCCTGTACCAGCGATGCAGCGGACGGCCACAACGGACTATCGCTATCTGACCGTGTTCGAAGAGCACACCTCTCTCAGCTAGGCGTCCAACTGACGCCGGAGGGACCAGCCTCGACCAGAGCTGTGCGGCACACCAGCAATCATCCCCAAGCTGTTCCGCGGCCTTAACCTTAGAGGATCGTCACCCCACAGAACCGGTCGCACTCTACACCGCAGAAGAGCTGCGTCTCCTCTGTCCGCTCCGTGGGATGCCCGATATCTGTAGGGCGCCACATGAAGTCCGGCACCACATGAACTCGGGCACATTCATGGGGAGAGGGCGGACGCCGAAAGCATCGCGCTCATTAACCAACTCGGCGAGCACGACCTCGAACGGGCCATCGCGCTTGTCCAGCGGCGCCGACAGGATCTCCTAGGCCAGTTTGCCCAGTAGCTCCTTTTACCGCCTGATGCCCGCAACGACGACACCAATACGACATGCCGGAAGAAGTTTGATGGGGAGGGGGGGTAGTATTGGCACCCTGGTGGCTCCCCAGCCCAGTCTGACTACGGGGCACAGGTGACTAAGTTTCCTGCGTGGCGGCGGAGTCAAGCCGTCTACGCGCACATCGCGCGCGCAGCCTTGATAAGGCAGATCCGAGGCGCCGCACGGGCAGTCGCTGGCTGGACACAAGCGCCGCCGGTGCGCGTTAGTTTTTTTGTGAGTGCTCTTCATCATTTCGTCCATGTCCAAATAAATGTAGTTTCTTTTTTTTTTGAAACGACTGGCTCCGTGTTATTCTTCCGGGCCGGGTATGCAGCAAGGCAAACCGACAACTAGGGTCATTGCTGATTTCAGTTGGTATATATATGGGCTGTTTGCTATTGACTCCAGAAAGACTCGCAGGTATGCTGCCAGAGTTAACATTTACTTTTTTGACATGTCTTCTGCCGAAGGAATTATGGTTTATTTTGAAAAGTGCAAATCCTTCATAACCAAATAATACGCTCTATGGACTTTCTGGAATCTTCCTGTCTTCTTAGAAGTACCTTCTTCCTGCCGTCCTTGCAAAGCATCTCTGCGTTTTGTACCTGTGAGAGGACATACGAAAACAAATAAAAACATATTTTACTGTGTTGATAAATAATTATCGTCCTATCGATTAAATCTTTAATACGGTAAATTTATGATGAAGGCAGCATTGTGCGATGCTTCAATAAAAATAGAAACTATAGTTTTTACATGTTTGTTAAAAAAAGACAAAAGCAAAAGCGTGAGAGCTGCACTCACGCGGTTTATTTATATGGGGTATGGGCGAGAAGATCCAACTATAGGAGACGCAGTTTTAAAATCATCATCACCACAAACAATCGCTCTGTGCTAAACAACTCCGACGCTAACATTCGCCTTGCGTACGCCACATAGTTTCCACGCTCGCTGTATATTTGTAAAAATATACAGCACATGCTGCACACCGCACTGCTCTAAGCATGTTTTTGAACGGGGTATATGAAGCGCGGAGGACTGCAGCATGTACACGATAATGAAAGCAATGTTCGCCGTCCGCTCTGGTGCAACGCTGCACTCGATGGCATGATCGCAGTTGAAGTGGCCTCTCCTTCAACGAGACACCTCTTGCTTTCGCCGATGTCGTCCATGATTGTCGCAAGAGATAGGCTAACGGACGAGTAAAGAGCGTGTGTCGTGAATCCTTCAGAAAATTACGCACGCCAGGCCGCCCACTTACGATCCAGCTCTCATGGCCGACATGGCGCGGCTCGCCCGGCACGCGCGCGCGTGACCACTATTGTTCTTGTTTTGCCATCCAAGAAGACTTCGATGACATTGAATGCAGAAGGGGACTAGATTACGTTTATCCAGATACGTTTAAGAGAAAATAAAAGTCTTGCGTATTTTTCACGAGCCTTGCGTTGACCTGTTCCATGGAAGCGAATGCACTGATGACATCGGCTGGAGGGTTTGTATGCCATAAAGCGTTAGATCCCGAGAGGGCCGCAAGAAAGCGCCACGCCTTAATCTCCTCCAAAATTTGGCCAGGAGGACGTAGTAGAGAGGGCTATTAATCTCGAGTAGTCGGATTATTAAGTAAAACTTGCCATTTTTTTAAATGCCAAAAGAATCATATGGCTCAAATTAGAAATGTGCTGAGCGTTACCACAAACCTCTAAATAGATAAAAAAATTAGAACGCGTTGGAAGAACAATAGTGGGCTAACTTTATCACTCGGGAAAAGAGCACCAAGCTCGCAGTGAGAAATTGAGGATGATAGTAGACTAAGCAACCTTCCGGGTTCGTTTTAGAAGCCACAGTTTTGCATCTATAAAACAATTAGGAACCTGCAAAAATATGGAGTGTTTTGGGAAAAATGTTTAAAATACCAAGAAATAGGTGGTTAGGGAAAACAAATCAAGTTTAGGAAACAAACTTCCAGCAACTACGGACATCGAGAGATGCAAAAAGGAACACTATAATTAGGAAAATAATAACCTAATAGGAAAACACACTTGTTTCATTGGGGGAATTAAACAACTGCAGCTCTCAACAAAACCTTCCCGAACCTCATGGAAAGCCCCTAACTCATCAAAACGTAGGAACACTTGAAGCGCGTTTTGAGCGTGGGGGTACACTATCGTTACCACATGTGTAGCAGGCGCAAAGGTGACGCCTCAATAAATCAGACGTTAAAAATATCCTCCGCGTTTTGTCACCGCCAGTTTAGTGGCTGCAGCACTAGACGAGTCTTTTGTGCACCTTCTCGCTCCCCACGAACTTTAAATCTTTTTAAAGTTCATATTGTCACGAAAGACAAATGATTACGCGGCGAATAGCTAAAGAAATTAAACGTTTAATGAGGCGAACGTTTTCCGAAAACAAAATAGAAGAAGGCTGACGTCGTAGGCGTCGATGTCGGCGAAACAGCAGGATCGAACGCTGGGGCGAGACTGACATCGGCTCGCCACGCGGAGCACCTTTTGTAGCCGCGTGGATTTCTGAAACATGTGGCCTAGAACTTTCGGCGCGTAAAACATTCGTAACTCGATCAGACGACAAGGTTCTCGAACTTACGAGAATTTCAAGCTTAAGGAATAAATCAAACGGGAGTCCGCTCCCTGGAATCGAATCCGGAGCTTCCGAGTTATAGCGAAGCGTGGTAACCATTCGGCCACGCCTCGCTCGGCAACGCGCGCGGCATTACTCCCCCCCACCCCCCTTTTAAAAGCGTATCGTGTCGATGCGACGTGCCAGGCAACAAAACAAGCATAAATAATGCCACACTACAGAGACGTGTAAAACACAGTCCTATCGAGCGTATTACAAAAACACAGTTCATAATCCTATCGATCGTAGTAGAGCTTGAGGCGTAAGAAGTGGACGACTTCCAGTCGTGGAAGGCGGCGTGATGAAGTCCGTGTTCCGTCGGGCATGAACTTCTAGTTTAGATCCCCGAGAAGACAAAGAACTTTGTAGCGTCAGAAGTAACGTTTTAACAGCTTCTCGCTAAATCCGCTGGCGACGAATCGCTGTCCACACCCGCCTCCCTGTCTCCGGGCTGCAAGTCGACGTCCCGACGACGACGGTTGTAGCGGCCAGTGTCGATATAAACGCGTGTATAGGTGGACGGTTTGGGAGCTTGGGCCAGTAATACTTTTCACGAATACTGGCTAATGTTCGACTGTAACCAAGGTGTCCGAACGTCGGGTCGTTGTGGCAGGCTTGAAAGAATTACCAGCAGCCATGGCAAGCTTGTTGTCCCTAAAGTTCTCTTTGTAGACTACACATTGTCGAATAGCGAAGGTCGAAAGGGCTCGTAAGAAAACACGTGGCATGGTACTCCTGCTCCCTTCCAGGTGTTCTATTAGTGCGCGCAGGTCAGGATCGTCTCGTTGACGTCGTGCCATGTCGTCGGTGTTCACTGCGCATAAGAAGCACTCGTCATCATCGTTGTCGCTGCTGTCGGAAGGTCTGGACAGGCAGTCGGTGTCGCTTTGCTTGCGGCCTGGCTTGTAGACCACAGTCATGTTGAACCCTTGTAGTTGGACACTCCATTGGGCGAGGCGTCCTTACGGGACCTTGAGGTTCGCAAGCCAGCAGAGGGAGTGGTTGTCCTAACAACGCGGAATGGGCTCTCATGAAAGTACGGACGAAACTTCGTGATTGCCCAGACGACCGCGGGGCATTCTTTCTCAGTAGTGGAGTAATTTCTCTCTTCCTTGGACAAATCTCCGACTTCCGTAGGTGGTGACTCGCTCGGTGCATTCTTGAATTTGAACCAGCACTACGCCAAGTTCTGCGTTACTTGCGACCGTGTGAATTTTGGTTTCCGAGTCCTGATCGAAATGTCCAAGAACAGGAGGAGTCTAGGGTCGTCGCTTCAGCTTGTATAATTAATGCTGATGCTCCTCCGCCCCTTCGAACTCCTCGGCGTACTTCGTAAGGTTTCTGAGCGGTGCGAAAATTCTTCCGAAATCCCGAACGAAGCGCCTATAGTAGGCCCATAGTATAAGGAACCTCTGCACGGCCTTCTGGTCTGTTGGCGGTGGAAATGCTGCGACGGCGCGAGTCTTCTCTTGGTCTGGGTGAACGCCTACATCACTAACAACGAAACCTAGGAGCTTCAGTTCGTCATATTCGAACCAACACTTTGACGGCTTGAGGGTGAGTACTGCAGTCCGTACGACTGGGAGAACAGCTCGGAGTCGTCGCAAGTGCTCGTCAAAGTCATCGGAAAACAGTGCACCGTCGTCAATGTAGACCACACACCCCTGCCACTTTCGTCCTGCCAGTACAAGGTCCATGACACGCTTGAAAGTTTCTGGCGCCGTGCGTAGTCCGAAGGGCATTTTTTGAACTCGTACAGTCCATCTGTAGTGACGAAAGCTGCCTTCTCTCGGTCCGGTTTGTCGACTTCTATCTGCCAGTAGTCGCTCTTGAGGACCATCGATGAAAGTACACACTCTCAGAAAAAAAAGGGAATATTCTTACACCCCTTGTCCCATATACGACACCCCAAAACTTCAGTTTGACGTACAGCGCACTGACGTCGAACCGTCGTTCCCAACTTTCACAGGCGGCTTCATGGCCGAGTGGTACAACTTATTAAAATAGCTAATGTACGTGTTGTTGCCTACAAGAAAAGTAATCGGGGTTTTCTTGGTATTCCTGCAAAACCTCAGTGTTTCGTTTCTGTAGTCTTTGATACGTACACATCGCGACACTGTTAGTGCGAACACGACATCCGGCGCATTTTCGTGTTTTACTTCTAATAGTATTAGCGAGGAGGAAACTTCATCACTGACATTATAGAACTAAATGAGCTCTTTCCGTAGCAATATTAACTTGGATGACATCCCTTGGTTTCAAAAAGAAAAACTGAAAAAAACCGCCGATCGCTTGTTCGCACTAACAGCGTCCCCCTCTCTACTTTAGCTGTTTAATGAGGTATATCTCACCGTTTTCAAGCACCTCGCAAAAGTTGAGGCCGTCTGATCGACGTCAGCACGCTGTACGTCGAAATGAAGTTTTGGGGTGTCGCATATGGGACAAGGGGTGTATTAATATACCCATTTTTCTGAGAGTGCAGAGAGTAGCGCAGCCGGTCTAACGCGTCGCCTATGGGGGAGGGGGGGAGAGAGTGGATAGACGTCTTTCTTCGTCACCGCGTTCAGCTGCCGGTATTCCACGCAGAAGTTAAGCGTACCGTCCTTCTTTTTAACAAGTACGGCTGGAGAGGCCCAGGGACTGCTTGAAGGCTGGATTATGTCGTCGTTCAGCATCTCTTGAACTTGCTCCAGGATCACGTCCCTCTCTTTTCCGGAGATTGAACGGCGATCGATGCACAGTGCGCGCGTCGTCCTCAGTGACGATGCGATGCTTGGCAACGGCGGTTTGGCGGACCTTCGACGACGTCGTAAGCAGCCGCGGTATTCCGCGAGGAGGCTATTCAGCTACTGTCTTTTCCAACCCGAAAGTTTACGATCAATGTCGAGCTGCGCTTGCGACATATTGTTTTGCTGATGTGGTGAGGATTCGTGACCCACGGGGGCATTTTACTTGAGGTGTTGCGTTTCTTTTCGAAAGCTCGTGACAAAGACCCCAGTGTGGCCATCCTGAATTTTAGCTACTCCTCTTGCGACGGATATTCCTTTTCATAGGAGCAACTGAAGTTTTTCTTCCAGAACAACTTCGCCGCAGGTAGCTGCATCAGGCACGACGGTTATGACAACACTTGATCGCGGCGGAAGGTTCACGTGGTCAGCAGCGACTCGGACGGCCGCCGCTGTTTGGCGTTTCTCCGAAGGCCGAACTGGTGCCGCACAGCCAATCTGTTCTCTCAAAGGTCTGTGACGGCGCCGTATTCATATAGAAAGTCCATGCCGAGAATGACGTCTCTGGTAGAAGTCTTGTAGAACGACGAATTTCGCAGGACATGTCTCGACGGGAATTTCGACGCGAGCAGTGCACCTTCTACAGCCATGATGAGGTGCCCTGCAGCGGTTTGTATCTGCGGCATATCCCACGGCGTCGGTACTTTTTGAAGGCTGCGAGAGAGCCTCCCGCTTAAAACTGAGTTGTCTGCTCCGGAGTCCACAAGTGCTGATGCGTCGTGGCCGTAGATAACAACGTTGATGTTGTTGGGCACCGTTGCAGGAGCGTCTTTGCGATGCGTGGTGGCGGGATAGTGGGAGCGCTCCGGCGTTCGTGGAGGCTATTTACGTCATCCGTCCACGGCAACTTCACCTACGGGAGTTACCGCGCTTTGTTTTCCCGGCGCGACAAGGGTGACAGTGTCTCACGACGGCGTCAGTGCATCGGCGAAGCGGGACGTCGAGGCGAAGGCGACCGGGACCCGTGGAGAGGTGCAGGCGGGGGAAACTGAGGTCGTCGGAGATACTCGTGGATCTCCCACGGTCGCTCAACGTAGCGTAGGTGTGGGTCGTTTGGGTGAAAGCCGCGCTGCTTTATTTGCCGGTATGGGCATCGACTGTAGATATGGTCGGCTTCTCCGCAGTGGTAGCACAACGGTCTTCGATCGGCCGTCCTCCAGACGTCAGTCTCTCTTGGCGCAGCTTGTTCTGGGCGCACGTGCTCCCGATCTTCCTGTCGTCAGGAATACTGCGACACTGAAGCTTCATGTTGGGGAGGCGCCATGTACGGACGCGGGGCAGGTGGAGCTTGTCGCGTCATTGCGGCATAACTCAACGTCGGTTCTTCCGGTGTCGCCGTGTGGATGGGAACTTCAGGGTGCACCGCCCGTTGAACTTCATCACGCACACCCTCGATGATGGAGAGTGTCGCTAAACGACGTTCGGCTGGCAGCCACCTGCGGAGTTCCTCCCGGACGACCTCCCGGATAATTTCGCGGATGTCCGTACCAGCGAATGTTGGATGTCGCTGGTGGTGTGAAGCGCGTGCTTGGCTTGCGAAGTTATTGTGAAAATAGTTCAACGACTCCGCTTAATGTGAACACGGATGTCTACACATCAAACTGACTCACTGTCACCACGGACTATGAATTTATCAGTAACTTCTCGTCAACTCAAAGTTCTCTGTAGCTGTGTTTTGCAACGATGCCTCGTCGCCTTGATTTGCAGGCGCAATGAAACTTCAAATGCGCCACCCTGTTATGTCTTTTGCAAGCGAAACGGTGCAGGGCTGCAATGGGGCAGCCTCGCCGACATTGTTATTTTCCAAACAAGTTAGATTTTACCTTACGCTAAAACAGAAGTGACAGCAGCCAGGAATAATACAGATACCTAACATTAAAAAGCCTTGGAGCCGCGAGTTGCCATGGCCAACGCGAGCCTTAAGGAGAGCGCCGAATGCGCCTCTCTGCAGCGCAGGAGAGCCCCATTGAACTGCGATGTTCGCAGAAGCCAAGCGTCGTAGCACGAGTTTATCCGCATCAAAAATAACAAAAAAACGATTCCGAAGAGAAACAAAAATCCGAGGACACCTAAGCACTTATGAGGTGTGAATGCGAAAGCATGTATGTTGTTCTACCGCTCCTCCTTATCGCGCGCCGTCGCCTTCCTCTTCGTAGTGTGGGGGGTGGTATACTACATGCTCCGACACCCCACGATCGGCGGGCAGAGCGGGCGCACCCAGCGGGAGGAGGGAAAAGCATCTCGGACAGTCGTAGCAGCCTGGCGGGTGTCCGACGCACTACATGCCACGCCCTGACAGCTCAGCCCAGGCGCCGCGCGCCCGGGCGAAGGCCAGGCACTTACCGCCGCACCTCTTACCAGACCCGCACCGCAGCACGAGAGCCAATGGGAGCCTCGTTCCTTGAGGACGCGCGCCAGCCAATGGGAGCCTATTCTTCAGATTTCGGTCAGAGATGACATTGAGACAGGCGAAAGAGCCGTCTGACGCGGCGTCAAAGCTGATGGCTTAGGTTCGCTCCATGGGACAGTTAAGGCTTTCGCATTAAAAAACGGTGCCAACAGCAATTCTAGACTGTTCACGGCACAACGCGGCAACAAGACGAGTTTCTCGACATGACGCGTACGCTACCCGGCTGCGAAAGACAGTCTGCACGAATGCAAGTTGCTTCGTGGCGTTAATGCAAGCGTACTGCCCGGCGGACGCGGTGCCCGACTCCAAAGGGTCCGCGAAAAAGTGAGTGCTATTCCCATATTTACACCCCGGATCGTTCTGCTGAGCATCAACAACTCCTCGGTGTTACGGCCGATCCGCACCGAACGCATCAAGTGCCGTGGTTCGCGATCTCGTTCAGTGACTGCATGGTGGTCGCTCCAATGAACATTCAATTATGGCGCGGTTTCTACCACATCTCGGGACGCAGGTCAACCTCTCGCGCTTTACCGGAAGCCCTGGTTATACGTTTGGAAGACTCTGCGGCGTTTCAGACGAGGTTTTGTTTTTGGAGTCACAACTCGTTAAGTGCACAAAACGTTTTCTAATGATGTCGTTCCGTGCGACACTCATCGGCTTTTGACTAAATCGATTGCGGTGATCGGGAAACTTGAAAAGTTATTTCACCGAAAACCGTTTTGTTCATGAATGGTGGATCTCGGCTCTGAACCTGGGAAGGTCGCGCCGTCGACGTGTTGACCGCTGGTCTGTTGTCGCATCGTAGATAGGCGCATATAAACTGTGGCGCAGTCAGTGCTTGCGGAGCGCACGATATGCGATGTAGAACATATTTTGAGTACAGGCAAAGGTTTTTTTCCCTCATACCCGCTTTGGCGGTGTGGTTTTGGTGCCTCGATGCTTTCTGGGCATTGTGAGTAACCTTCGTTTGGAAACGTCGACTCGAAAGACACTGGCTCATTGTGTCCGATTGTGTCTGACGTGACCACAAAGCCGTGGAGTGGCGTCGTGGTTTGGGCACTTGCCTTTCCCTCAGTCTCTGAAATCCAAGGCTTGAAATCGGCGTGCTTCGCTGTCATTGCAAAAGAGATGAGCGCTACTTTGTTTGCAGTCGCTGGTCAGACCCCAAGTTGGGCGCCAGATGTGGGGTTTCCCTTTGGTAGTAGCAGTAGTAGATCGGGGCTTTATGATGCAAAATGTCCCCTTTGATGGGGTTCCACGTAGAAAGATGTGGTACCTCACCGAAGGAATCCGTAGAATGTCATGTTGTATTTGCGTCTCGCATCCACGCTTTGCATGTCGGCCAACAAAGAAAGAAAAAGTTCACAGGCCCGTGCTCTTGTATTAGACAAATTCACACGAAGGGGCCCGCCCTACCGTACTAGGCAAACTCATGGGAAGGGGGAAGCTGCAAAAAGAAATAGGCTACGTGGACCAGAGTCTCCTCCAGCGAAAGAGCCTCTGGCTCCGCCCTCCCCCTCGATGGTTTGGGGCCGGCATATATAGCCTGGAAGAAACGGACGCGCCCTGGGTATGTGGTGTGGCTTAGCCCACAGAGGAATCGCGCCCACGATCACTCCCAAAGGTGTGCCAGTGGCAGATTCGCCCAAAATGAGGAGGGAGACTCCACCCTCTTCGAAAAATCCGGCCTCCCCTCTCATCCTGGAATCCGACGCCGTAGCGGTCCCCACAGCCTGCATGTGCTAGGCCTAGTTAAAAAGAAGGGGAACGCGTGGTTCCCACAACTTGTGCTGCTGACTGCACACATTGACACGATGCCAATATATCTTCGAAAGCTTGAATATTTAAAACAAATGGGAAGTTTCTAGCTTTTATATTCACTCACTTCCTCAGATAATTGCATCGAATGCAACGAAGCATTTATTATATTTGCTTGTGACCAAGGCTTATCACCAAGAAAAAACAAATTTCTAAATACAATAGAATTTCACCGCTGCAGCGCTCAGAAGTGGAGCTTCTATTCTCCCAACATTTATGAACAGCAAAAGTGATTTTACAAAATTGTAAGAGTTCGCACTTAATTACTCAACTCCTAAACCTGCTTTCTCATTTTTTAGTGGCAACCTTAGATACCAACTTACTAAATAGTTACAGACAACCATTAAGCTAGTTCGCTTTTTTCTACAAAATACATTCTAGACTGTATGTATACAAAATCAGCATACACGGGTCCGGTGACTGTTGGGATGTCGATGCCCGGATGATAATGATAAACCTTACGCCGGCCTGCAGGTGGATTTGCATGTAGCGTATATTTTATGTCTGATATATGTGTAACCCGGCCCTGCATGGTACACTCTAAATACTTCAAGTCTACTTGTGTTTGCGAATCAGTCAATCAACTGTTCTACCGTAGTTAGAATAAACCTGAATGTAAAATAAGTTCAAAATAATTATAAGCCTTCCTTTCAGCTTGCCTCTTTCCCGTCAAGGCAAGACCATCGGCCGTCATTCTAGTGAAATGCGTTTACTGACATTCTCTTTCATTCTGACTTTATATACAACACGGCGTGCATTGGTAAAAACAAATTAATATTAGAACTGGAGGTTCAGCGAGTTATTACTATCTTGGTGAATTGCAGTTGCGGGCAATATAATATGACGTCTTACATTAGGCAGCCCTTCATTTGGTCATAGTCACAGCGAGAAAAGTCAGGGAGTCCCGGCAAATACACGTTGGTTGCCATTATTATTCCCTCATTCCAGCGGCACTGAAGATTAGCATTGCCTGGAGTGAAACACACTGCCGTTTGTCCTTGGTGAACCATTCCCAATCTGTATTGTGAAAAAAAAGTTTAGAGCAAGAACACCACAAAATACTATAAGCAAATTAAATAACAGACAATATAGAAATGTACATAGACACAAAGAAGCTAACGATTAATGGTGTCAGTCTTTTTCAGCTTGCCATTCAAAAGCACAAGAGTATATTAGTTGGAATACTTTATATAATAGAATAACCAAATATCTATGCGGTTATCTGCTTTTGTTTGTATTGCAATACGTCGGGTAACGCCTTTTGTGCATCTCACATCGCACTTTATGTTGGAGCCACAGTCCGAAATTATGGCCGTAGTTAGCTTCGTTGGCGCTGAGTGCGTCCTTGTAATGAGCTTCAAAAAACATTTCAGCAACTCAAATGGTGTGTTGTCAATAGTGTTAAGATTAAAAGAAGGGACCCTGCTCTAAGATAGAGCCATTAACTTTGGAACATAAATATGACGACGAGTATAAGCGACATCACGCGTCCTGCACTAATACCTCAGCAAATCTCATTCATGAGTGCCCTCACTCAGCTCACTCACCCTAACCAATCAGGTGTGACGTGAGGGTGACTGAGTTCATAAGCCTCAAAACCTATTGTGACTGAGGTTGAGTGAGGGCCATGAGTTCGGTGAGGGGCGTGAGTTCAGTGAGTTCACGAGTTCAGTGAGTTCATAAGTTCGGTGAGTTCTTGCGAACAGTAAGTTCAGTGAGTTCATGAGTACAGTGAGTTTATGTGTTCGGTTAGTTTCTGGGTTTCGTGAGTTTCTGTGTTCGGTGAGTTAATGAGTTCGGCGAGAGGCCTGAGTTCATGCGTTCAGTGAGTTTATGAGTTCGGTGAGTTTGTTGGTTTGGTGAGTTCATGAGTTCGGTGAGGGGCATGAGTTCATGAGTTCGGTAAGGGGTGTGACTTTATGAGGTCGATCAATTTGTGAGCTTGGTGAGACATAAGGTTCCCGAGGGGCCATCGGTTTGATGGTTGGGTTTTGCGGGGGGACGTCGAGGATGGGCGGGTCACGTTACTTCTCGGTACATTTCCGGGGAAGTTGAGTCCTCGCTCACTTCGCAATGGCGCAGTTAGCTCCTACTGCTGGTTCTCTACGACTGATGGGAGCGAAGGAAAGTTGCGTGTTGAATTATCTGCGCTCTTCGGCTCCGACTCGCGTCGGGGCGGCTTAGCGTTGTCTTTTGCAGTTATGTCACTGCTTCTTGGAGGGGGGGGGGGGGGGGGCGAGATAGGTAGCAGTGCTTTTCCGCTCGCCTCGGCCGCTCTCGTGTAGACAGCGAGCCACCGATGTACGTCTGGTGTTTTGTTGTTTCGGGAAGGAGGTAAACGGGCGCAACGCCGGTACACAAGAAATGCAGTGTCACTATTAAAGAAGGCAGTATTATCAAATGAATCTAAGTTTTGCAAAACTGCCAAAAGTAAAAATAAACGGTGGAACCAGGATTTTAGCTTCTGGCCTCACACTGTCCGGGAGGGTGTGTTAACCACTGTACCACGCCATCTTGACTTTCTGGCGTTGCCTTTCTGATTGTATGTATTTATGGGGGGGGGGGGGGGGGATTTAATTCGTGTTAGGTCACGGGACGTCAGTTTATACACTGAGTTTAGCGGAAAATGCACGAACGAACAGGCAGAAGTGCAAAGTGTTTGAATGGGATGTAGGTTTTCATTGCATTTCTTGCTTTCAAATAAATAAAATACAATTCCAGTGAACCGGCGAGCCAACAAAACCGAAGTAAGGATTGATTCGACACCCTGTCTCTAACATACGCCCAGAACCGAAGGGGGCTTTTATATCACTCCAGGGGCAGACCGTTTATGTAAGTAGGCTTTATATAAAAAACTCAGAAGGAATCACTTACTGGTGACCTAATTCATGGGCTATGAGACGCGCAGATTCTTCCTCGTCCATTCCTTGAACTGATTGAACGGCAACTTTTATGTACTCGCAGATGCCGCAGAAATTAGAACATCCTGAAAAGAAATTTCTTTACATAAAATTTTGAATTTATCAGCATTATTATTTTAATTGTTTCCCACATCGCCGACGTCAACTTCGCGCAAAGGCCGGGCGCGGTCAAGACTGCATTGCGGGTATGGTGCGCAGCCAAATGTAAGAAGGAAGTGGTGCCGAATTGTGATGCTAATTGAATTCTATTCAATACTCAACACGGAACCAACTGTAGGGGGGTTCAAAATATATATCTCACTAACACATTCAGTTGCTAGGAAGAAACTAGTTGATGCGTCTGACCAGGAAGCTCCGGACGTTTGTTCAGCTTTAAGCGCCAGTTTAATGCCTTCGATAACTCTTGGACATTTCGTGAGCCTCCAACGTGAACGTGCAGACAAAGCACGACAGAAGAGAATAGCCGCGTGTCGGGCGCTGGACGTTTCAAAAAGACATCCCGTCTTCCTTATTGTATCGCTATATACAGTCGTCCCTTTAACACCCCTTTTAGGTGACCTTGAAACACTGAGAGCAGTCCCAGGTTCGCGCAATGGGTTATGAGGCTGCACCTGGCATAACACATAATGACAACAATGCTATATAGACCGTCTCTTAGGGAGATACTCTTGTTCGTAAAGATTGTTTGATTTTTTGAAGTCTCCAGATTTGGAACATGTCTTGATTTGCATTTAATTAGCCACGATTTCCAATCATAAGCTACTGTGTTGTAAGTATTATTTAGGCGTCATTTAAAGTACGATCCAGTGTTGATCTAGCTGGACGAATCTATTTATGTTTACCACTTTTAAATATTGATTAAACTCTAAATCGAAAAAAAAACACAGCCATTATTTTTTATATGTTGATATGTCAGGTTTCAACGTACCTAGTGCTCCGTGTACCCGACTAAATGGTAACCTGCATGCAAAAGAGGGCGGGTTATTTATTCGCACTTATATAAACCAGAAGTACGGCGCGCAATGGAAAGATAATATCCCTGTCTGCTCAAAAATATTGCAATGTGTTAAGTTTGCATGGGTGTTTTGGTAGCATCTACCATGCAACAAGAATCACAGCGATGAACGCCAGTTTCTTTTGCAACGGGTGATTTGTAGAAAATAAAATAATGTTTATGTCATTGTCGGAAACATAAACTAGCATTGTCGGACGATTAGTTTCACCTCAAGAATACCCCATGGCAAGAACTAAAAAGAAAAAGAAAAACGTTTGTTAGCATCAGATGCAAAGGTTTTAAATCTGGCTGGGGGTACTCAATGCCTAGGTTTGAACACGCACGGTAATTTCATAGGGACACATAACAAACATGAGGTTTGCAAATCTGTAATTAAAAATTGGTCCATTTCTTTGTAGCAGGTGACATTAGTATCTATAAAGTAGCAAATTACGCTGGACAGAGCTTTGTAATAAAAAACCTAAAAAAACATAAAATAAACAGTTTGACTGAGCTAACGGTAAGGTCTGAAATCTTGGCATCTTATCAAAACAGCTACAATGCTACATTAGTTTGAAACTGAACGTGCACCAATGCGTTTGTTAATATTAGGGTAAGAAAAAAGGCGCCATCTTTGTTTATAACACACTTCGTGCATTTGCATCAAAATCAGATGCAACAGGCATTGAAAATATGATACAAGTGATTCCGGGGCAATGTTTCTTCTATATTTTTTTGTCGTGCTGGGCTGTGCGCGACTACTAAAGCCTCTCGCCGTACCGCTTGGCTTTTAAGGGGTGCATTGCCAGTCATTCAGTGCACTCGAATTGCAATAAATATTAAATACTCTGGCTTTAGTCGCCCGAGCAGATTAGTTTATCTTGACAAATTTAGAAGGGGTCTTGATGAAACGGTAAATGAAGACAGTGCAAAATAAAGTAGCATTTAAATTTACACCCGCTTTACGGTCTCCTGATGTCACTGAAAGGCAGCAAAGCACGTCGAGCAGTTACTCGAGAAAACAAACTATGTCGCGCTGTTTTGTGCTACTCAGCGAGTGAACTGAGTTTTGACAGCTTTAATATCACGTTGTAAAATGAATTGCAATCAATTAGAAAGAATTGCACTTCCCAAAACTGAACATGTGCGTACAGTTTGCCTCTTTCTTCAAAATTTCGAGTCAAAAACATCCATTAGAAGAAACAAAAGTTAAACATTGTGCATAGGTGAATTGAGAAAATAAAGGGTCAAATGAGCGCTCTTAAAAACAAAAGCCGAATGTGTGAGAATCATTAAACGTTAGAGTGATTAGCTTCAGCTCTAACATAGTGCTCTAACAAATTGGTGGAGGTCTTCTTTATTTATGGCTGTGGCTATTAACAAGTGCTTTGTTTGTTACCCACTTCGAATGCTGGCTTCGGTCCCGGCAGAAATACCACAGAATGTGACTGCCTTACTATTTGTGTTAATATGCACCCTTCCGTCGCCCCCTTCCCCCACCGCCCCAATTAGATAGTAACTAACATACTATGGGGTTCAATTTTATTAAACTCAAAAACGTTCGTTCGAACGTATTATACAAGAGGGGGGGGGGGGGAGGGGTGGAAATCAAAATGAAAAGCACTTAACACATTGACCATAAAGACACGTTTAAAGCACAAACTTAAAATAGACTATACAATATTATGACACCCATTACCTGAGAAGAAAATGTAGTAATTACCGCAATTACTAGATAACGGGAACACACATGGGGTTTAAAGCAATATTGCATCAAAACATCGAAGCAAATCACTTTTTTCGACTTATGATTTGGTTAATTTCTGTGGCTATACCGTTAGGGAGGCAGTTCCAGTATTCATCAGATAATGCAAGATAAAAGTTTTTGAATCTATTGGTACGACCGAATAGAAGTGCAATTTTTAAGGAATGATCGTGATGCAAATAAATATATGCGGCACGCTTGCAGTGGGTGACACTGAAAGATGGCATGTTATAATAAAACGTGTGAAAAACATTGAGACCAGATAGTTTACGACGTGCTTTAACTAGAGTTAAGTTAGAAGTAACCTTGAATTCCGATATTCTGGTCTTTGTAGCATAGTTACGATTAATAAAGCGGACAGCATTGTTTTCTATGAACTCCAATCTGTTCATGAAGTATTGCTGAGATCGGGACCATATGGAGCTGGCATATTCTAATCTTGACCAAACGAGGGTTTTATGCGCAGTAAGTTTTACGTGATCTTGTGTTCATTACAAATGCCTTCCAAGAAATTCTAGTGTTCTTCATGCTTTGCGAGCCATGTTATCAATGTAAGCATTCCAAGTCAGATCTTCGGTGAAAGTACTAAATGTGTACATATATGAGGACACAGATGCTTGAGAAGCGGAGGAAAACAGAGTAGGAACAACGTAGTGTTAGAACTATTAAAATAAGTCCGACCTGTTTCAGCAACATGATATTTATTTGTCACGATAAGCACCACCCACCTAAAGAAGTCGATGTCCTATTGAAGAATATCTCAGCCGGTAGGATGCAAATTCGGCGGGACAGAACGTAATCGATGTGCGAAAAGCAATATAAGTGACGAGATTGGGGTAGGTATGTCAGTTTATCTAAATAAAAACAAACGTGGTCCCACAACGCTGCATTGGCAAACTCCGGAGTTCACCGTAATGGTAGGGGAGGAGGTATCATCTAAAAGAATAGATTGCTTGGAATTAAAAGAAATTATAAAATCCAACTGATAACATGCCTATTAATGTTTAGTTGAGAAAGTTTCAGGAGTAGGTGTTGATGAATTTGAGAATAAATGCTTTAGCGAAATCAATAAAAATGTCCTACAAAATACAACAGTTATTAAAGGCATTATGCGCGTCTGTTACAATTTGGAATACCTGAGTTTCACAAGAAAGATGTTTTCGAAGGCCGTGTTGGTGAGGGTGAAGATAGTTGAAGTTAGTTTATGACTTGCGAGTAAATGACGTGGTCAAATAATTTACATAGGATACTTGGAACGGAACTAGGTATGTTATTACATGGATGATTGCGGTCTCCAGATTCATACACGGGCTGACTGTAATTTGGTAATTTGGATAAATCGAATGATGCTCGATAAAGGCGGTCAAAGGGAATAGCAATTTTATCTTTAGTAACTTGAAGAAAGGTTGTTTTGATGCTACCGTCGCCACATGCCGAGTTAGCACGCAAGCGTTCGATGACGTTAGCGATTCCGCATGTTGTGAAAAGAGTGGAACGCGATAGCGTTATCGTTTTTTTTTTTTTGCGTCGCCTTCTAATTCGCTTCACGCCACCGACGCCGGCTTTTCTGCCATGCCACCGAGGCCGGCTTTTTCTGCCACGCCACCGAGGCTGGCTTTTCTGCGAGACGAGCTTCTTAACGCTATGGCGTTCATAAGACTTCCTTCATACTCGTGATGGCTGGACATGGTGACGACGGCACTGGAAATGACTCGTACGTGAACACTGAACTAAATAACGAGTTATGTATGGATGATGAGTCATTAGGTGACACCATGGTTCCACTTCTCTCACGAAAAATGGTTGAGCGATTTAGATTACTAGGCCGGACCGCCTGCCTGAACTTTCGAACATTGGCTAATTACATGTTAGCAAGGTCATGATTAAAAAACTTAAATTCTGCTTCCTCCAACGCTTTCTACTCTAAGATGAATATAGTTCAGTAAATAAGAAGGGACGATAGGAGCAGGTAAATATTCCCACAATGGTGAACTCAAACACGTTTGAACAGTAAACATATACCATTGTTTCTGACGGTTGTCATGCGCTACTTTCCACAACTCACGGCATTGTGAGGCTGCTTGTTCCACTTACATGAAAGTTCCACTTAACCATATCAGCTTATATTTAATGCTGATCAAAACGTTTTGAACACGCCTCCTCTCGTGTCTAAAAGAGAACCCTATTTTCGTTATTGGCTTACTCATTTCTAAAGGCCACTCTTTGTTAAAAATAAACAATTGCAGGGGCGGCTAAGACCTCTAAGTGTGTAATTGCATCTTACACTCTATGGACAAATTCGGGAGAGACGAATGTGCAGCGTGCATTGAGCAGCAGCTTGAAGGTTCATTCTTGAGGTGTTCTAAACTCGGATGTCAACCTGAACACCGTTATATTGAGAGGGCACATGTGCATCGTGCGCGGTGAAATCTGATTCGGTGTAAAAATATGCACCAATTAATCGCCCCTCTTATTTTACCGTGCAAACGATCCTGCTAAATCGAGTGGGACAAAATTCTAGCAAAAGTAGCGCGTAACACTTTCGCGTCACAATTCCGATGGACTTTTTTATCTTTCCAAAAGATCGCTTGTCAGTTTATTTTTTTATTTCCATGATGTCAGAGCAGTAGTATAATTGAACTAATTATCACGCCGTTTTTTTCTGTTTTTTTTGTTTTTTGTTTTTTTTTTTTTTGGGGGGGGGGGGGGGAATCATGCGCGAAAGCACTGCCGCGGTTGTTATTTTCAAAACGACGATACAGTGTGGAGGAAAACATAACAACGCGCGGACCTGCGCGCCTGTGAACATACGATGCCGCAGAATTTGGAGAACATGATGTTACGTAATAGTAACATAAGGCAGAAAAAATATAGTATGAAAGAATGCCCACTTAGTTATAACACTACAAATCTAGAAATCGCCGGCTGAGCACAAAAAAAGAAACGCTGGCTCTAATCAGAAGCATGACCCAACTTGCTCAGCTCTATGCCGACAGAGAAAATGGCACAGTGAACGAGTGCCGCATTTACCTTAGCGAACAAAGTTTGTTGGAAAAAAAGGTAGTTTTTTTGTGTGTGCAGAGAAGCCACCGGTAGCCTCAGATTCTCACAAATTTCCAGCTTCTATCGATGAGAAGTTTAATTAGAGAGGCAAAAATAACGGTTCTACCTTTGTTTTCGGAATATTTAAATTCAGAAGTGAGCGTGATATTTGTCTATAATGGAATTTGAGTAAATTTGCCATAGGCGCGGTAGGCTTTATTTCCTTACCCCGAGACAAATGCCACGACATCCTGAGCATCTTGCCGCCATGATTGAGACACAAAATGATTAAGTGGTTCGCGACTGTTGCAAACCTCTAAGTGTCTATCTGGAGTTATTTTTATGTGTGCTTCACTCTGAAAAAAAATGAGAGAAAATTTAGAATATTATTTTTATTTGACTGACAATTATCATAATAATAATTGCGTACCGGTAGTTTATCAACTCCAACAACCACAAAGTGAGGCCTTGGGTTTTGGAACGCACTGTAGAACAGGTTTACCTGCATAAAGGGCAACATTGGTCAAGGTCGCAAAACTATGTCTCGGAGATCAATTAAAACATATTTATAGGGTGGCTCAAGTCGCCAGGCTCGATCTAAAATGGACCGTAAAAATCGACGCCTGCGCGTAGCAACTTTTCGTCAAAGGTGTATTTCACAGGTCGGTTTTTTCTTGTAAAATTACAAAGCGTAGTTTTCTTTCTGTAAAAAAATAAGGCCAAGAAACTTGCCTGGGTCAACGGCGGGCGGCGACGCAGACGACCAAGTAGAGGTGCGGGGCGTGTTTGACGCTACTATTGATAGATGGCGCTACCTCCTTGTTACGGCTCTGGTTTCGGTCAGAGCTCTGGTTTCGGTTTGCTTTTAAAGAAATATCGAAAGTGCCCGCGTCGACCGTGGTTTATTGACACGAACATAATAGTTTTTGTAATCTACCTTTGGCTTGAAAATGAATGCAGACAATGATAGCAAAACTTCAGATAACAAAAATAAAAGAAAACGCGGTTGCATCACGACAACGCTGATGGCGCTCTTGCAGCCGGCATATTTCGTCTGCGTGTCGTCTGCTTTCTTTCGCTGGTCGGTTGCATCCTCGGACGCTGCTTCCGAGACGTTTTCTGTAAACAGTCACAATGCGTCACCTGACCGTCCAAGAGAGGGCACAGGTAGTCCTTTGGTTTACAGAAACCAGGAGTATGAGGCAAGTGAGATCGAAGTTTCTAGCCACTTTTCGTAGGCGTCCACCCGCCCGTCGGACTGTCATGCGCTGGGTACACCGATTCAACGCGGAGAGCACTGTGCAGACCCGGCTGCGAGTACTCGAAGAGAGGTCGCCACAGCAGAACAAACGCAAGCTGTGCTTCCGGCATTTGCATTGAACCCACGCCTGTCCGTGCGACAAGTCGAAAGACAAATTGGCATCAGTAAAAGTTTTGTCTGGAGGGTGATCCGCCAACAAATGTATCCGTTCAAGCACAGGCCCTGTTCGCTATCTGCAGACAGATGACCTATGAACGGCGAAAGCGCTTCTGCCTGTAAGAACTTGGGGCATCTTCACAAACAGGAAACCACCTTCCGTTTCTGCTTTTCACGGACGAAGCTATTTTCATCTGAGGGCACGTGAACAAGCAGAACACCCACTGCTGGTCCGAGACAAACCCCCACGGATCATAGAAGAGGCTGTCCAGTCACCAAAGGTCGAGTAGGTATGGTGGATTTGGAGGGAAGGCGTTGTCGGTCCATTCTATTTTGAGGGCACGGTCACCGGCGACGCCTACCTTCGCATGCTCGAACAGGCCTCTTGCCGGAGCTGGAAGCTTGGCACATGCAAAGGGATGTGTGCATCTTCCCGAAAGACGGAGCACCCCCACATTACGCCACCGCAGTGAGAGACTGGCTTGACAGAACCTTTCCCGGCAACTGGATGGGTCGAGGGTCACCGACAATGCCCTGGCCCCCACGGTCCCCTGACCTGTCAATTTATGATTTTTTTTGCTTGGGTTTCGTGAAAGCCCAGGTCTACGCAGTTCGCGTGCGCACAATGACGTAACTAAAAGAGAGCATTCTATCCGCCTTCGATGCGATCACGGACAACATGCGGGAGGCAGCCTTCAGGATTATGAGCGAAGACTGCACAAGTGCCTCCAAGTTCCAGGTGGACATTGTGGACTGAAGACAACGAGAACTCAAGAGCACATATCTTCCATTTTGCACATATGACCAGGGGCTTTGACACCGCGAAAACCGCGGGCTTCTGCTGACAAGCTCTTTTCAGAGCCATTAATTGCAGTTTATCTGGAGTTTGCTTTGGCAGCCTTCTGTGTCTCAAAAGTGCGGTCTAAATAGCGTCCACAATGACGCATTGTGGATGTTTTCCCACCAACCACGACAAAAAAGGTCTCGGAAGCAGCGTTCGAGGATGCCACCGACCAGCAAAAGAAAGCAGACGACACGCAGACAAACTCCGCCGGCTGCAAGAGCACCGTCAGCGTTGTCGTTATGCAACCGCGTTTTCTTTTATTTTTGTTACTTGAAGATTTGCTATCATTGTCGGTGTTTATTTTTAAGCCAAAGGTAGATTACAAAAAAGATTATGTTCGTGTCAATAAACCACGGTCGACGCGGGCACTTCCGATATTTCTTTAAAAGAAACCGAAACCGGAGCTCTGACCGAAACCAGAGCCGTAACAAGGAGGTAGCGCCATCTATCAATAGGAGAGTCAAACACACCCCGTACCTCGACTCTGTCGTCTGCGTCGCCGCCCGCCGTTGACCCAGGCAAGTTTCTTGGCTTTATTTTTTACAGAAAGAGAACTACGCTTTGTAATTTTACAAGAAAAAACCGACCTGTGAAATACACCTTTCACGAAAATTTTACATTGCTAAGTGCAGGCGTCGATTTTTACGGTCCATCTTAGATCGAGCCTTGCGACTTGAGCCACCCTATATATATATTCTATGAACCGTAGTGAGGCTCCCCCTTAGGCTTCATAACAATCGTGATAACACAGCTTTTTATACCTTCTCTTTTTATAAACTCACAGGGCCCACCTATAAGTTAATTAGATAAAAATGCAAAATGACTATGCGTTGAATTACAATTTCGCAAGAAAAATTTACACTTCTTTTTGAAAATTTAATTTATGTTTTGTTTGCAAAACCGATACTCGCGCTGAAAAGAACGCCGACTAAATCCTTCTTTGAAAACGCATGCATCGTATTTAAAAATAAAAACAAATTTCGACGTATTGGTATCACTCTGTCAAGTTACCTGTTTAACAGATACTGTATATAAACTTTAGGTGTAATTAGGTGTGTTTAGTGCGTTTTAACAACTAAATTTTGAACATTCAGTTTAAAAGCCCTGTTAACATATCAAATGGCATAGACACGATCCGAAAATTGCAACATTGACATACTTTACAAAATTATAAGAGACATGCGGCACTTCAGGTCTCTCCTAAAGCCGCGTAACTTGGAAACTTTTTAAAGTGGCGATTATATGTGAGACCAAATTTCTGCACCACCAAATCTACTTCGCTTGGCCAAAGCGCGTAACTGCCAAATCGTCTCCGTCGCAGACGAAAAAAAAAAGGCTTTACGAGCGACATTGCAAGAATACATTTGGTTGTTGTGTTCTCATTATTAATGATTGGAGGCTCAGGCTGTTTATGTTCTTTGGTAAAATGGAGCAAGATGTTCGGCTCACAGATGCGCCTCAATAGTGAACCAAAACTTATAATTTCGTATAAATTGAGTCTTTTTTGCGAACGCCGTAAAATGCGAGGCCTGACCTATAATTTTAGCAAAGTGCACGGACTTGTATGTTTTCGATCATGGGACAGAAATTTTGTACATGGAATTTACTCTTAAATAATTCTGCAAACGCACTTCTGAAAAACAAAATTATTAAAATTTATTTGGAGTATATTAATAAATATTTCTAAAAATGCTTTGTTATATAGTTTTTTTTTTCCTTTTTTAAGATTTACAGATTCGTTCTAAAACACCCAGGAAAACTAGACATTTGCGGCTTGTGCAGGTGAGTTATGCGGCAAGGGAGACATTAAATAGGAGAATAATGGTAACAATCAGACCATTATACTATTTCCTAATTAAGATTATTATTCATTTGGTAATAAAAAATGTGTTAATGGTAATGAACCAATTAAGTATATTTGTTAAATTATCTTATAATTAGCATAAAGGGACATATGATTCCAATTGGAAATTTTGTAAGCATAATCAAAAACACAAAAATAACCGTTTTTAGGAAGCTGTAAGACAGTTACCGTATTTACAAGCATTCTGAAAAAGAGCCTCCGTTCAAACGCGTTTCTAGGTTTCGGTGTCTTATTGGAGCGCATCTTTTCGCCTGCGGTCATGCTCCCCAGAGGTCGCGGCGCGAAGACACCCCCCACGCCTCCCTCGTAGGAAGGAGGGATCTAGGTAGCTTGTATGTCGTGCGCCTCGGCTACTGGCAGCAGGACCGCTGGCGCAGAGACGAGCTCCATTAAAAACCGAAACTCAGAAACGCGTCCAAACTGAGCGTTCTTTTTGGAACGCCGTTAAATGCTGCCCTTGCGTTATATCTTTCTAAAATAGTTGATTTAGTGGTTGTTTGGTGATGCTCAGGAAGTTTATAATAGGTATGTCAATTTCCACTCCTTAAAAAGTTCATTAACAATTTTTACTTCAGTAGCCGACTCATCGTTACGATTATCCTTCTACACTATGTATCCCTGGCCGCATAACTCACCTGCACAAAACGCATAAGTATAGCGGTCAGGTTTTTTTTTTTTTTAACAAATTTGTAAAGCTTCAAAAATACCCTGTGTATTGTATTTAGAAGAAATCGATCTGGCAATGTATTTTTGTGCGATGCGCACTTTTCGCCATACCCGCTTACCATGAGGGCAGCCTTTTTTTCCTCTCGAATTTGTGTTTGTTGTGATCACTACAAAAAACGTGTCATTTTTTTCGCAAAATTGACTTATGACTGGGAAAAAAACGCAAGATTTTGTCAGTTTAAGTTTCATTTGCCAATATAAATATAACGCGAGCGTTCAACAAATAATTTATTGGGTCTTGACCTATTCATATCCACAGTGTCAAAGTTATATACAGTATGTTTCACCTGTAATGTATTACAAGCCTCCTTTAATTGTTTTTGTTAACTTATTTCGTGAAATTAAGAGCTAAGATAATATAAAGTTCTGAACAACCGGAAAAGATTAGAATTCGCTTGGTGAAAAAACGCCAAATCGTTGAGAGGCAACGTTAATCATTGCTCATTCAGTATAAAAATTGTTTTAGAGCGCAGCTCTTAGGCGCCCGTGTCCGGCTTGAGTGGCGTCGCCGTCGCCATCGGCGTCGGCGTCGCCTTCGGCGTCGCCATTGGCGTAACCGCGCGGTGCATAATGAGGAACTTTCCCCGCAAAATTGACCGGAAAATTTTAACCGCTAAATTTAGCGGAAAAAGTTTCTCCGCTAAATCTAGCTAAAAATTTCCCCGCTAAATTTAGCGAAACAAATTCCCCGCTAAATTTAGCAGAAAAATTTCCGCGCTAAATGTACCGGAAAATTTTTCACGCTAAATGTAGGGAAAAAGTTTCCCCGCAAAATTTAGCAGAAACTTTTCCCAGCTAAATTTAGCGGAAAAAATTCCCTTCTAAATTTAGAGGAAAATTTTACCCGCTGAATTCAGCAGAAAACATTCCCCGCTAAATTTAGCGGAAAATTTTCCCCGCTAAAACTAGCGGAAATTTTTTTTCGATAAATGTAGCGGAAAGGCTTTCCCTAAATGGAGGCGAGCAGGAAAGAGGAGGGGCATAGCCCCCTCTCCGTAAATCTCCCTCCTCCTCCTCAAGAGCTGCGCTCTAATTCGGCATTACTGGGAGTTGTAAACGGCTTTCATTTTTTCGCTTGTTTCAAAGTGTTTTTTTCCTGTGCAATCGTTTCAAATCGTAACTTTATCTTCGGATTTATTCACTTAGTAACATCTTGCTTTGTCTTCTGATTCAAGAGAGTATTGTGTATCTAAAATAGAGGCTGCGTAGTCTGTTATACGAACGCATGTTTTCTGGGTTAATGTAGTTAAATTAGATTTGGTCAAAGTTTGGTGAGTTGTGGATGCTTTTTGGTACTTTCAATTATGTATAGTAGATTGGGTTTTCTCCATAGGACTACGATATAATATATAATAAATGAAGCATATATCAATCTGAATAAGTCTGTCCTAACTAATTTAGACAGATAAACAACACTTGCATAATCACGTTGATGTACAATGCAGGGTTGAGTTTTTGTTTCTCTAGAAGTATTCGCCTTAATGAAAAAAAACTAGGTATTTGCAGGGAAATCGGAGCCGGTAACAAATGAGCCCGAAGTTGAGCTGTGGACCTTAAAAAAAGTTCGTTTCAGTGAGCATTTATTTAAACGATATAAAACATTTTAATATTTGGCCCACTCTTAACCCATGTTTTTTGCGCATACCATTCGAATTAGGAGTGCAGTGTATTTTTCTAATCTCATTCAGAGTGATCCTATTGTACAGCAGGCAATAGGTGCGCAATGCCTCGCTTAGCTTTAATATTATACGTGTAAAACACTAAGGCACTCGAGCGCATTGACACGGTCGTTTATTTAAAATGCGGATAATATTTACATTAGTTTTAGTATAAAATAAATGAGGCTGGCACGTTAGTTTCTTGCAAAGGTAACCCGATCACAAGGTTGATTTGTAAAAATATATATTTGAAGAATTCGATAATATTCAGGAGTAGTTTAAACAATAATAAACGTAAAGTCTAGTTTTTCGCCAAGAATGTGTACAGCAAATTACGGCAATCAACGAAAAGATGCAACAAATCTGGACGCTTCTTATACAGTTTCCGTATTGTGCATCGTTTTCTTCATGGAGATTTCATCCTTAATTGCTGTCGGTGCGTCATATGGTACGTCTCATTTTGCGGTTTCTCAGCCAGATTCGAACCGCGGTGAGCGGAATTTGGAGATGGCTGGCGAAATCGACTTTTCGCAGACTTGGGTCTTGGATTTGGGCCCGGGACCCACCCAGATTTTCGGCCAGCGAAGTGCGGCTTTCGAGACTAGGTTCGAAAGTCTTCGTGTCGAAGGCGCAAGCCTGGCCGCGAATTCGCGAGTGTAAATGCTTCTTAAATGCCTTTTCTTATTAGAGTTGTCCGGCGCTGTGAACAAAGTAGCCGGAATCAACATTTACGACGAAGCAGAGAGTGGAGAACATCCGCCGATGAATTCTATATGCAGGTGGGAAGTCGCTCCTAAGACTGCCAGCCTAGGTGCACGACGGCACCAATTCCGTGCGCTTTTCTGTACCATAACTTGGTCTCTACGAGTGATTTATTTGAATGTGCGAGTTATACAAGTCACTAACATTAATTTGAGCAGGTATCTTTCAAAAAGAGACAGAAGGCAAGTAAGAGAAGAGTGCATTGCATATTTAACATGGATGTATCATGCTCAGTTCACAAGATATGAGAAGACAATCGTCATGGCAAATTGGCTAATTAGTTTAAATTCGTCAATCGACCTTTAATTTATTCGTTTTAAGGCTTCTGTTGCAATTGCAGATTCACAGAAATTACTACTAGAGTGAAGACTAAACGAAAAAAAATTGCAAAAATGTAATATTGTATAAAAAAAACTTACAAAATGTAATAGTTCATTAGATACTTTTAAATCAATCACCAGGCTTTCTAACATGATTTAAAAAATGGGCACACAAAACAAAAAACGTGGGAGAGCGAGGTATTCAATCCAATCATGCCAGTATTATCACAACAGTATTTCTCTGTAAGTGCGTCTAAATACAGGTGACGACGTGACGGAGGTAATTACTGTTGTATACCAACATCGAGACGGCGGCAAACGGCGTAGTAAGTTGTTGGCGTCCATCGTGCAAGAATGACCGTCATCAAAGTGCGTACTGCCCCAGCTCGAGGACAGTTCGGAAAGAATAAAACATCAGGGGATGTAGTACAAGATATGGGCGAAAATACAGAACTAAGAAACACGAAAAAATGATTAGTGGAAGCATTCTTAGAAAAAAAAAAACACATTTTCCCTCCCTGTACAGAAAAAGAAGAAAGAGGAAAAGAAAATTAAACAACACAGAACGAACACTACAATTACTACTCTATAAAATACAAGTATTTACAACTATTAAAATTTTCAAAGTTCATGCCCAGTATTACACAATAAAAATTTAAGTACAGCAATTTCTAGTTCAGAAGTCATATACGGCGCCTACTTTAAGGAGTTGGATAGCTGAAGCTGTTCATTGTGAAACGAAAAAGAGATGCTATCAATATAAATACGGGCCCGGTTATAACCAATACATTAACAGCACAAAACCAGTTAAGATAAACACACACACAAGGACATGAAGCCTTCGAACTGTTGTATCCACGCCTGACTAGTTTCTGTCGCTCCTGAGAAGAGCGTCTTAAGAGAGGTTGTAGAACGCTCTCAATCACCGGTGATGTTGCAATGGCGGTGTCCAAATTTTGTGTCGCACCTACACGCGAGTCCACTCTCCTGCAACAGAAGGAGCTTTGAGCGGCATTAAATTGGATACCGGCGAACTGGTGCGTTAGATTTTTTGCCACGAGGATAGAACCCGTAGGCCGGACCGGAATGGGCTGTTGACCCACGACAGGAGAAAAATCAACAGTAAACCCAACTGTTCGGTTTCCTGATGATGGGCGTGAAATTGTGGCTGGTGACATGAATATGTATTCTGGCGGAAGGGCAGGAGTTAATTTGGACTTTCGCAAGGTTTTTCCGTCCTCTATACGAAATGTTCAACATTCAACTCGTTTAATTATCTCTAGCGGCTCACTGAATTTTGACTTGTGGTAGCGCCTCTTTGGGAGCCGGTACCGGACAAAATGACCAACGCGAATTGCAAGTCGTCTGGTAACTCGTCGTCTGTCCGCGTATTCCTTGCTCGACTGTTGTCGTTCGGACACCCTCTTACGAAGATGTCTCGTTCCTTCCACTTGGTTGCGCATACATTCGCGAGGCGACAAACCCTGCATGTGAAGACGCATTTTGTTTTGTTTTTTTCGTGAAGCAAGAACGCTGGAGAAAGTCCCGTGGTAGCATGGGGTATGCACCGCTACACGCCTAGATAATCGGTGACTGCTTCTTGCAGATGGCACTTAAGAACTGCAGCAATCTGTATAAAGCTTTCAGAGTTTAATTGAATTGCTCGACGAGGCAAATCACCTGTTGATAGTACACAGATAAACATGTGTGCATTTGGCCTCTGTTCTTAAATAAGTCGTCAAATTGTAATGGCGTGAACAGCGGTCTATTGTCAGATTCAATGCTATCCGGGTAACCCTCTCGGTCAAAAACGCAAGATAAGAACGTTGCCCTTCGATGGGTCATCAGGTAAGGGCAAAGCTGAACTTCTAACCATTTCGAGAAATAGTCAACTGGGGTTATGGCAAACCGGCAAGTTAATACTGCATGGTCGAATGGGCCGACAGTGTCGACGGCGAGGTTTGGCCAAGGTCGTGCCGGAAGCGGCACGGTTTGCAAAAGTGTGAAGCCTTGACACGTTTTCGTTCGCTTGCCATACCGGGCGGCTTCTTACCACGCCTTTAGTTTGGCGATGCAGGGCTGGCCACTTATATAGTTCTCTGGCACGGCTCTTGGTCCCGACGATTCCTGGATGTCCTTCTCAAGCAATCTGAATCAGCAAGTTTATTAGTGCTACTCGATAGACATAATCTTTTTCTCTCATTAGCAAATTGTCCATAACCGAAAGTTCTCTACGCACGCGAAAAAAGGAGCTATTTTGGCACGTAAACATTTATGCGATGTCCAGTATGATATCACATATTTCATGACTCCTCCCAAAAACTTGACATCAGCCGAAGCCTGCTGCAGCTGTTGCTTCGTTATCATAGAGGGAGTCACGCAAGACACGATTTTCTCTTCAAACGGTGTCCCGCCCTCAGTGTCAGCAACTGGCAGGCGTAACACAACATTCGCTACACGGTTGCCAGCACCTCGCTGGTACTGAACCATTAAGTGGCAAATCAGTAGGCGCGAAGGCCAACGTGTTGCGCAAAGTACGATGTCCCGTACCACGCGTCGAGAGTAGAGCGGCCACTGCGTGCTGATCGATTCATAACGTAAAATAGCGGCCCCGCAAATAGTTACCCCACAGATAGTGCCTCCTATCCTATGACGGGGGAACACGCGTTCTGAGGCAGTAAGGGTACGAGACGCGAATGCAGCATTATGGATTAGCTTCCTGCTTCTTTGGTGGAGGACGGCTCCAAAGCCATATTAAGACTCATCTGTTCAACGATTATTGGCAGGGAATGATCGAACATTCGTAGAACTTGACTGGGCAACAAAGTGAATTTTAGTGGTCTGAAGCTGTTGTCAACTTCCGAGCTCAAATTGAAGGGAATGTATTTGCACAGAAACCGTCAAAGGGGCTCTGCTTCTGTCGCTAGTCTTGGAAGAAATCTTGAGTAATACTCTACCAGTGCCATGAACGACCCGAGGTGGCAAATGTCTGTTGGCATTTGTGTTTGCTTGATAGTGTCAATATTGAGCTTTAGAGGAGCGATCCATTGTCTGCTTACTTTCTGACGCAAGAAAGACAGTTCTCCCACATCGAAGACACACTTGTCTTGCAGACATAGTCCGGCGTCATAAATGCGCTGAAGGATTGATAAGTACAAGCTTTACTGAATTAATGTCGAGAGTTGGGCTAGTTGGTATTCGTTGATCATAATGTAAAAACAGCGCAAACAAACACGGACGAAGGAGAAGAAACACGCAGACGGGACAAGCGCTGACTCGCAATTTATTTAGTAATAGAGTTTCAGTTGCGAGTCAGCGCTTGTCCCGTCTGCGTGTTTCTTCTCCTTCGTCCGTGTTTGTTTGCGCTGTTTTTACATTATGAACAAGCTTTACTGTCAACTTTACAGTGTGGACGGTGCGTCCATCGCGGTTCTCGGTCCAGGAACAAGTCCCCGAGCTCTCGCTAGCACGCGATTGTCCCGAGGCTCGCGGCATCGGCTACTTAGTCCACCTGCCGGCAGTGCCGGTACATAACACCTCTTCCCCTCAGATGTAGCTCCCATAGCGTTCTGGAGGATGCCTATTTCTTGGAGGTTGCTCCCTTCTTCCGCTTCCGGCGTCTGTCATATGTTTCGGTGTCGTCTCGGAATTATCTTGGACTGACGACCTCTCGGTAGGGTGATCCTGTTGAGAGTCCGAATTAGGAGCAGGAACAGACCACTCAGCCGATGGAGCCGATGCCGTGAATCGGCGCCTGATTTGATCCATGTGACGGCGGGTTGATCCAGTTGCCGTCTCCACCAGCCAGGAGCGACTTCCAAGTCTTTTGGTCAACTTTCCTTGGATCCTTGGATCTTTGAAGTTTAGGACATAGACTGCCTGTCCCTCGTGGAACAACCTGGACGGCGGTGTCAATTCCGTAGCTCGTTCCTTGTGACTACTTTCTGGATGAGGAAAGAAGTCTACTGAGGTTCGTAGTAAGCTCCCTGTTGAACATCAAGAATGCTGGTGTTTTCCCTGTCGAGCTGCAAACTGAGTTGTGTTGTTTGTACAGGAATCTAGCAATTCTCAGTGACAGCGACCCCGTTTTCTTTCTTGTCAAACTTTGCTTTAGCTTGTAAACCATGCGCTCGGCTTGGCCATTTGTCTGTGGATGGTACGGAGTTTTGGGAGTTTTTTTTTCTCTTGAAGCAAGCTTTCGCGATGTGTCCCGTCTTTTTGCAGTACCGACACTGTGATGTATGGAACTTGCAAGAACTAGGACTGTGGAGTTCTTCGCAGCGATAGCAGGGCGTAGGCGATGGCGTCGTCTTCTCATGATGACGAAGTGCTGGGCGCGTTTTTTCCGCTTTGTTTATTTCTTGAAAATCTGCTTTTATTTGCCGCCCGTGGTCCTTGGCGCTCTCGGCTCGTACAGCAATGTCGAACGCCTTGAGAAACGTAAGGTCCCGCTCCGTAAATAGCCGCTGCTGAAGATTTTCATTTTGAAGACCGCAAACAAAACGATCGCGCAATATTATGTCCATGGGTAACATCGTCGCGCTGCTGGGAACCGCTGTTGTGACTGTGCTGACCGTGCCGTCAGCTGCCCCAGCAGCTGGCGCTGAGACGGGAGGGCTAGCTGTGCTAGGCGTCGGAGTCGCTTGAACGGTCCCAAAATTGCAGTCTGCTGCAAGTTTTTTTAAGAGCAGCGACGTAAGCGGTCACTGACTCTTCGGGCTGTTGATCTCGCCGTTGGAACTTGCAACGGCTAAACAGTTCTGCCGGCCTGGGATCAAAATGTTCTTGGAGCAAATTCACGATCTCCTCGAAGGTCAACTCACTTGGAGATTTGGGAGCCACCAATGCCTTGACCATTTCAAATGTGGAGGGACCAAACAGAAATAGCAGAACGGCCCGCTTCTTGGTGCCATCCCTGATGCCGTTGGCCTCGAAGTAGTAGATAAGCCGCTCCGCCCAAGATGACCAGCCCTTTCCCGAGAATGCTTCCATGGTGCCGTGAGTCGCCATCTTCTCAAAGCCGCAGGTTCGTTTCTCTCACTCGTCGCCAATTGATAAGTACAAGCTTTACTGTCAGCTTTACAGTGTGGGACGGTGCGTCCATCGCGGTTCTCGGTCCAGGAACAAGTCCCCGAGCTCTCGCTAGCACGCGATTGTCCCGAGGCTCGCGGCATCGGCTACTTAGTCCACCTGCCGGCAGTGCCGGTACATAACAAGGATGGATGGGAGATTAGTAAGATATTGCTCGCATGACCTGCCAAAGACAATTATTTAATCAATGTAGAACAATACTCCTTCGCAGCCATGTTAGATTTTACATATCATTTGTTGGAGTTTGGCCATGCAGAAGCTATACAAACAACAGACCATCTTAAAACAAAAGAGGTATTCTTGTGTGATAAAGGTTGTTAGGTTTCGACTGGCTCCACTTGATGGTAAGCAGATGCATTATCTTGCTTTGAAATGTGAATGGCGTGACTTAAAGCGTTGAGCAGATCCTCGGTGCGTGGCAGAGGAAAACTGTAAATAATAACTGACTTGTTAGGCTCCCTCAGGTATACACACATTCTTATATTGCCATCCTTCTTTTGGACAACGACGATTGGGAATACCCATTCACAGTGATTAATCCGTTCGATTACGTCATTTTTAGGGAGGTTTAGTTAATCGTAAACTTTTTGAGAACCGTGAATGGAAGCGTCGCAATATAGACTGCACAGGTAGCATGAAAGGGCGAAAGCTTACCTTTGCAGATATATTTTAGTGTTGCCCAGCTCCGCAGCAAAGAGGCGCCTGAAGGCTGAGCTCAAGGAGTACGAAAGACGTCCCCCAGTCGACAACTCGGGTGTTATTTTTCACGGTTAGCCTGTGGATTGTCAACAGTGGATGCACAGGCTGCGACGAGGAAGAGAGTGGTTCGCTTGGCTTCTCTACAGCAGCTCCTTGTTGAAGTATACACGACGAGATGCGCTGGCGAACATTTCCGGCAGAGTAATTCGCTGCACCCTTGCTATTCAGTGGTGCATCGTTCCCCGAATGATCTTGCCCATAAGACTCGTCATGTTCTGGAACCCGAGTACGCAGACAAAGCATGTTGTACCCAGGATACGCAGGTTCAAGACTTAGATTGCGTCGAGATCCAGTTGCGATGTGCCGATGTTGGTTGCATAAAATAAGACGAATGCAGTATTTTCTGGTTAGCTACGGCCGCGTAGAACGCTCCGATGAAGGCTATTTTCGACTGTGAATATTTCAGAAGAGTAGTGGGTGGTTGAACCAGGTCAAGTTCGTCCGCTAGCTGAGTGTTTTGAAAAGTGAGTCCGAAATACTAGACACATACGATCGGGTGTCCACGAGAAAATTCACCACTTGCTGGAAGAAGACAACGTCGATGTAAATTTCTGAACGTCGGCGACCAAGTAACACGTTTATTACGACGTGACAGTCTTTTTCGTCTTCGTCAGAAAGTATCTCTTGTACTTGAAGAGGTCTTTGACGGCGGTTGGAGCTCCTACATAACCTTGCATAATGGCCTAGTTACCCGCTGCCACAGCTCGTCGCACCCCTTGCTGAGCCGGCCACGAAGTCCCAAAATTTGTGCAGTCCGCAGTTTGGATATCTTTTCCAGAATGTCTCTTGACGCGATCAAGGCATCGAAGGCCCAGATATAGAAATATGTTAAGGGCAAACCAACTTGAGTCTGGTGGTAGCGACGCTGACCAGTCTTGAAGAGTGTACATCCGGGAGGAGTCACGGCGACGGGTGTGACGAGAGAGAGACTGATCGTTCCGTGCTACACGATGAATTGGTTGTTTTCTTGACAAGTGTGTGGGCAAGAACGTTTGACGCGACAACTCTTCTGCAAAGACCTCACAGGGTGCTGGGGACTCGTGGGCATGTGACTGCGGTTACTTCGCGCATTTTTGTCGTGCAGCTTTTTCTAAATGAATGGTGACATTCGCCACGCACTAAAATGTCTAGACATTATCATATAGCAGTCCTTCACGGAAGGAAGCTGACTCTAGTCCTGCTATGACCTCTTCATGAGTGTCTTCTTCAATTAGAGTTTCAAAGCTGCATGCGGTCGCCGATTGACGCTATGCTGCAATATAGTCCACAAACGATTCGTTCTCTTGTTGGTAGCGACGGCGAAACCAATGGCGCTCGACAATGGAACTTGTTGTTGCAGAGAATTGCTGCGCAAGTGCCGCAAGTGTAGCCACGTAATTGTCATGAGTGGTACGTACCTCGGAGACCAATCTGAATGTGGGCGCTTCTCTGTTACCGTCTACAGCTGACCCCGTTGCTGGCGGAAGAGCAGCAACAGTGGGTGAAAGAAAACGACTCTCTATGACGGAATCATAGATGCGTAAGGCCTTCATCACAAAGATTGTGTAGAAGAACGACGTCATGATGGCGCTTAAGACGAGGACAAAAGGGAGACTAGACCTTTTGTCCTCGTCTTAAGTGCCATCATGACGTCAAATTCCCAGTACCAACTAGCCCAACAATCTGCATAAAATAATGAATTGCCTACGAGCAGAAGACAGTTCAGCAGCACCGGCCGCATCCATGCAGCGCTCAAACCGCTTGTACTATTTGTCCCATGGCGCATCCAAAAAAGGATTGCGTGATGATTATCGAAACATGCTTAGAACGCAACAGTTCCGTCCATAACTGAATTTCTATAACGACCTTAACATCTAGTTATAGAACATACTGGCTTACCTTATTCATTAAAATGACAAGATATTGAAAGATGTAACTTCCTTTTTGTTGGTGAAGCGCGTCGTCGTAAATTATTCTGGTTTCGATCACAACTGTATGTGGCAAGTTTCCCAGGTGCTGTCTTCACACTAAAATAAAATTTGAAAATGGAATGTTTTATTACAAGGTTTGGTTTTAAAAATTATATTAATTTTTTTACTTTAAGAACATACCGGAAGCGCCCCTTCAGAAATATTATGGAAAAAAACAATGCACTGTAAAAAAATCAGCATTCTCGCGGCACAACACTTCCACTGGGAAAGAATTTCTCTTTGTAATGGTGAAGAAGAAAGTCAGTGTTTAAAAATATTTGTTTAGGTGGCATAGGTTGGAACTTTTTATTAAAAGACTGTTCGTGGTGAGATATAATTTGGCGATTCTGAGAATGACGAAGCGAAATTTCCTGTCTCTTAAAGATTATTAAAAAATTATTCTCCAGTGATTGACGTCTACGGCGCTCCTTCAAAAAAACCAGTCAAAATTTGTTTCATGTCTATTGTGTTCCAAAAGCGACTTTACGTTCTCAGGACAAACCGGGGAGCGATAGATTGAATGCATTCAAGTAAATTTACATACATTAAATAATTGAATCGAGCACAGGGAAAGCCTAATTTAAAATTGACCTAACGTATGCCTCATAAGACGAGTCGTTGCCCTCGGTAGTGACATGTTCCTGCTTCCATTGTAAAATGCTTAAATATACCTGTCCGCCTTCCGAATTCCTCGCCTACGTGCGTTGACCATAAACGGTCTTCGATAAATACCACACCTAGGTATTTTATTTGAATTACTAAGCAAGGTTTTATAACTAAGCAAGATATTCAATGCGACTGACAATCGCCTTATGGTTTTACAATTTTTGGCTAGTCCTTGTCTCACGTTATATACAATAAGACATATCTCAAATTATTAATATGCCTTTTTACCAAACATATTAAGTTCGTTTTATACTCATACGCAACCAATATTTGTGCTCGTTTATTTCATACGACGGAAAGTTCGTGGCAAGCCTAAGTATACGTTCGTATTCAAATAAAAATTAGAATGTGTTTTGTTTTGCGCGCAATTTCGAGGCCGTTAAGTAGTCGTTCAGCTGTCCGAATAGTTTTGTTTTTGTGGTCTTGGAATCATTTTCAAAACACGTGCCACTAATAAAGTCTATTTTGTGCGTAACTTTGTCTTTTTATTTGCGACCCCGCTGCGACAGCAGTCAGGATCGCGGATCATTGTTCTTTAAGAAATCTTCTCTCGTGTGGAATTCTGGTAATCTACTACTTTTGGAACCTTCTCCACACTGGACCTACCAAAACCGATATCTTGTTGCAAACAAAAAGCACCTTGAAGAGATCCGCTTTTCAGGGCACGGCGACATCTTCACAATTTGATGTATTCTCGGAGGGGTGAGAAGCAGGGGGGGGGGGGGGGGGGGGGGGGTTCTGTTTATGTGATTCTATTGCTTGTCGTTTTTTTTTTTTTTGATTAAACAACCTCCGACGATCCAGATATTATATACGACTTCTAGCGGATGCTAATATTATACAGAAAAAAAAGACATTAAAAATAGGTTTGTGTCAGCCTAAATAAAAGTGCTGAGTGCTGCAAAGATCGAGAAGTAATTTTATACAATAGCCAATGTCTTGCGTTCAGTGACTTATACTGTGTGTTGTGGACCATTATCGCCATAGTGCATCATAACTGTGTGTATTGGTTTATCTCCTCCTATAGGTTTCAAAACGAAGCAGCAGTATCAATAAGCAAAACAAACAAAACTAACGCGGAGGACGGACTTTTTTGTGTGTTGGGTGAACTTTTACGTATTTTTAGAAGTTCCTAATATAAATAATTAGTTGTCATCACATATAATATATGTAGGAATTTTAAAACTAAACATATTACTGTTGTTTTGTTCAATGAACTTTCATCTTTAGAAAGAAAACATGGAGCACCTGACAGTACACAAGATAAGAAAAACTGGATTTAAGTTAAGGAACTAAACAGTTCGAGTAGCATTCGGTAACATAATATTGACCTAGGTAATAAATATTGCATTTATGATTTACAGCTAATGAATTCTGATGCTTTAGCTGTATTTTTTTGCAGAATATGCAATTTGCAGAGTTTCTTACCATCATCGTCAAACACTGGGATAGTTGTCTTGTCAAACTTTAATATTTTGTGGGCAACAATTCCGTCTTCTGAACGAGGACTAGACAACACTGGCTCGATCGATAACGTGTCAGTGAGGATACCTCTCTGAAAAAGGTAATACACAAAAGGCACACAAAAGTGATTATGGCTATGTTTGGTATAATAATATTTTCGCGGAATCCAAACAATAATGACAGGACATAATCCTACCACTTGTACATGCCCATTTGATTCTTGAACCAAAACAGAGGAGCCTCGTTTTCTGTCCTGGTACAAACTGTCTTCAATATCCTTGATATTTACCTGTCAACAAGACGACGTAAATAGTAAATGCTGTGTTGCGGACTTCATGAGAAATGCATTATTTTTTTACTCATAGTAACCTATTATGAACGATTTCGGTATAAAGTTGTAGCCCTGTAAAACGCAATTATTATGAGCTTGATAATGCATAGTATCTAAACAACATTAGAAGTGGGGGACTTTTGAATGGCAACCACGATGACAGAGACGAATACGGATCTACGTTAATGAGCTTTTTATAATCTTCATCCGATCGAAGCGTGGCAGCAAGAAATCCTTGTAGAATACAGATATTTGAAAAACACGGCTAATTTCACCTGTGCCATACAGTTTACAAAGACGAAGAAGTGTAGAGGAAAGGGTTTGAGGGGTTGGGGGGATGTACCCAGCCTAGGTGTGAGAATGAGTGCTAAGCAGAGTGCACAAAATCACACTAATACTTTTTTCAAAAAATGTACTTACGGCGTTGGTACTAGACTTAGCACCCTTGCCCTCGGTGAAAATGAAGTTGTCGGAAAAGACTCTGCTCCTCTCTAAGCTCAAAGTAAGTCCATCGCGGATGTGGACCATCTTCTCGCTATTTTCCCCTCTCCCTTGGAGAATTCATGGGTACACAACCTCCTCCCTGGGCAGCGCTGTGGGCCGAAATGCGCCATACAAAAGGATGAACATTTTAAAACCACGAGACTCACTGTTTAGGCGAAGTTCCAAAATATTGGGAAAGATAAAAAAATCAACTTTTGAATGTGCGTGGGCCGACTTTTACATTAAAACTTCAACATTTCACAATAAATAATTCTGGAATCCTAATTTACATATTATGTCACCATTATTCGTACAGTGTATAGCAGCAAGTCTTTCAGTTTATAAATGTGGTTAGCCTGTTAATATAAAAATTATGTTTTCCACAAAGGCAACAGGGCGTCTTCCGCAAGGTACCAGAAGCTCAATTTCCGTTTATGCACTTAGCAGTGAAACCTTGTCGCGTTTTTTTAGAACTTGGCTTTCGAAATATATAAAAGTTAAGTATGTTAAAATTTTAATCTCGGGAGGTTTGGGAAATAATTAAACATAATTACTAAAGAGCTAAAAATAAATTAATGTTTGCAATTTCTGCATAGTTAAACCACAATTGCCTATTGGAGGCCAGTAATAAACCAAAGTAACAAGGATGTGTACACAGTTTCGCAAAAACTATCACCCTGACATTTTTTTATTTACACACATCAATGTTGAAAACATTCTACTCAACACGCCCAACTTTTAAGTATTAGAAAGTTTCGACTAAGCCCGGCTTTTTGAAGCCAGACGGAAAGCAAAATGGAAAGATTTCGTTTTATAATCTTACTTCAATCTAATGTGTTTTTTTTTTCATAATTTGCATTTGGTCAATTTTCAGCTGTAGGGGCTAAATTAAATATTAAGTGTAAGGATGACCAAATGATCAAAGGCACGTGTTTCAAGAATGTATTAAATCAGCATTATCTATAAATAGACGTTAAACAAGATAATCGCAATTCAATTAATTTTAATTGAAAATGTCTTTCGGAATTTGCCACTATAAAATCATTTCACTCGTCCATATAAAAATACTATGAAGGGTAGATATTTTATTTATTTATTTATTTATTTACACAAATACCTGCTGCGCCGTTAGGCATTATGCAGGGGGGAACAAAAGAAAAACGCATTCAAAAAACATTTTCAGTAACGCAATCGACAATCATCCAGTACTACATTTTCACTCGACCACGCTTCTCTGCAGTCTGTCATAAAATACGTCATTATTGATAACAGCTATCAGTTCTTCCGGAAGGGCATTCCACCCCCGGGAGGTTTGAACAAAAAATGAATAACAAAAACAGTCAGTACGATAACGATACTCTGCCGCAGTCTTAGAATGATTCCGCCTTGAAGACACATGGTGGGGTTCCAGAATGTAAAGACAATGCCAGTTTCCCCGTGATATATACTGTGAAAGAATTTTAACCGCAAACACTTTCTCCGAAGTCTAAGAAGGTCCCAACCCAGTCTGTTCTTCATTTCTGTACAGCTTGAGTACGGACTATAATCGCCTGTGACAAACCTTAATGCCTGATTTTGAATTCGCTCTAGCTTATTCGCGAGGTAACACTGAGGCGGATCCCAGATAACACAGGCATACTCCAAGATTGGTCTGATAAAAGAAAAATATAATGTTTGTCTTACGCTACGAGATGTATTCTTAAAATTCCTCCGAATAAAAAATAACATCTTACTTGCCTTTGCTACAATATTATCGATGTGGTCATTCCATTTGAGATTTCTCGAAAAATTAACTCCCAAATACCTGTGTTTATCTACCCGCTCAATTTCATAGTTTTTTATCTTATATGTAGCCATGCTAACAATAGATCGAGTAAAACACATGTATTTGCACTTTTTTATATTCAAGCCCATTTCCCAATGATCGCACCAGCGTTCAACATACCTAAATCTTTTTGCATCATACAGACGTCTGCGTCATTTTCTATAACTCTGTATAATACACAATCATCCGCAAATAGCTTGATGTTTGACTGTATCCCCTCGCAGATGTCGTTAATGAATATAAGAAATAACAAAGGTCCCAGTACACTTCCCCGAGGCACCCCCGAGGTTACAAGTACAGGTGAAGATTTTTGACCATTTAGTACAACACTTTGTTCTCGCTGAGATAAGTAAACAGCAACCCAATTTATAATATTTTCATTAATTCCTATTAATGTTAGCTTATTCAATAACAAATGATGTGGCACTGTGTCAAACGCCTTACAGAAATCCAAGAATATACAATCTACTCGTTTTTTGTTGTCAATGGCGTTTGAAAGGTAATGTGTAAATTCAGCTAGCTGAGTTAAACACGAATAACCCCGACGGAAACCATGTTGGGAAGGAGAGAAAAAATTTCTGGAACTTAAGAAGTTATATATTGAGCTATATAATATATGCTCTAAGAGTTTGCACGCAACACATGTCAGAGACACGGGGCGGTAGTTTTCAACAAGATTTCTTGATCCTGACTTAAAAATTGGAGTTACGTTTGCTTTTTTCCAATCGTCGGGAATTATGCCAGTTGTTAGTGATTTAGTAAAAATTATATATAGGTATCTTGCAATTTCATCTCTACAATTGTGAAAGATTACCGGCGAGAGCTCATCTGGTCCATATGCCTTTGAAGTATCTAGGTCTCTTAGAAGTGCTATAATCCCGTCCACCCCTTTTATCACTTCCGGCATAACAGTTCTTGCTATTCTATCAGGCACAGAAGGAATACCTCCAAGAGCACGGGGTGAAAAAACTGATTTAAATTATGTGTTAAAAGATTCCGCTTTTTCAATATCACTGTTCACTAAGTTGCCATCCTTCAATAAACCAGGAACCTCTTTTTTATTTGCCTTAACGAATTTCCAGAATTCGTTAAAGGGGTCATGAAACGATTTTCCTACTTCTTCCTCCTTAGCTTTAATCCTCAAGTCAAATGCGAATTGTGAAATCACGTGGTCGTGACATTCCTTCGGCACCGGTGCAATGACTCCTAGCTTCCACCGTGCTTTTTATGCACACCATAGAACTTGTCATTCCCAAGTGACAATAAGTTCCGTCAGTGCACTCATTGGCCACGAACGCGAATCCAAATATTCGTCGACGGATTGATTGTTGACGAGCGCGTACGTCCGAGTGACGCAGTTCTCGTGTCCAATGCGTGAGCTGGGCTCTGCTGACGTCAGTTTGGCGCCGGTGACGCGCTTTTGGAACCGCGGATGTATCATGGTGAAAAGGCGGAGAGCTTTCGAAGGCAAGAAGGTACAAAATAGTCCGCTATATTTTCAAATGTTCGTACCGAAAAGCTGGCTTTTGACTTTCTAGCCTCTTTCTTTTGGCCAACTAAACGATATGCGATTAGTAAAGTCCGAATTTAAAATCATTCATCCCAACCAAAAATTCGTTTCATGGCCCCTTTAAGGCTGAAGGACGCAAGATGGGTTGCGCGTACGCTGTCTTAAACTTGTAGACATGAGGTACTATCTTGATGTTGTATGCGTTCGGGGGCAGTCAAGTCAAAATCATGTTCAGATTCAGATTTACTAATTTATCAATACAATAAAAATAGTCAGAGTGGCTACTGCCAAGTTTATAATCAAAATTGGTTTCAAATGCGTCACGCAGGTGAAAAAAAACAAGAGAGACAATAGCTAGATTGCATACCGGAATGACATGAATTGTATACACTTGAGAAACAAACAGGTTTTTAATGTTGCTAAATAATGCAATATAGTATACCACTAAATACAATGAGTGAATGACAATATTTTTATATAATCATAGGTTAAAATTAAGAATAAACGACAGCTCCGGAATGCTTTCTATGAGATTTAATCAAACTTAATAAAAGGGGTTTATCACGTTTTATATTTAAATTTACAGACTCGGGTATTTTTAATTCGATTACTGGGTTCACAAGTAACACGAGTGTTAACTAAAATAACGATATAGTTGGATTGGTTAGTTTTGTAGATATGATAGTTCGTAACGCATTTTTCTGTAATTGACTAACTGGGTAATTAGACTTAGTGTTTGTATTACCCCAGTGCTCTATATTATAGGATCGATGACTATAAACAAACGCGAAGTAAAGAAAGCTCAGAACATATAAAGCAAACTGTTCATGCGAATTTAATGAAGTGTAGCATCCATAAGCAACTTTTGGGCAATATTTTAATTATACCTTTCCTGTGAATATCTGAATACAAAAGAATACCTAGGTGATTCAAATACGAAGCCTGCTGCAACTTTGTACTATACAGGGGTATTTCTCACCCCCAATTGCCTAATATTTTTGTTTTATAAAATTAAGATATTGTATTTCTATTCTAAGTGATGTTAACGGGGAGTTGATTGTGTTTGAACGATCCTAATGTCCACGGCGATACCTGACTTTTTTTACACCGTTGTTCATCGTCATTATTTATTACAAAATGTAAAGCCGTACCATCAAGATAATTTAGCGTTCAGACTGCTTCAGACGTGATGAAAAATCATATACGGAAACCGAAAACAGTTAGGCCCAAGGTCTTATCCCTGCGGTACCACAATGCGGGGTAGAGACAATACGTTTTATTATTACGAACGTTTTTGCTTCTTTATGTAATTGCTGAAAAGGTCAAATTTATATCCTCGATAGCCGCAATTCGCTGTATCATTAACTAGGATATCATGGTTAACTGAATTCAAGGCTTTAATTCTATCTAAATAAACAAATGAAGCGATATTATTAACAAGTGAAACTTGATTAAGAAGCTGTAAAAAACTAGAAGTATGGAGGAACTGTATCTATTTGAGCCGAATTCGTGTTAGAGAATAATTCCTTTTTTCGATTGCAAGGTGTCTCTAGAAGACACTTCAAACTGATATTGGTCAGTAACTACACAGCAAAGTGTAGGTACAATCTTTGAAGACTGGGATCATATTGTATCTTCACTTCGTCGGTTTATGTTGTGGCGACTAGCAAATGGCTGAAAAGATTAATAAGGCCCAAAATATCTATGCTTTGTTTTAGTAATTTAACAAACATTATGTCGAAACCAGCTGGGGTTCTCCCTCGCAAGTTTTAAACTGCTGATATAATTTTAGATGTTGCAATATGTTCCATGATAGAACTATTTACGTCCAAATTTAGGAACGTGGGGAAGCATAAACGCATGGCAGGTGAGCTTCTAGGAGAAGCCCGATGTTAGTGAAATAATACGCTACAAATATTGACCGTCTCGTAATCCATTAAGTCAGAAACTACACGAGGCTTTCAGACAAAGCGAATGGCAATATAAACAATGCTCCGAATTGTTCCGGTGTTCCCCTCAACATGTTGAATTAAAGTAGAGGTAAATTTCTTTATTTTATTTATTTCAGTACCCTCAAGGCCCGAGGCCATTACAAAGGGGAAGGGCAAGAAACAAAACATAATACAAAAAATAGAATAAATACAAACTTTTATTCAAGAGAAAAAGCAGTCAGGGTGCCTGCTGACAAAAATGGCTGGTTAATGCACTTCTAGAAGAATCAAATGATGATATAGATACTAAAGATGCGGGAAGGTGGTTCCACTCCGATGACGACCTTGGGATAAAAGTGTCGAGGTAGGCGGAGGAGCGACACTGGGGAATTCCGACTTTATACGAATGATCAAGGCGAAAGAAGATTTGGGGGGAGGGAGAACATTTGTTTTTCTTTTAGAGTAGGGATAGAGTAGTAACTTTTATGAAAAAGCAATAGACGAGATACTTTACGGCGCAGAGAAGAAGTGGAAAAGATAAGTTATATTTCATGAATGACACACTGGCTGAACGGTGATAATTCCGAAACATAAACCGCGCGCCACGGTTCTGAATGGCTTCAATCTTAGATACGCGCGTGGTGTGACCAGAATCCCAGATTTCTGCAACGTACTCCAATCTAGAGCGTACCAGGGTTTTATTCAAAACCCTGGTACGCTCTAAGTTGGAGAGATTGTTTTCATTTTCTCACTGGAGACGCTGATTTAATCCTGAAACTTCGGAACTGGCTTAAATCGTAGGTTTATGTTATTGTGTCTATATTAATCAGATCAGTTCCCCTTGGCACCCATAAAAGTTGGCTTGGCATCCACAGACATACCGGCTGACTGTGTTTAATAAACAACCCTTTTAGGGAACTTTACTTAATTACATTTTAATTACGGTAACTATGTTGGCATATTTAATGTGAATGTCTTGGTCGCAAGTATCAAAAAACTCAATTTTTCTAATACTGCATAGAAGTGTTTATATTTTAGTTTGGTGCGCGCTTTAAGACAAAAATATTTGACGGTACTAGGCTGCTCTTTGTATGAGACAATAAAAATGGTTAAGCGGTGGGCAATGGGGTAATTGTAAAAGTCAGCACACACGCCGGTATAAACATTTCCAAGATCATTGTCGATTAACGTGCAAGAATTTCAAGTATTTAGAGTAGGTTTCGTTATAACATTATGCAAAATCAAATATTCCAGAAGCAGGCCATAGTAAATAATATTATTACAAGCTATGTAAATAATAAAATCTTCAATGACAACATTGCAGCCTTTATTAATATCATATACTTTCGTTAGTATCATCTCAAATCTAGTAAAACAAAATATGCTATAATCAAACATGATGGAGGTGAATAACGCCGACTATTAGGCCACAATAAAGTTTCATCATGATTGCTTCCATAACATCGCTGCTTATGGCGGAAGCCGGTATTACCTGGAAGGTAGTGTTCTATTTTACATAAAACGCAATGCCCCTACCTCTTGTACTTGAATTCCGTGGAAAGTAAGACAAATAATAACGATGTTTAATGAGTATTGTATTGGATTTGACAACATTTCAGTAATGACGATTATATCAAAATGTAAATTAATGCCGCGACATGTACGCAGCAAAAACATTGGCTCTTTTCTTATACTACTCCCACTACTACTCCCACTACTACTGCATTGGCACTCACCTGCAAATCATGCTCTTACCATTACTGCGATTACAAAATACCTATCTTTAGGCATGTTGAAGCGAACAGTGACTGCTGGTAAAATATCTCGGTGAAATTCACGGGAACTTATAGACTACTAAGATGTCTTCACAACATTCAAAAACGTTCCTTCAGTAAATTTAGTAAAACCTGAACCACATAAAAAAAAAGAAAGGAAACGGGTACAATAACATACAATTGTTATTTTTACATCGGGATTAAAAGTCCTATGTTATATTTTTGAAGACCAAGGATGCTGAGGACACTTTCTTCGTTATCTCGAAGAGAAATCGTAGTCTCATGGGCTTGTCGGCGCAAAGAACCTGCCTGTTTGTCCTTATAATAGAGATTTACTACGGTGCGACACGACGACGATATAAATCCGTCTTACAAGGACGACAGGAAATATTAAAGGAAGGGGTCCAGCACCATCCAAAGCCGTCAAGCACGCCAATGGACGTGCGTTAATGTTTTTGGTGGCAGCGGTATGCTAGAGCGACGTGGATTTCTTTAAACGAACCTAGAGTACACCCAAACTGTCAACAAATCGTGAGTTTTTTTTTTTTCTTTGTCGAATTGTCAGTCACATTAAGGAATAGCAAATGTCCTTTCAACCCTTGATGCTTTCCTGAAAATTGTTATTACTCAACCACACACCTCCAAGACTCCAAGAATGTGCCCCTTTCGTGAACATTATTTTCGTTATTTTATTATTTTAAGAAACTTACCAATCATTCTGCACACATGCAATGTCGTAATATAAGGCATGAGTTATATTTCTTCATCCGAATTCTGCAACTCAATCCAGACTAGTTGTTTACGTGTACGGATAGAGTAGGTACAACTAAATGAATTTCGTTCTTTTTTTTTTTAATTGAGTGTTTTATATTATTGGTCACATGAAGCAGGCACAGCGTTCACTAAAAAAACATTTTATTAAGGTCTGAGAAAATCAACGAAATTACTCTCACGGCCAGCTTTCTCGGACACGCTGTTTTAGTTCCCGGTAGTCACGGCACGTGCCGTATGAACCTTGAGCAAGATGAACAGAAAATTCGAAGCAAGCTCCTCTCCTGTGCATCTCTCTGGTCTGCATCCCCCCCCCCCCCCCCCGCCCCGTTTAACGCTTGCGTCTGGATTTCGCGTTCTGAGACTGAATGCTGCATCACCTATTACCGGCATTTAAGCACAAAAGAAACATTTACTCGTTGCGATCAGTAACCGAGCTTTCCAATTTTGCACATCAAAAATGTGTGAACCTCGTTTCTGATTTGGTACTAGCTTGAATATGTCGCAACGAAAGCGTAAACTTTGTGTTGTAAAGTAAAGCATATTGAACAGTATCGGAACAGTTTCACGCTTTTTTTTTCCGCACGCTTCCGAGTTTTTTACCTGTTCTTGTTAACCGACGAGAGCTCGAACTAAACGCTCATGTCCGGATATGCGCTATTTGTAAGGTTTAAAGTTTAGGAGCCACAAGCATCGGAAGATATTGGATTTAGTGACAGCTTTCATATGTCTCTCCACTGTACCCAAACTAGAGTAATCTGGAACATCTCGCCTTTTGTACCCCACGCTTTGAAAATTCTCGGGTAAAAAAAACTCCTCCACAGGCGGTTTTGTGGGAAGGGAATTTAGTAGTAGGAAACATGTACCAGTTTGCACAGCTGTCACTCAAAGCCCAGGAGGGCGGGGCGAAACCCGATCCGACCAATCACAGCGCAGGAGGGCGGGGCCAAACCCAATCCAACCAATCACAGCGCAGTAGGGCGGGGCCCTTTCCTTCTCTCCCATCACAGTGACCAATGCCAGGCAGTGGGCATCGATGGCCCCGCCCACAGGGCATTAGCCAGTGGCCAATCGGAGCTCAGAGAGGTCCCGCCCTCGAGTCACGTGCTCGGTATAGTTGTGAAGTCACGTGCGCGTCGCGTGCCAGGCGCGTGCCAGAAGCGTGTCACTTACCATGACCTCAAACCTCAGACCTCAAACCACAAGCGCGGTTGACCAGGTGTTGACAGCTGCGGTCATCATCTTATAACAACCACGTGATGTCACAGGGACAGAGGGCGCTATAGGACTTGAATTGCGGCGTGTGATGTCACAGGGTTCGAGCTGCGTCCGACAGAGGGCGTTCTGGGTTTGTGCTGGGTCGCACTGGGTTTGTGCTGCATCCAACAGAGGGCGCTGCGCTCCGGTTACATGACGGTCACGTGTTTTGAATTTGAATCGCTGCGCGGTATATACCCCTTTTATTCGATAAAAAAGGCTCCGCGGCTGGGAATCGAACTCCCTACTTCGTGCACACCATCCCGTCGCTCTACCCCCTGAGCTACGAGCACGTTGCTTCCGAGACCGCTTAAGTCGTCTTAGTTGTTCGTGTGTTTGTGTGTGCACTCAGATCACGTGATGTCCCGCGCGCTACTTGGCTTTTGTAATACGGTTAAAAACAGAATGCGTCATTGCCGCAGGTCATGTGACCATGGTCGTGTGACCTTGCTCGTCTTCCTATCACGTGATTTCGCGCGCGCGATTCAAGCGGTGTTCGCGAACTCGTAGCCTCGAGGCGACCCCTTAGCTGTTGCATTTAGGGTCTTCGACCCGATGGATTTCGGTGACACGTGACGGTCCCAAATAGCAGCAGCAGATGGGTCCCGCTAAATTTGGCTTGAGGTGTCTGTCAAACTTTGAAGCTCGCGGACCGTGATTGATGTTGATCCTGCGTAAAGTTTTAAAGCGACCCTGTTAAAATTTGGGGCCAGCTCGCAAAAAACTTTGCAAAGACGCAGCGAATTTTGGGGATAGGCGTCTTCTAGTGTTCAGACTATGAAGTGGTCCTCATTCAAGTTGGGTGCCATCTGGTGGTAAAAGCTTCGACTCGCTATAAGCTTCGGAAGTCATGTGACGGTCCAATTAGCATCAGCCGCAAAATTGGGGGGTGAGGTGACGGTTAAACTTTGAAGCTGGCGGACCGTGTTAAATCTTGGTCCAGCGTAAATCTTTGAAGTGGACCTGCTAAACGGTGGGGCAAAGTCTTGAAACTCACAGACCGTGCTGGACCCAGTGATTTGTTTTTGAATAGACACCATCTAGCGTTAGAACTTTGAAGTGCTAATCGCCAAAAAATTGCTGACATCTGGTGGTAAAAGCTTCGACCCCGCTAAATTTGTGGGTCATCTGAAGGTTCCCTTAGCATCAGCTGGATACCGCTAAATTTTGGCTGGGGTGATGGTAAAACTTTGAAATTCACAGGCCGTGCTACATCTTGGCCCAGCGTAAAGCATTGAAGTTGCCCTGCCGTGCGCTTCCCACACATGGTAAGCTGTATATACCTAATTTTGAGGGGTGGCGCGCACCTGAATCTCTTAGCTGGCGTGAACTTTTACCATTATCACGCGACATCTCTCGATAATGTTAGCGACAGCTTGGTAGATGTCGACAACTCTATCGCGCTCACGTCATCTCTCGCTAATTTTAGCGTCATCTGCAGCTGCTGAACGGAGCGTGTGTGGGAAATGGATCGGAGCGTGGTCGCATCCATACGCGCTAAAGACGAGACAGATATGATGTTTCATGTTTTTATTATCATTCGCTCTAAAAACACGCACACTTATAAATACAGATACGGCTTTTAAAATCACTCTACGCGACAAAGAAACCACTGGAAACACTTTACACAAAAATGTACAACACAAGCAGTATCAAGACACATCCGAGGCAAAAAAAAAGTTGTTGAATAACAAAGCAACGCGCGCGATACAATCCAAAAATATATTTACAAGGTCAGGGTGTGAGATGAGAAGAGAGATAGGATCCGGCTTCCGTACACTGGCGGATTATACAAAAATGTACACAAGAAGTTTTCAAGACACACCGGTGGGAAACGCGAGCAACTGCGCCAGAAACGCTTTGCTTCACCGGGGCCAAGGGAAAGTCAGAATGAGTATCGTGCAAGTCGTGAGGATATCTGAGGTCTACCTCCAGAATGTAGCCCGTCGGAGCGTCATCTGGAACGTCATCAATGTTCAGGCAGGCAATCTCGTCTTTCGTCATCCACTCAAAGTTCGACACTGGCAGGGCTTCTCTCATTGTCGCCGCATACAGACCGTTTACGTCCAAGTCCAAAATCTGAGACGGTTTGTGCTGCGGATTAAACATATTCGTTCCCGGAACATTGGCGACAGCATGGCGGGTTGGGCATTGTTTAATCCCTCCGCGAATACCCTGTTCTATCATGAGATAGGTGTCAGGATCGTCAATTAGCTGCAGTCTTACTTTCGACTGTTTCAGCGCACACGACACGCTTAGGGACGGTAACGATACGAAATGTAAAGCCTCAATTTCGTACGTCTCCAGCGTCCACCGTCTAAAGTTTTGGAAAACATCGGCCAGTAGGAGGCAGTTCGTCTTTAGGTAAAGGTCGCTGTATTCTCCAAGGTTCTTCAAACCGAAGGTATCGAAAACGACCTGTGCATGTTGGTAGTCCTCTTCACACACCCCGTTCCCAGTCAACTTGTTAAAAAAGGCCTCTCGTGGCGGGAGGCTTTGACCCTCGTAACTCTCAAAGCTTGTAATGAAATTATAACAAAACACTCCTTTGCGAGCAAGGAGGTCGACGTCCTCGGAAGAGGACTGCCGAAGGCAACAAAAATGCTCTGTGTCCTTGGAGTGGAGATTTTGCACGAGCGTCTCCAGGCTTGCGTTAAGAAATGCGAGGCTGTCAATAAAGCGAAGGTTGCCTATCTCTAACAATTTAAAATTCTGGCACGAGCTTCCGAGTACGTTAATATCCTTGGACTCGAACAAATTAAGCTTGCCTAGAAAGAAACTGAGGTCGTAGGAATGGTTATGCGCTATGAGTGGAACGGTATGTTTGTTGATTCGATGGTTTAGGTTACACTGGGAGCAAAGCGCCCGCCTATACTCTCCCGTCATGTGGTCGTGGTCGCGAGTTTTCATTTTCTTGCTAAAGCTTTCGTTGCAAATGCCACAGCGGGAAGAGTCCGTGTGGGAAGCCTCGTTTTCTTGAGTCATATCAAGAGGCACTTCACTCGACCTGATCAATCGGGGTATTTCCTTCGCTAGAAAGTTGAAAATCAAAATGAATCTTTCTACGCAGTCGGGTCCGCGATAGAGGTATTCCTCAACAATGGACGAATCTTTTGAGCGGATGACGAGAAGACAGAAAGAGATGGGGACGTGATTCTCGTAAACATTGCCCGTCGACTGAGTCGGTTCCAAAATCGCTTCAAAGTCGTAAACGCAATAAAAGGGGAACTCTTCCATGACATGCGTGCTCCGACGAAAGTACAGTTCGTCACCCTTGTTTCGGAAGACGGTTTTGCCCGGGTTCTTGTCCCTGCACATTGAGAGATGGTCAGATAGGGTTTCTTGCCTCTGAAACCCGGTTAGACACCTCTTACAACGAAAGCGTAGGCTTTTGGCATTTGAAAAAAGTCCCGCAAAGTTTGTAATGCCCACAAAATGGTTCTCAACAAGGAGAAGATCGACATGCTGCTCCAACTCGTCATTTAACTACCTTCAGGGGGTAGACAAAGTTTTCTCGCTGTCATAACCAAACACGTTCACTGAGACACAATTTTTACGCTCAAAGGCCCCCACATCTGTGGAAAGGTTACGGGGAAGGTTTTCGGAAACAGGTACTTGCACATATGTTCACGATACGAGGATGCTCTTCCTCTGTAAGCCCCGTTTGCAGGATGCAAAACGGCGAGCACCGCAAACACAAAGCACATATCCCGTTCAGATTCGTGAAGACACTCGCTGACACTGACGAGGCATTGCTTTGAGTCAAGTTGCTTCGGCAGAGAAAAATGTCCGCAACCAACGGTCGGAGGAAGGAATCGTCCCAAACTAAGAGTACAAACTTTGATCCCGACACGAAAGAATCCCGAGGCTTGTTCCTGATAATGCTCCAATCGGGCAGCTATTTCAGTGCAAACTCGCTGAATCGAACTACTGATATTACCGTCCACAAATGCGGTTTGGACCTGACTATGAAAAAAGTGCACAGTCACATCAATGTCGTCGTCAGGAAGGAGACGTCCGAGCTCAACGGTGAGTGTCACAAAAAAAACGCAGCGGCAGACCAAAATATCTGAGCACGTTTGACATATGCTCTGCATGATGTCTAAAAAAGGTTGCCACGTCGTACGCCTCTGTGTCTCTTTCGTGTAAGTGTAACTCGTATTGAGCCACATAATTACGAAGAGCGCACACTCTTTCGTAAAACGGAATGTATGGCGAGGGAGTCACATTGTGAACCAAGGCTAAATGAACTTGAAGCGAGTCTGCACTGGAATAATGCTGTCGGTCGTCGGGAGAGCACAGGTGACAGGTAACCATGATGGGGATGAGATGGCTAGACGATATTCGTAGATATCCGACGATTAGGTGACGAGGGGGCTAGATGATCCGGGTCGTCTAGGTATCGGTGACCTTTTCAGAGATACCGAAACAAAAAAAAATCCTATTAGCGAGGAGAACGCTAGGCTTTTAGACTGCTCACCTTGCTGTGCAAGAAGGGTGTGGTGGAGGACCGAGGTGATTTTTCTCCCTCTCGAGGACCAAATGCTGAAACAAAATGTCTTATTAGCAAGGAAAACGCGAGGCTTTTAGTCTGCTCACCTTGTAGCGCGAAGATCAGGAGAAAAACGATGCGTGACTCGGGTAGTTCGAGTGCGAAAAGCTGGAGTACTCCCAGGGAGTCGTAGGCCGTGCAATCACAGTAAACGGTGAAGTCGCAATATTAAAGCGCAGATTTTCCTGTAAGCAAGGACCGTAGGATGCGCACGTCCGGGCGCGAAGCACATTCCCGCGCGGTGGGAGACTCGCGGATGCTCCCCAAAGCTCGGAGCTGTATATATGAAAAAAAACAAAAAAAAACACGAGACTGAAGAACAAAAGCGAACGAGCGGGCTGACCGCGCGATACAAGTACGTACCTAACAGGAACAAGTCTAGACATGTTTGGACGTGTATCGAGAGCTCGGAATGTAATTTTTTATAAGCAAATTAAAAACGTTGTGTTGACAATCCGCTCGTTCGCTTTTGTTTTTCAGTCTCGTGTTTTTGTTTTGCCTGTCATTGGTAGACCACTGCCTTGCTTTGGTCACTGGGATGGGAGAGAGGGAAAGGGCCCCGCCCTACTGCGCTGTGATTGGTTGGATTGGGTTTGGCCCCGCTCTCCTGCGCCGTGATTGGTCGGATCGGGTTTGGCCCCGCCCTCCTGGGCTTTGAGTGACAGCTGTGCAAACTGGTACATGTTTCCTACTTCTGAATTTGTCATAGAGGTGTTCAACGTTGAATCTCGAGACTGAAATGACTCCTCGAATTTCCTAACTTGTGTGCAAACTTCCAAAACTTTTAACTCCTGAATGTGCGTCGCCCTGCTTCTACAATAAAAAGAACAAAACACAAATTATGCATTTCTCAAAAATAATCGAAATAACACTTTGATGTAGTGTTCAGCTAATATATATCACTGCTAGTTTAATAAAACAGTAGACTTTCAAACGTTTATCATTTAGTGTATTAATCGGAAAACAATATCAGCAAGAAATTCTGCAGCTTTATTTGCAAGGTGGCACCAACAAAGTTTAGCTATGCGCCTAACGGTCAAACTTCACTTTAGATGTTTGTAAACGTTTAATCTATTTGGACTCCAAACTCGACAGGTTTATGAAATCATTAGTCATAATTACTTGAAAAGAAACAAAAAATATTCCTGCCTGCAGATTTTAGACTCATTTAGTAACCATTACTTACTGAAAAAGGTAGAATGAACGAAAGTAAAACTTATTTTGTTCACACTTTTACCCTCACTTTGATGGTGATCACAATTTGTAACTATATATACAAGAGTCTCGAAGACAACCCAAGCAACAAAAACAACGCCCAAGTATTAGCAAGTTTTCCACTAAGTCCTGCTTGTTAGAGGCGGGCGGAAAGCACTGTGGAACAATTGTGTTTCCCATTTCATCAATCATCTTCTATTTCTGGTTTACCCAAGTTGTTACCTATTGCTATTGCAGATTCTGTACAGGAGCTAAATAAAAAAATCAAACAGGAGTGAACGAACTATCGGAGTAAATTACTTCCAAAATGAGCCAAATGTGTGATATTTATTCGTAAACATTGAAATAAGCAATTTAGCTTTTTTTATAATTTACTTTAACGCACATTTAAGATTGCGTTCACGGTTTACCTTTATCAAAATAATTATTCTCATTGACTCTAGAAATGTTATTACGAGCAGATATTCGTCTAAGAAACAGTGCCTGCAAGCATTAAAATTAGGTTGCAGGTAAGCTGTCATTAAATAGTCGACATAATCTACAAAATTCATGCTACATATGAAGAAACACACTTAGGTTAAATTGGCACTCACATCCGAAGCATGCTCTTGGCATTACTGTGAATGCAAAACACACGCCTTCAAACATTGTGAAGCGAAAAGCTACCTCTGGTAAAATAATATGCTAGCTTTCCGGATATTTATACAGTAATGACATGTCTTCATACCCTGTAGACTCTTTCCTTCATTAAATTTAGAAACGACTACACCACGGCAGAAGTGTTAGAAACGTTACCTTTTACTTTTTGTTATTTTTGCACTGGAATTTTCTTCCTTACGTTATATATGTTAAGAGCAAGACGGCGAGCGCAATATTTTTTTTCTAATTTTCCAATAATAATCATAATACTTCTTGTCACTAAAATGGATGTTCACTATAATGCTACGACACGACGACGAAGAAAATCTATCTTACACTGACGCAAAGAAATGTTAAAGGAAGTCTCCAAACAACGTGCGAAACCGCTGAGCACACGCGAAAGGTTGCGGTATGTTAAAGTGACATCAGACACTTCACATGCACGCATAGTAAACCTAAACTGTCAACGAAACGTCACATTTTTAAGTTCAAATGCCAGTCTCAGGCAGTCCCAGCAAATATCATTTCAACACAATATGCTTTCCGGGAAATCGGATGCCCTTAACCCCGCTACTCCAAAACGGCGAGGATGAGGCTCTTGTGTTGTTTTTTATTTTCGCTTCGCTTCTGGATTTTAAAAAAAAGACTGATTCTGCACGGCTGCAGTTTTATATAGTGCATTTGTAAAAGTTGTTCAACAAGATCTCTTTATAAAAAAGAATAATTAAGGTAAGGTTTTGTTTTGAACGTTTTACTTCCTTTTTTTTAAATTCCCGACTAACTGGTGTTCTGCCTGCACCGAAACATTTTATTTTGGTTACAAAAGACCGAAAATACACTTAGGTCTCGCTCTAGTAACAAAAATAATGCTTGCTAAAACCTCTTAACGTGTTAACGTTCCTTATCTTTATTAAAATGCAGACTATATATATATATATGTCTGATGACGCAAACTGTCCAATGAACATTTAATTCGAATCTGGGCACTTGTTAATGCACTAATTTTATAAATCGTACATATTAAATAAAAATTAATGTAACTTTCTATGAATCGTGAGCAGTTTCTATCGAAAGGTACAGCAATCTCTTACACCATAAATGGGCTGCTAGACATTTACTGTGGACGTTTTGCGTAATGAGTAGCCACGAACTGACTTATTATATAAAAAAAACTCTCTTTAATATTTACATAACCGCGGTAAAAGCCATCCTGAGAATTGCCCTGCTTCCTCGTCGTTCCAAAACCAAAAGTGTCTCTTCTCGTGCCACCAACACTTCTCCTTCGTCCTCAGTCCCAGACACGATCTCGTTCACCGAAAAAATGTCCCAGGCGCGAGACAGGATCGCCCTCTACTAGTCATTTTCCAACACATTCCCCCCAAAATGAGCGCGAGGGAATCGTCCATTCACTATGCAGTTATAATGGGTACAAAAGCTGAAGTGGTCTCTTCAATACTTGTCCCCTCGGCATGTTCAAAGCACAGGATCGCACAATTCCATCCCGGCCGTGGTAAACTTCTCGGATCCGACCAGTCCGCCATAGATGCCTTGGAGTCTTGCTGTCCTCGACGAAAACGAGGTCTCCTTCTTTAACTTGACTGCCTTTGCGACAATGCGTTTTATGTGCTGACCGGAGTTGAAGCAAGTAGTCTTTACGCCACCTCTGCCAAACTTGGTCTAGTAGCCGCTGACAATGCCTCCAGCGCCGAGTGACTTCACTCCTAGTAGATGACTGAAGGTCCTCCATAGCTGAAGTTGGAAGAGCTGTCAGCCGTTTTCCTGTCAGGAAATGTTCCGGAGTTAATGGTGTCTTGTATTCCTCCATGGCATGTAAGTCGATGCATGCTGTCTATCAGAAGTTATGTGAAGCGATGCCCAGAGGGTAACAGGAGTGGGTGCTTGACTTCTACTGGTTCGTGTCTGTTTTGGAGTCGTCATCCGAGTCGCAGTTGCCGGTTTACATCGAGGTAAGGACTGAGAGCAATAATGCTGGATTGCACGTTCCAACCTCTATCTTCCACTAGTTCGTTGATCTCATTGGTGTAAGATTCCTCTTGGGTTCGTTTAATCCAAAATAGTTCTGCTTTTTCAAGTTCATCTGTGGCCAGAAGACCCCCCATTTTACTTGGTGGTGTTCTGCACTTCTTACAGAACCTCATGATTCACGCTGTAACTCGAAAAACACGTTCTAGTTTGCTGTATCGCTATAACTCCAAGAGCGGTGTCGTTTCCTCGGTTAGTATATGTGGCACGTAAGGTTTACACCTTTGTTCTTCTGCTACTTCGGTCGGCATCTTTTCGCTTGCATTCGTACTTGGCCAAGTTGTTCGGTCTTCTGAGAGCCAACTCGGGCCCTTCCACCATAGTTGTCTCGTTTTTAGGTCCTCTACCGACATTATTCGTGTTGTTAAATCAGCAGGGTTTTCTAGTACAGGGCAGTGGTTCCAACTTGTTGGTTCCCATCCTGATTGAATTTCGGTCACCCTATTAGCAACAAAAGGTTTCCACTTAGAGGCCGAGCCCTTGATCCAATGGAGAGCGATTGTGCTGTCGGTCCAGAAGAATGACTCCTGAAACTCCAGTATCCTTCTGAGAAATTTGCCTATTCAATTACCGATCACGGCCGCCATAAGCTAAAGACGAGGAAGTGTCAACTGTTTTATAGGAGCTACTCGTGTTTTGGCGAACACCAGACTGACGTCTACGTTTCCATCCATGTAGTCAACACTCAGATACGTACAGGCTCCATAAGCGAGAGGGCTAGCGTCACAGAGGTCATGAATTTGTACAGTATTTGGCTGCTGTTTTCGTGTGCTCATGATGCACCGGTTCGTCATTATGTCTTCTATATTTTGAAGCTCCTTATATCATTTTTGCCGGTCTACTGAGAGGTCTTCAGGAAGTTCACTGTCCCAATCGAGTCCGCGTTCTCATAGGCGCTGTAACAAAATCTTCACTCTTATCACAAAGGGTGCTACGAGCCCGAGTGGGTCGAAAACCCTTGCTGCAGCGCGTAGCATTCCCCGCTTCGTCCTGTCGTTACTGTCGATAAAGTTCAGGATATTTTTACCGGAATCAATAAAGTGTCATTATCCCGTCTCCATTTCAAACCAAGGAGCCCTCTGGGTTCTGATAAGTCTGTTGCCTGGATACCTTCGTCGATCACTTCCTGGAGTTCGCTGGAGTTTGTAGCCAATTTTCGAAGTGTCATGCCGGATTCTTTCACAATTTGATTAGCTTGTGTTTGAAGGTGCCTAGCATCCTCTACTGTCTAAGCTCCGACAAACAAGTCATCAACATAGGACTTTTGAAGAAGACTTACGGCTTCATTCATTTCTTCATTCACGCTTTGCAGGTGATGTTTGAGAGTTGCCGAAAGCATGAATGAACTCGCCGAGGTTCCAAGCGGCACGCGGGTCATCCGCCATTATTCAACTTGGTGCTCCTCAGCCGGTACTTCAGCGGTGTCAAACCTTAAAAACCGCAGTGCCTCACGATCATCAGAATGCACGCTTACTTGTAAAAAAGCCTTTTCTATATCGGCTGTGATAGCGATAGGGTATGTTCGAAAACGTATAAGAATCTTGACCAAATCGGAGTTCATCTTTGGCCCCTTTTCTAAATGATCATTCAGTGAGGCAACTCCTTGCGAATCTGATGATGCGTCGAACACCACTCTTCGTTTTGTGGTTTCAGAATCCATCCGAATAACTGCCTGGTGAGGCATGTAATAGATACGTGAGTTGTTTGAGGACCCTGGTGGGACTTTCTCCGCACGTCCAGCTTTGAAATAGCAGCACATGGCATTCTCATAATCTCTCAAGAGAGACTCGTTTCGTGAGAGTCCCTTCTGCAAAGCTTCGAGTCGCTTCAGCGCTACAGCTCTGTTATCGTTAAGCTTGCCTGCGGTCGATTTCCAAGGCAAGCTCACCTCACATCGTCCGTTTACTTTTACGATAGTTCGTTCAAACTCATTCCACACCGCGTTTTGTTCTTCACCCGCGTCATACAGTTTATCTATTACTCCTATGCTTTCCAGGGTCCAAAAGCTGCTCAAGGTCTTTTCCTCAACGTTTTCAATTGTCCCAAGTTGTAGCGCGCAGACCATTGTCTTAGTAGATCCAGTAAGAGAGCTATGCTGGGATGCTGGTCCTTGAAATGTCCAACCAAATTTGGTGTTTAAGGCCACTTGACTGGAGTTGCCCTCGCATCGCCGCATCTGGTCGGTCGTGACCTTCCACAGTTGGTCTGAGCCAATAAGGAGGCTTATTCCTTTATCCGTAGGCATACCAGGGAGAAGATGTTCATCTGCTATGCAGCCTCCTTCTTGTTCGATAATCTGGACAAACTCATGATCCACAGGTACTTGGACAACGTAACATAATTCTCATGACTGTACTGACTAGGCATCTTCACTTCAACCAACCTTCGTTGTTGTGGTATAGAAGTCGACCTTCCAAAGGTGTTTAAACGCAGGTTAGTCTCACCTAACACCTTCATATTTAGCTTACGTGAAATGTCTTCGCGAATAAACGTTCGCTGGTTTCCGCCATCAAAGATAGCACGTATGTATACACTGCGCCTATATCTGACTACCCAGGCGCGAATGGTTTGCAGAAGAATTTCTGCATCCAGCAAGCCTGCAGCACTGTTGTTGCCGGTGCTCTGAACGCTAGTAGTGATGACTTGGTTTTCGCTGCTACCCGATGAAGGTTTCCAAGTGGAATGACACATTGCTGTTGCGTGTCGTCCTGTGCAGCTAGTGCAGGACAACTTCCTGTGACAATCCTTTGATCTGTGTCCTGTTAGCGTGCACCGGAAACATCGCGATTCCCCAGCAAGCTTCGTTTTCTTCTCCTTTAAAGAGATGTCACTGGTACAGAGCTCTGTATCGTGGTTCGTGGCTCCGCAAAAGAAGCACTTCTTTGTGTCTTGTGCCTTGGCATGCAGAACCGAAGAAGATGGTAAGAAAGCTCGTTTCTGTTGTTGCTCCCGGCTATTCCTCCTCTGCGGGAGATCATAGATGACTCCCGATCGTTCTCTGCTCTCGATCTCGATGAGTAGGTATTCCAGCAGCGTTTCCAAGTCGTCTTCCGGAAGACATCGGGCTGTTGGAATATATTCAGCTCTTTCTGTTGGTCTCGCGGCCGGCGCCGCAGTACTCGCAGTACCGGATGAGGAAGACCGTTCTTCCATGACGTTGGTAGAAATAGTATCGAGGTCATGTTTCCTCCATCCTGGTAGACCACCCTCCTTTCGGAGTGACCAGCACGTCGGTAATAGTCGACCACGATGTCAGACGGGAGTGCACTGATGAGAATATCTGTCAGCATGGTCGAATACGTGTTAGATGCGACACCAATTCCTCGAAGACCTCGTACGTGGGCTTGCACTTGACCAAAACGCCTTCTCAGCCCCTTTGTGTCGGTTGAGGAGGTAACAGCTTGAAGATCGCGAAGCTTCGAAAGATGCTCCTTCTGGATTAGTCGTGCGTCTCCAAATTGTCTTGTCAAAATTTCGATCGCATCGTTGTAGTGGGCGTCCGTTACTGGGAGACCGACGATGGAAACCCTCGCAGGTGCGTTGACCAACGTCTTCAATTACTGGAACTTCTCGCCGTTCGACAGATCATCGTTGTCGTGTACGGCTCGTTTCAACTGTTGCCAAAATGGCTGCCACTCCGAAAGATCGCCTTTAAATGGCTGCAGCTGCAACCTAGGAAGCTTTATACCGCTGCGTAACCTTTGGCCTCTTTCTTCGTTGTGGGAGCCAATTGCTGATGCTGCTGGGCGCGGCGGTTCATTTGAGCGAAGTTGCGTCGCTCGACTCTGAAGCAGACTCAAAACGGAAGTTGTCTGTTCTTCGTACTCTATCACTGACAGGTATTCTGCCTCAAGATCTCCATCCGCAATAAATGGTTCTAAGTCAGTGTTGAGCTTCTTGAGTTCTTCGTAGTTGACGTCCAGTTTCCGCAGAGTCGCTTCCATTTGTTCCACGTCAGTAGACCGAAGAATAGTGGTCGCCTCTCGGATTATGTAAGTGTTTTGCGCTCGTCTGGATGTCCTCTTCGTTCTTATTCTCTCCATATCGTTCCAGGGCAGATAAAACCGGCAGTTGAAAAAATTTCTAACTTGGTCGTTCGTTCGAAGGTTAGTCCGGGACGTCCGATCGTTCACGGTTTCTTAGGGTCGTTCCTGGCTTGAAGTCCCGGGTTTCAGCACCATCTTTTGCGTAATGAGTCGCCACGAACTGACTTATAAAAAAAGACTCGGTTTAATATTTACATGACCGCGGTAAAATTCATCCTGAGAATTGCCCTGCTTCCTCGTCGTTCCACAACCAAAAGTGTCTCTTCTTCTCGCGCCACCAACACTTGCTCTTCGTCCTCAGTCCCAGACACGATCTCGTTCACCGAACAAATGTCCCAGGCGCGAGACAGGATCGCCCTCCACTAGTCATTTTCCAACAGGGCGGATGTGTCAGAATATGCAAAACTATACAGAAGTTGTGGTTTGGATGCGCCAAATTGAAAAAAAGAGAGTTGTTTTGGGCATATTCTTACTTTTGGATTAGATTACCCGACATGCCGACCACTAGAAAAGTGTTTTTTGTGCAATTAGGCGACTAATTAATGAATATATTTTAATAACTGTTTAAAAAACGACTTTAGAGGGCATATTGAAGTTGCAAAATTCATGTCCAACCTCCAGGCTGTAAGATCTAACCGCTAGCTGTAATAAACTTGTAAGCATTTGGGCGCTTCTGGCAAAATCATTTATTTGTTTAAGCTTCCCTAAACCTAAATAGATTTACAAAAAAAAGAGGACAATAACGTCACAATTTCATTCCTCGCGTAGCATCAGAGTTTATCTGGATATTTGGATGCTGCCTGTCAGTCCATGATTGTTGTTATGTGGTCTCTGCTCGCCTTAGCCGCCAGAGCGATAACAGTTTCTTCCGCCGCTTGTCACTTGCGACCTAACTGTCGAAGATGCCAGCTCTTTTCTGGTACCGTCAACCGAGCACGCTGCATATGCTCCTTTTTCTGTATACTTGGCTGCATTGGTGTATCTTGCGGACTCCGCTTTCCCCTGGTATCGTTTCCTGCGAGTTTCCTCCCTGGCTCTCCTCTGCTCCTTGTGCTGTTCCGGATGCATATTTCTCAGGATGGGCGCCACCCTTATCTTGTTTCCCAGGTCCAACGGGATCCTTTGTTTGTCTCTTGTCTCACCCACGGTATGGTAGCCTAGATTTTCTAACGTTGCTCTGCCCGCGGCCATGAGGTTGAGTCTTTCCAGTGGCATGTTTTGTGTGCTGTTACCATCTCCTCCCACAAGTCGTAGACCCCAAGTCGCACGACCCTCTCCGTCGAGGTTGTTGGAGGTAGCCCCAATGCCAGCTTGTAGGTATTTCTGACGAGCCCCGTTGATCGTCTATTATTCGTTGTTGCGAAGCCAGGGGTACGGAGTTCCATATGTAATCCCGCCGAGCCCGAAAACTTGCAACAGTTTCATTGAGTCCTGATCCTTGTATCCATGCTTGCATTTGGCCACCCTTCTCACTATGTGTGTCACTAAGGAGGCGGTATCGTGCAACCGCTGCGTTGTGGTCGTTCCCGCTCCATCTCCTTGGATATTCAATGCCAGTCCTCGGATCGTATTGATTTCGCGATGGCGAGTCCGTTTAGGGTAGGCTCCGGATCCGGCTGCTTCGGTAGGCACCTTTCTCTTGTTCGTTTCTTCAGGATTTGCAGCTCTGACGTCTCCGGAGCAAACGCCAGAGGGCCGTCCCACCGGTGTGCATCATTCCTGTACACCTCCTCCTGCAAACTGTCCTGCTTGGTTCATGCTGAGTCGGCTGGCGTGCAAAGCTTCAGATCATCGGTTTAGATGGCGTTATTGAATCCTCCAATACCCTTCGGCTTCTGCGGTGGGCCCTCATCGCCAGGTTGAGGAGATGTTACGGGGGACACTACCCAGAAAAAAAAAATTTCTGCAAAAAAAGTTGAGTTTGAAAAATTACATAAATACATCCAACAACATCTAGAGAGTATTCCCAGAAAGTTTCATTAGTTTAGACTGCATAGTTAATTTTTAATATATTATTTCCTGTCCTTTGAAGCTAAAGAAAAGGTAGGGTTTGGAGCACTTTGAACGCATTTTTCTCCGTTCCACTTTTTGGTATGAATTCCATTTTAGTCAGCCTATCGTTTGATAATGGCAATACGGGGAAGGCTCGTTCTTCACTTTTCCTGACTGAAATTTAATAAGGAGTGCGGCTATGAAATGCTTTTGTCACTTTACAGATGTCTTTTATAAAAAATGTTGACATTTTGTCGAAGACACAGAAGACCAAAAAGTTGACCAATTTTGCAGAAGAGAAAATTTATAGAAATAACTGACTTCTTACAAAAACCTTTCCATAGCCGCACCCCCTAGGCATTCTGCTACATATCTAGCGAATACAAATCTTGAATATTGTGATAGTTTTCCGACGATAGGTTTACTAAACAATGTGGACGTGTTGCTGATAGAAGCTGTTCTAATTTCCTTCTCATTTACCCGACAGATCTGAAATTTTGTTATGCACCCTCTAGCGTGACCACCAGCCTACCGTGTAAATTTAATTAATTTTAATCCAAGGGTTCAAAAGTTGACCCTCCTAGGGGGTGTGCCTCCTTAAATCACTGACACCGGAGGAGTCCCTAACCATGGGATATTTAAAATTTTTTGCCCTTTGAGTCAGTTCCCACTCCCAACGTCACCGCCGGGTCTAACAGGAGGGTTCGTAGATAATTGTACGTGTTGATTCCGCAACCAGTTTATCTAGACTCCTCAGCACCACCACGTGTAAATCATTGTCAATGTCGTTCTTCACATGCAGGCTAGGATGACGCTATTGATTCTAGGGCTCAGGTTTTTGATGGCATTCTCCTTCAAGTGCTGTCGGATATATTGCGTCGACAGATGTGGTCTGAAGCCGTACATGGTACTTGGAAAGTGGTCTGTCTCTTCAAGATGGGAAGTAAGTCCGTTAAGCATCATGTGTGTGACCAACTTCCCCACGTGGATGACAGAGATATCGGTCCCATATTCTGGGTGGCTATCTTCTTCCCTGTCTTGGGCATCATCTTTACATTTGCATGTTTCCTGACGGACAGATTCCTCCCAGTATCCCAGCTTTCGTTGACATGTTTTAGCGAGCAGTCGACCATCTTGCATGAAGGTTTTGGAAAGTATTGTTTTTTTATTTGATGTCACCCTGGTGCCGTGTTTTTTGTCAGCCGTCCCAGGGCACCATCCGTCTCAAATATGGTGACCGGTTTTTCCAGCTCTGGGCTTTCTTCTGCCTCGTAATTCGGGTAGATGGTTTTGCCTTGAATTGAGTGCTCCCCGAAGATCTTTGCTTTCTCCGCCTCAATTATCTCCTCACTCTCTTCCGGGTAGTTGTGGATGAAATTCTGGATCTGCTGTCGCAGGTTTGCCATGCGCGCCACCCTGTTCAGCGGGGCTCTGAGGATTTCCCAGGTGCTCTTGTTGTTCAAGGTGCCCTGCAGCTGATTGCGCAGTTGGTTCCAGTTTTGCTTTCCTGTTTTCGGTGTACTCCTCCGCCTGTCTTTTGATCTGCGCGATATTGGCCTTGAGTTTTCAGTTTACTTTCTGTAGCTACCACCTTCTCAGCAGCCCTTGTCTTGCCTCCAACTTGTGAAGCATCTGATTATCCACTTCTGGGTTGCGTGTAATGAGCTGGATTGGAGAAAAAAATATGTGAATTAAAGTCTTTCAGCTTTTGATCTCATTTCTCTATTGCCAAACTTGATGCACATATTACTAGATGCAAAACATGGACCTAATTTGACTACAAATTGTATTACCTCCTTAGCTCCCATCACCCTTAGCTGTGTTTGAGACGTCGCCTCCTTGTGGCCTCTTTTCTTCTCGTCCCTTTTCCGAAATACCCCAGTCTCGGGTTAAACAAAACTATGGCTAAACAATTAACATTCGTTTTTCCTGATGTTTATTTTCAACAATAGTACCCATTAGACAACCAATTTGCTTCCGTAATGGGCGATTAACAAGGCATCTTGCGTCTTTTACCACGATACGTTATTTAAATTTGGTTTTATAACAAATGCAAAAAATGCATATAAAGAACAGGCACCGGATTGTCTGTCTTGGTGCCATCACGTGTCCTGAATACTTTTCTAGTAATTAAATTAATACATACAGTGTAGGACAGTAAAGACACACTACTATTTTTTCCGCCGTCTCATCGGCATCCCAGTTCTAATTTTAAAAATTTAAAAGTTTTACAGCTTTCGACTGCGAACAGTACCTGTTTAGGTACATGTTCCCAATATCTCCTAATTTAGAACATACCGGTCTCACTCAGATTTGATAAAGCTCCAACTTCCCAAGCAGCAAGGAGCTCTGGTTCAAAATGTGGCATTTGTCTGAGATTTCGGGGCCTTGAGAAGCCCTTAGGAGCCAAAGTTGGTCAGATCACACCTTCCTTGGCAAGGATCTGGTTATTTTGGCCCTAGTTCCTAGTTCGGATGTCATTTGGCCTCCTTGTGAAAAAATCACCAAACAAGTGCCAGAGTGAAGCCTACTGCTCTGTAGTTGGGATGTCATCTGGCACCTTTAGGCCCAAATTGCTATGCAAGTGCCAAAGTTATCCTCAACTTCCCGATAACTCGGCTCTGGTCTAGTAGCTCTGTGACAAAGTCGCCAAGAAGGTGCCAAAGTGAGCCTTACTGCCTGTAAGGTAGTCTCCCTTTTGGCATCTTTGGGCCCTCATTGCCAAAGAACTGGAAAAAAATTAGCTTTATATTCTGATCATTCGGTTGTGATACCGACATTTCTGGGCCTAAATTGCCTAACAAGTGCTAGAAATAGGCTTTGTGCGTAAATGTTCGGTGGTCGGCAGCGGTCTTCGGTCTCAAATCACCAATCACGCGTGAGTGTTAGGATTCAGTATGGGGTACGTCCGGTTAACAGCGGGTATCTATGGACCTTTATAGATCCCTTTTAAATTTTTTGTCATTGCCTGTCCCCCATTGCCTGCTCACACACTCTGAGCATTTGAGCAAACACACGAGTCCTACCGATCGGCGTGAACTCGGCTCAGTTGGTAAATAAAAAGGGCGCTCTGTCAGAGTTCGGCTAGGAGTTGGATTCAATCACGGGCTTCGTGAGCGAGAAAGGGTGTCCGCTAATGTTGCTTGATAGATTTTGCTTTTTTTTAAAAAGTCTAATCTAGCAAATGCGAAGTTGGGTGATCAGGGCGGGTCCCGTTGGGGCTTTTTTATTTATGTTTGAAGAGAGATCACCGTTGAAGTATTGGTTAAGCGCAGGTGGTCTGCTACTTAATTAAATAAAAATTACGTTCATGTCTGCCCGCAACTATTTATATTATTTTGGGTGTCTCTTGATTTTCCCAGCACAAAGGTGGGTCGAGTGCCTTGTCGCGGTTTGACGAGACATAGGTGATTGTGAAAATGCAGATTACGCCGAATTGTTGCACTCCCGAGTACATACACGCACCTATATCCGGTCGGAGAATTACATACATTTCAGAAAACGTGCCGTTAAACTGGTTCACGTTACCGCAACTGTTGAAATCGAGCGGACTCTGGGCGAGACTGATGTGCGCGGGTCTACTCAACAAATGTTATTATAGACCCCTTTTTGAAAGACGCGTGCCGATTTTCGTAAAATCGGAAACACTGAACAATGGCGGAAGAACTGACATCGTTGAACGTTTAATTCCATATGATAGCGAACTCCTGAGCGCGGCCAACGCAGGAGCCGACGAGGCAATCAAACATCGTTGAAAATGCAACTTCACTGCGCTGATCACATAATTTTGTCAGTGTGATTTTTTCTTCTAATCCTACCAAATGTATAAATTGTGTCGAGGAGTTCTGGATCTAGTCCGCGATTGTGCAGGGACTCCACAGATTCCAAAAGAGGACACTCTTTCGAAAGGGGTGTATTAAGCGACGCATTGAAAAAGCTAGCGTAGCTTTGTGCGTGTCTTCCATCGCGATTTATCACTGTCAAATCCTAGCGTCAAAGAAAAGCAGAAGGGCCGTTGCTTTTGTTTCGGCCTCCTGATGCGATAGCGGACGGTCGCTTGATGGCTTGCTCTTCAGAGAGTGCGATAACGTCTGCGCTCAGCAATGGTAAAGCTGTTCGCGGCGATGTACAGTCGGAATCAACCTTAACTGGAACGCTCGACCGCACGTCTTTTACAGCGGGGAGCTAGTCTGGCGGAACCCGTTCGGACAGTTTTGTCAAATGGCTGGGGGCCCATCTCTAAACGCGGGGGAGCGCGGTAGATTATCGTATCGAATCCTTAAAAGAGATAACACCCACCACTTGTTTTGTTTTCGTCTTCTAACTTTGCTCTGAACCAATTACCCAATTCATTTCCTGAAACAAAAATGAATAAACATAAATTGAAACCCTTTTGAATATTGCGTGTTGTACATTTTGTTTAATATTATCTGATGCGATACCGAAAGGAATTCGGAGTCTATTGTGTCTTCCCCCTGCCCCGACGCGCTCTGAAATTGGTCCGGAGCCACTTGGGCAATGGGTATCATCAGCTGCCGCCAGGCTCCTCCCCGCGGAAAAACAAACTCTCCTTCGAGCGTTGCAGTAAAGTTTAAGTGCGACTCCACCTAGTGATTACGCAGTCATCCTGCCCACTCTTCCAATCAGACGAAGCGACAATATTCAGCCTTGTACCACACGCCAGCAGCTGGGGGACTTTACAGTGTTGAAGATTTCATCTGAACTCTACGACAGGCCGGTATCCGGGATGACGTGGCAGGCCGAGGCGCGTTCCCAATGGGGCACGCTTGGCTACTAAACTCCATACTTCTGCGGTCGGGCAGAAGCTCTTGAATGCAGGAAACAAGGTGAAATGCGGTCTCTGTCTTGGAATCGACCCCAATAGCGGGAGCACAAGGGCTTACTACTTGGTGATGATCCACTCATCCCGCTGTTTTACCATCGTCACAAATATCGGCGGTCTACACGAACTGTGATTTTAGATTCTATTTAAAGCACAATGGTATTTTTACACCCATGCACATTCATGTTCATTGTTTTATCACATATTTCGCTACTCGATCTACTTCCCCTTCTTAACCCTATATTGCAAAAGTTCGAATTTGGCGGAACACAGACTTAAGTGCTGATGCGTCATAAATCCCAATAAATGAATCAAGATGTATACTTTTGGGGAGGTGCGTCTTTCAGAGGAAATCACTATTATCATTTGGGAAGATACAGATGATGCTTGTTCAGTAGCTGTGTATGCGTTGTCCTTGGATCAGAGATAGCATTTTGTTTTGTCTGGGAAATAATTTTGTTTGTATTTTTTTAAAGAGTTATTTGTGTGGGAACATGCAAATTTTTGATCTGGAGATTAAGACACATAAACGTTTTTGGCAGGTTCCCATTTTAGAGGACCTCACAACCAGTTGAGAAGATACGGATGATGCCTATGCTGTAGCTTGGTGTGTTTTGTCCTGTCATCTGAAAAGGCCTTTTGATGTCCGCAAAATACTTTATTCCGTGATTTTTTTTAAATAGTTCCACATCTCTGAACATGTAAATTTTTGTTCTGGGGACTAACACCCGCACACCTTTTCGAAAGATGTGCCTTTCACATCAGGCCACGCTTATCAGTCGAGAAGATACAGATCCCAAGAGTTCCTAACCTTTGAAGGCCTTGTACTCTACTTCAAGGCAATAATTGTTTTATTATTATTTTTTGCGATTACAGACGTAAATGTTGGGCTGATTTCTTTGGGCAGTTGCCCTTACCCTATAGTCATCCATAGCATAAGAAAATACTTGGATGCACTTTTCTAGTCTCGCCTCCTGTGCAAGGTTTTACTGTTATTTAACAAGATGGCATTTTTACGAGCTTTGAGCGTGCTCGGGTATCAAGAGAATGGTATGCAAATAGAGACCGTGCTAAGGCAATACCTCCTAAAAGACAAGGCCTGCGCATGACGTCATCGTTGGCAGATCCCCGACCCGCCCCAAGCGGTAAACACCCCGAAGCTTGACGAGAGAAGGGGCTCCCGGCGGAGCGCGGGCGAAAAGTGGTCGCAGAGCCCCTAGCGAGCTCGGAGCCTCCGCTAGCAGACGAAGTCTCCGCTACGCATTAGTTTTGCCAATTTCCGTGCAGGGTGACCAATGAAACAAATGGTCGCGGGTATTCGCTGCTTTGAATGTTAAAAAAAAGGTGCCACTTCATAAGTGAAGGACATTTTCTTCGCGTGGGAAGGATGTTGGAGCTTTCCGGATGCAATTTCGGGGTTCTCCTGAAGAAAACACTTCGTCAGAACTTATGTAAGCGAGAGAAAACACGAATGTAATTTGACATTTTTTTTTGTTTTTTTTAAAGGGCAATGTACAAAAATTTTAGAACGTAGCTACGTTTCAACTTTACTGTTCTTATCAATCAATTTGTTTCGTTGTTGCAGTTTCCATTTCTCAGGAATGTCTTGCTTATAACTGTTTTGTCGAATAGACGAACAGGATGAAGAAGCAAAAGGCAATTTCGAACCACGTACGTTATGCGATGTCAGTATGCTGTGGAAGAAGTCGATTGTGCACATGCAAATCTGACGCTATTAGTGAAATTAATAAAAGCGGAGTTACAAGAAAAGCAGACTTCTTGCGCGTTAAAAAGAAAACAACGGCGAATGCGGTGCGTTTCGGTAATTTCTGGTAAATCCGGATGGCTTCCGTTAAATTTCGGCTTTACTGAAAGTAAAAAAAAAAGTCCCATAATTCAGTAAAATTGATAGATTACTGGAAATGAAATTTCGTTAAAAAGCCGGTGACATTCCTTTAAAAAGACCGGTGATATTCCGATAAAAACTCCGGTGACATTCCGGTAAAGTCCGGCTTTACCGGAAGTGAAAAGAGTCCCATAATCCAGTAAAATAATAGTTTACATGCTATGAAATTCCGGTAAAAAATATTTTTCAAAAGAGTTGCCTTCAGAGAGACTCGCAGTTATGCTGTGATAATTTATATTTATTGTTTCGGCTGTATAATGCCTAAAAAGAGTTGTGGTTTTTTTTTTTTTTGTTTTTTGTTGTTGAAGAGTCAATCATACATAATTGAGAGATGTTCGGTATGGACGTTCTGTAGTATTTCTCTTATTATGGCTCTCTTGGCGTCTGTTCAAAGCACCTTTGGTCTTTATGCCTGTAACAAGAAAATTTATAATAACCACAAAAATGCATAGCTTAATGTGGCGACAGTTCAGCAACATCAAAGTCGGTAAAACTGTATCTCGGTAAATTTATGGAATATGCAACAATGTGAGAAGAAACACTAAAAATCGAAACTATAAAAGTATATACCGACTGTTGTTAGTCATTAAAGATACGTTAAAAAAAAAAACATTAAATCTACATTAATACGGTTTGTGCATGTGGGTTTTAGAGACAGAGGCAACATAATATGGAGGGTTAGTCGCATCTAAAAGTCTGATAAGGCAGTGAAATTTTCTGAGTAGTTCTTGAATTAGTGAAAATAACCATATGACTCGATGTAGAAATTTTCTGAGCGCCATCAAAAACAACTAAATCAGTAAATGCAAAAAATTGCAAGCGACCTTCACTTTTAAAGTTCTCTTATGCACGATATTATTTATAGATAATTGGTGGGGAGATTATTGTGTCACGTAACGTATATTTTGACGCTAAATTTAGGGGGAAAATTGAATATTTGTAAATATCGTTTGACCTCATGTCACGTGACGTCAATTTCTCCCACCAAATTCAGCGGATAAATGGGATTGGTATCTGGGCTACAAGACGTAAATTTTCCCGCTAAATTTAACGGGTAATTGAAATGATATAGTCTCCATGTGCTGTCGATTTCCTCGAGGTGTATAAGTCACGTCAGGTCACGTGACGCAATATTTCCACTAAATTTAGCAGAAAATGCTCGGACGGACGGACGGATGGCCTATATTTTGAGAGTGTGGGGTAGCGGTGAAAAGTGCGCTTTAATGTATTCCGGTCGGGTTGAAAGTACGGTAGTGCACTCGTGCAACCAGCGCTGATAAAGCATTGAGAAACTGCGAATAACAGACAAATAAAAAAACCTTGCGGGAGCATTTTTGAGCCTATAGCCTTGCGTGTCTTCCACATGTGGTAACTCAGCGCACTACAGCGCTTCCCACGCGCCACAATTGTTTTCTAATACTAACTGATTCAGTAGTTTTCGATGACACTCTGCAAGTTTGTCAATACAAGTATGTATTTATTCTTAGAAATTTAATTTTTTTTTAACAAATTTTAGGGTTTAGCGAACTTAAAGGCAGGGATATCTTCTGTATTATCTTCCGGGTACTCATAGCTCATCAGCAAAAACTGCATTTTTCTAGCTATGACGGCTTTTTTAAGTATGTAAAACAAACCAATTATTGTAAATATATTGAGTGTTGCCAGTAACACTAAAAAAACCTATAAATAGGTGCTTCAGAAAGCAAATTAGGGAAGAAACAGACAGTCCTAACGGACGTCAAGGGAATGTAAAAAGGAATATATTATTTAGAAAACTAAATACCTATCAGGCAATGATAATTCCATTTGCTTCTAGAAAAAGCTTGGCGAACGTTATCAGAAGCAATAAAATCAAGAAATACCACAACATGGTTAGCGAGGGGAATTACGAACGTTACCATTCTTTCAAACCGGCGCAAAACTAACCGTACGATAATGCTGATGATAAGATTATCGTCCGCGCTTCGGCACCGCCAGCATTTTTCCGGCTGCACGAGTAGAAACTTCAGTGCACTTTCGCGATCCCCACGATCATTAAGGTTTTGTAAAATTCAAATGGCGATAACAACTGTATACTACAGAACTTTCAATACAGAGTGAAATGGTGCCCTTTTCTGAAACGATCATTATATTGAAACCCTCTCGTTCTGTATTACACAGTGTTCACTCTAGATATTGTTCAAAAAGTTGTTGGTGTTCTATACGTGTTAACGTGTGTGGCACAGACTATCCAAAGCATGAGATGCCAATAAATTCACACGCTCAGCATACACAAAATATTAAAATATACGCAAAAATATATTGTTCTCAACACCGAAAAAAAAATTAGGAAGCTGAACTGATGTCAACTATGTACAAAGGGCGCATACACAAATGAACAAAACACTCGGGCGCATACTCAAATGGACAAACAACTTAAACGGAATGATTTGCTGTTGATGGTGAGTGTGCTATAATTGAATGCTGGTGTACCTGATCCTACGCTTGCATGAGTAGAGTGGGTTGGCTATGGCGCTCGCTATGGCGGGTTACTTCATTAGAAGCATTAGACCATTCAGCGTGTCTGTTTTGCCAAAAACAAGGAAACTATTTTTGTCGTTGTTGTGAAAAGTTTCTTGCATCTTTTTGTCGTGTATCCAGTTCTAAGCTTAAATATATGAAGGGTAGAGAAAATATTTTTGGTAACAAGTACTTGATAAATCCTTCCAAATATTGTTCTGCGTCTCTACAGCCGAATACAATATCTTTGCTGTTTAAAACGTAACAATTGCTAAGACAAATTTGCCTGGTGTGAGATTCAAGTAATTCAATGCTCCGTAACATGAATTGAAAAAAAAAAAAACACAAGACTTGAACACTCGTGCTTTCGTGTAGTTTATATTCCAATATTCATATTGGAAAATATGTTTTGGGCACAAATTGCTCTAGAAATTCGAAAACACGTGATAAAGAAACAAGAATCTTAACGTACACAGAAAGGAGGTGCGTTAAGGAAATTCCGAACTGCCTTATGTCCAGAGAAGTTAATATTTACAATGAACGACTTCAGTATATTTTTTTTTTCACTTTTTTAACTTTTTCATTACAATAATGACATTTCTAAACGCTGTTTTTCGATCTTCTTGTTTCGTTCGCTTCTGTTTCTGAGTCATATGTGTTGGTCAATATCTTAGTGACTGCAGCAGGTTGCGAGAAAAGAATGTCAGTGGCGATTGTCCACCAGACTGTACCAGACTGTAACGATACATTCACCAGCGCACTACAACTTAAAACAAGTGTCATACACTTAAACAATGCCTCGTCACTGTCTCTTTTGTGATGGACTAGGATTTAAACATTATGTTGTCTTGAAGGCACGTCGAAGCCCGCAGATTACCAACATTGTAAAATTATATAAGTGCTTCGCGCTTTGCAGAAAATATTAGATGACATTTAAAGTATTTTAGGTGCTATCATCAAAAGTGTTTTTTTAACAAAATTTTATTTTCGGCTTGTTTTAGACTTTAATAGTCCTAAGATGTGAATAAATATATTGAAACATCGAACGATGAAGCTTTTGTTTCGAAGATTGAACATCATTCTAAAATTTCCTCCGAAACGAAAACCATGCCCATTTTATTCCCGAAAGATTAAAAATTCAAAATAGAACCAAAGCTCTTAGATTTTTCCTTCATCCACTCTAAGACTTTAACATGAAATGCAATAAAGTATTCAAATGTCCTGAGCCCGAGGCCTACCACCTGAAAAACATGCAAATGCACAAATGCAATAGACTCCTTCCAAACGTCACGTGCCGATTATTAGAAGGTCGGAACCACTGTACAATGGTCGAACACCGTGAAATAGTAGAAAAAGCAAGTCATCCCCTAAAATAGCGAACGTCAGAGAGCAGTCAACACTAGGAGAGTGCGAGGCAATTAAACAGCGTCAAAAGCGCAACGTCACTGCGCTCATCAGCATTTTCTGTGAGTGTGTCTTTGCCTTCTAATCGAACCCAACACGCAAACTGTGCTTTTAAATTAAGGTTTTAGTCCGCCATTGGACAGGGATTTACCAGCTCCCAGCAGAGGGCAGTCTTTCGAAAAGTGTCGATTGGACTTCACGGCTCAAGTATAAACATGTAAATAGTAGATCCCCCGAACATACAAAAAACTAAAAGTGTAAATTACACACGATGTTTAGACTTTATAGTCAACTCCCCGGCTGCTACTCATTTTGTCCTCTTCTAAGTGGCCACCATAAACACCACCTTACTAGATGGCTAAAGACAACACTTAAACTATGTTGCTTTTTGTAAACAAAAATATTGACTTAGTAAGAAACAAAAACTGCCTACACGGGTGCAGGCTCTGTTGAAATGTCGATGCCAGGGAGCCAATGGAATGATACACCAACCAATCCTACGCCGGATTGTTTTTTTTTTTTTTTGCTGTTTGAATCCTGCGTACTTTGACAAACATAGCGCACTCTCAGTACCTTCAAAATTATTTATGCTTACAAATCTGTAAATCACAAATATTACTGCTGACAGACTAACCCTAACCTGTTAACAAGACAATGATAATCACAACCCTTCAATGTCGCTCGCCTTTTCCCTTTTTTCACTTTTAAATTTTTTCGGACATTATCTACGAACACACCTCAGCAATGATTTTAAAAAAAGTGAGGTTATAACCGGATGCTCAACGAATTATCCACTATCTTAGAGGATTGTATTGGCGAGCAATATATCATATCTTACATTAGGCAGTTCTTCATCTGTTCAAAGACGCAGCGAGAAAATGCAGAGCGTCCTGGCGAATTTATTACAGGGGCCATCACATATCCTGCCCCCGGGCCACAGCCAAAACCAGAATTTCCAGCCTGTCCTCCTTCGTGTGGCATTCCCAATCTGCATGTTGTAAAAAACAAAATACAGGAGAAAAAACGTGAACAGCACATCAGCTAAAAGAGTAAGTTTCTGCACGGTACTTTTTAAATAAATCTCAGACCGACCCGGGACCCGACTCGAGACCCATGTCAGAGAGCGGAATTGTGTCAAACTGGAACAAGATCGGCACCGCAGTCGAACATTGAGCTCCCGGAGACCAATCGCCCGTTTCGCTCTTTCTTAGTTTTCGATGGATTTGAAGGGTGCTATAAGGCATTGTGTTCAATTAATTGTCATGTGACTGACACATGACCTTCGAGATTGGCACTGGGATGACCATGTGCGTAGTCTAGATGTTCCAAGCACTGGACTGCAGGTTTGGCTCATAGCGGTCCCCGGAGTCCATTGCACGGCTAAACAAAGTAAGGTTTTAAACATGGTTAAAATTGCGTACAAACAGAAAGGAACAGTAAAGAGGGAAGAGAGAAGAGACAAGCGCAAACTCGCAATTTAACCATGTTCAATCATTACCAACTCGCCCAACTAACCACTTTACTAAGGCTTTAAACGCTCTATGAAAAGCTTTTTTTTTTGCATATATGTATGTGAAAACACAGCCTCCTAAAATTTTTTTATGTTTATTTAAAGCGGAGTTTGGAGAGCTTTTCGCGTTTTTGTGCTCAACTAGGATTACGCTGTTTTTTGAAACGGTGACTTAGAGTGCAGTGCACTCAGGACCTCGCCTGCGAGTACTGTACTTGGGTCCTTTTTTTAAGCGCCCCTATTACCTGAATTTCGCATAGGCTTCTGTTTGCGATAGGAAACGGAGGTCACCGAAAAAAAAACGCATATATTTTTTATGCCCTTTTCAAAACCGGGATTTGATTACGTATTTTTTTAATTTTAAATTAAAAACTATAACGCCCCGCTTTTTGTTTTCTTTCTTAACGGCACGATTTTGTAATGGTTACTGTTTATCGACTAAGTTAAGGAATTAACGCATGCTGTCACAATCGCCATGAGCTCGTATGCAGAATTAAGTTTGCAATGTTTATGTGTTGCGCAAATGCACTCTTGTCTTTTTATTTTCTCAATTAGTAAATACTAACCGGTTGCATAACATGTATAAAATAACGAGTCGATGGTGTGAAACTTCATGCCAGCGTACGCGTCTCACGCTGCCTTGAGCGTATTGCATATATTTTGTCAAACGGTGGATTTCTACGCTAGTTGGTTGAAGGACATTATTAATAATGTTTTTCAACATAATATCCCAAGTAGCACAATACCCTGGCTCTAGCTCGCGCCAGGTTGGGCAGCCAAGGAAGCTTTCCTTGGGCCATGCTTGTTTTGCACCAAGGCTTCAGCTAGAGCCAACCTGGCATGCCAAGATTGGCAGTAAGCTGCAATTCCCCGTCTAGCCAATCTGGGCTCCATCCTGTAAATACAGCCTGGGCCAGGGTGGCTGTTTCCTGGTCAGTCAATCCTGGCTATACGGGGTAAATACAGCCCAGGCCAGGTGGCTGCTTCCGGGTCAGCCAATCCCCACGGAGCACGAGAATGTTCTGAGAACATTCCGGGAATGTTCAAAAGAACATAAGCAACATTCTTGGAATGTTGCGAATTTGCGTAAGAACATTCTATCATAGTTGTCAGAATGTGGTGCAGGCACTTATCGCTACATTCGGGGAATGTTTTCAAGGAGATAGTCTTAAAACGTTCTGAGAACGACAAAGAAAATTACCAAGACATTCATTCAACATCCTAACAAGGTTCTAACAACGTTCTCAAAACATCCAAAGAACATCCACAACTTTATTAAATGTTGCGAAGTTATGCAGGGACATCCTTTTAATCTCCTCGGGATGTGACGTGGGTACATCCCTACATTCAGGATATTTTCTGAGGGTTATTTGCAAAGAGTCTACAATTGCGGTTTGCTTCGGAGCACCAATGAGCCGTACTACATATATGGATATGTTAAAGATCCTCACCGACGATCAATAATTTTTAATCAAAGATATGTCTAAAAGGCGCAGGCACAAGATTCCCGCTTTCCCAGCGCACCAGTCTGAGCATGACTAACTGTACTCCTACCTGTCACTTGCCAACTTCTTTCATTCAACATGTACCGCATACATAACCGATTACTCACTCCGAGCTTAAGAACAGATACACATGGTATCCCACACACAACTGCAGGATATACCTTTTTGTTTTAAGGTATTAACCCCACCCACATGCTAAAAATCGGATCCATTCGAAACTGCACCTCTACATACCCAGTGAGTGGCAAGTTCGTTATCAAGTTTTGAAAACCATTGCTTTTCTTCTACACCTCATATCACATTCCTCGGTAGACTCGTATAAGATAAAACTGATCTCTTATGCTAAGCTTCCAGAAACTCCACTTAATTTGCAAATTCGTGGTACAAAGTGGCTATAGTGGATGGTGTTTCGAACCACAGATTGCGTGAGAGCTCCGTAAAGTTGGCTTCACCTGCGAAAATTCTAGGAATGTTCGCAAGCGACGTTCCAAGAATGTTGCTTATATGAATGTTCGAAGGCGAATGTTCTGAGAACTTTGTGCATACGAAAGTTCGCCAACGAATGTTCCTAGAAGGTTGAGAATATTCGCATAAGAACGTGCCTAGAACGCTCTGAATGGTGTTTTAACGTTCCTTCAACATTCAGAACAGCCAGGGAATGTTCGCTCGACATCGGCTGCTACGTGGGTCCTGGCTATATGGGTAAAAAGAACTCGGACCAGGGTGGCTCTTCACGGGCGAGCCAGTCTTGGTGATGATAAAGTTGCAGTATGTGTTTTTCTACTTTTCTTTTGAAGGAACAAATATACGGTCTGGCAACATGGCCGAACACTGGCTGTTTCTTGTATTGGTTGGGCCAGGGAATCTCAGTGAATCCCCAGGGAAGCACACATCCTGGCAGTGGCCTGTCTATCTCAGCCGGCCCTGGCCTGGAAAATGCGAGCTCCAGCCAAGGAAACGCACTTCCTGGCAGTGGTCTGTCTATATCGGCCGGCCCTGGCCGGGAAAATGCGAGCTCCAGCCAAGGAAACGCACTTCCTGGCAGTGGTCTGTCTATATCGGCCGGCCCTGGCCTGAAAAATGCGAGCTCCAGCGAAGGAAGCCCTTCCCTGGCTGTAACATGGAAACCTTGGGCCAGGAAATACAATGAAGTGCCAGGCTGGCGGACAATCGTATTCCTTGGGCGATGCTGGGCCCGCTTACTACAATCCAGCACCAATATTGGCCCAAGCTGGCCCATGAAAGTGTGCTACCTGGGATATGTTGTTCAACCATAACTTAATAATGTTGTTGACCAACAATATTAAAACATTGCAATAGGACAGGACAAAAGTAGAAGCATATAGGGCCTTCCTGTGTCTCTCCTGTTTTGCTCTTTCCAATTTTGTTCCGTTTTTTTTTTTGCGCCGTTTTTAATAAAGTCGTATAAACTTCAGTAGCTCGACAATTTTCATCACTCCGAATACTAGATACTGCCAAAGTTCGTGAATAAAAGCTTGAATCTGTGTACTATCGGGGAAAAATGAAATGCGAACAGAGGAGCGCGTGGCTTGCCGTACAGGCTGCGCCACCTGGAAGTGAGCCTAGGGGCGAGGGTGCGTGCCCTACTCCGATGTGTTCACGCCCTTCGCTGGGAGCTCCCCAAGCTTCGGCAGTGCGCCTCTCAGTGCGCTGAAAGCTGTCACCGCTATCTTTGTCTGCTCGGCGCGTGGGCCGAGCTTCTTCACACCGCACGCGCTGAGCCAGCAAAGATAGCGGTGATAGCTTTCAGCGCACTGAGAGGCGCACTGCCGAAGCTTGGGGAGCGCCGAGCGAAGGGCGTGAACACATCGGAGTAGGCCACGCACCCTCGCCCCTAGGCACTTCCAGGTGGCGCAGCCTGTACGGCAAGCCACGCGCTCCTCTGTTCGCATTTCATTTTTCCCCGATAGTACGTCTAAACAAATGGGTATGTTTACATTTTCCTCGTTACAGATGCAGAAGACATTCTGTTCAAGCCGGGTAACGGTTTATTTTTACATAAAACCGGTAATCCTACATTGATAATAAATGTCCGTTCTTATTAGTTGCAATATTTCAACAATAAACCTTAAGTTTTACTGGTGTTTTCTGATGAGCTTCTTTTCAGACACAGACACATTCATAAGTTTGTGGAACACATGAATAAAAAACTAGAAAAGGCATCCGCCGAATGGTGTTGGACCTTTAGCGTTACTTGTTTTTCTTCCTGGTTTGCCAAGAAGGCAAGGTATTCAAACTCATGCAATAAGAATAGTAAAAAAATGAAGATTATTAAAATCATATTTTACTCCTCACTTAAAATTAATGCATTCATTGTTTACTTGTGATAAAAGTATTTTTCAAGAAATAAATCTATAAAACTCATTTGGGCGCAAATATATGTATATTTTGAATTTGTTTGAAACGTAATTTTATTGAACAAACTGTTTTTAAGCCTGAAGTAGAGTGGCAACGTTACTTCAGTTATTTTCATGCCTAGTAATATATATATATATATTTAGCGGTGTTGCTGAGGCGCGTGCCAGAGCATCACTGAGAACGACGACGATGCGCGTGCAGACGGCGTGACACATTTCGAATTGGGTCTGATTTGGCGGTGGACGTCCTCTTGTAAATTAAAAACATAACATTTGGTATTATAAGTGGTATTTCTGGTACGGCACCTCATGCAACCCGGAAGGCGTCCTCTCAGGATGAAAGTCCTCTGCGACGTTGTCGGCACCGGCGTCTCATGGAGCCATAGCATCGCGGCTGGATTACCTGAAGCCGCAAGTCGTCGTGCCGTGCATTCCATGGGCAAGTCACCACGATTTCCACGACTATTCTGTGGCCGTGAAATGAAGATCCTGCGTTGGCCGATGGCCACTTTTGCATCCCAGACCTTCAAGCAATCGAGGCGCGTAAGTGCGCGCTGGACTTGAATTCTTCGACGGTCGTTGTGGCCATTCAATGGATTTCATAAGCGACAATCTTCTCTAAAATTCCCAGCTTCTCCTGGGTTTCGGCCTTGCTGGCGCATTTCATATATGGTGTTGGTCGTCAAAATGCGCAAATGTGCGGTGATGTTTGTACCGATATGATCTGTGCCGGCACCAGAGTTCTACTCAGACGTGTCGACAGAGATGACGAAAACGGAAGCTACCTGCGGCCAGTGACAAGATTTGGCAAACCATCTTCAAAAAGCGCGAGTGTGCTGGATTTTGGTGTTGCGGAAAAACTGTTACTTTGGCATGTATGTGGTGACTGCGAGAAGACCATTGGCAACGACACCTGCGAAACGAACTGTCTATCTTTATTGAAACGTGGCGAGGTTATTTAGCAGAATCAACCACCCAAGGAAGAAACATCACAAAAAACCTCAGAGGGGAAATAGTGTAGCGGTGTTGCTGAGGCGCGTACCAGAACCTAGCTGAGAACGACGACAATGCGCGTGCAGACGGCGCGTGACACACTTCGAATTGGGTCTAATTTGGTTATGGACGTCCTCTTGTAAATTAAAAACGTAACAATAGATATATATATATATGTTCAATATCTGTGTGTGTGACAGGCGCGGTAACGTAAGGCTGTTCGCGAGTGTTGAGTAAACAATTATACGAAGGTTTCCGGTTCTGTGAGGTTATAATATTTAAAATAATAAAGATTTATTCCGGAGTTAGAAAAGCATCATAGTCCTCCCCAATAGCCGCCGAAGATGCATGGGCGGCCCGAGTCTAAGGTATAGGTATGACCGTGTTTGAACTAGTTCGCATATGGTGCAAACAGTAACCCATTCTATGATTCTCATGCCTGACTCCGGGAAAACGAAACAAAATACAATCTACTGAACCGGTTACTCAACAAAACTTGAATAAAAACCGGTTCGATACTAAGTTAATAACGTAAACGTTTTGCTGATGTCTTTCTTCCTTTGTGTTAATGGGCTATATAGCGTACATTATATTAATATGCCTAGTACGAAACGGGTATTTTAAATGACTCCAGGGGCGAAATGTCATTTAAGTAGTGTTGAGATGAGGGATTCAAAAGGAAATACTTACTGGTGACCCAATTCATGGGCAATGAGTAGTGCAGATGTTGCATCGTCTAATTCTTCAACCGATTGAACGGTTACTTTTTGGTCCGAGCACATACCACAGAGCTCAGTGCATCCTGAAAATATATTTTCTTTTATAAAATACTCTACTATCGGTATAGATGTTTATATGTTTTCAGAATCGCGGAAGTCAACTTCGTGCAAAGGCCGGGTGAACTCAAGAATGGGTCGCAGGTATGGTGTCGTATAAAAATCTATGAAAGGTGCCGCTAGGAGTTAACTTAATTAAATTATATCTAAAATTGAACACATTACAGTCGTTAGCATATTTAAATATATAAATTATATATATATATATATATATATATATATATATATATATATATATAAATTTATATTTATATATCATTTTTATTATTATTATTGCGGAAATCGTATGTGGGCCAAACGGGGCGTTGCATAAATGAGAGGGCCAGGGAACATGCCTGGTCAGTGAAACAGTCCCCGTCGGGCAATCTTGCGGTGCACTGTGATAAGTGCCCATGTGGCCCGGAATAGGAAACAAAAACAGTTCTGGGCAGATACGCAAACCAAACGGCGCGAGAAATACTTGAGGCATTCCGCATAAGAGAGCAAGGGGAGAGTCTGTGTATTTGAGCGCCGTCACTGCACTTAACAGATAAAGAGTTATTTTTCTTTTTTGAGCTAACACCCACATAGACGGTATTAATAGATAATATTTGTTTCAATAAACCTTCAGTTGAGAGTGCGCTTTGTCTCTGTCCCCTTCTTCGTTCTTGTTTATTCGGCGCTTTCCATTCAGTAATAAAAGAGTATGCAGAAGAATGAACCGTACTTGAATCGAATAAACGAAAAGTTCACAAAACCTCAAGACGAAATGAACGGCGGATCCAGGATTTCGACTATCGACCTCCCGTTTCCGGGCGGGTGTGCTAAAGGAAAAACACCGCCATCGTATTTTTATATACAAATAGGGAGGAGTTAACGTACCTATTGCATTTCCGTGCTGCCGGCTATACGGTATTCTGAGGAAAAATACAAAAGGAGAGAGAAGGGGTTAGCTACACTTATTTTTAGAAACCTGAAATACAACTCGGTTTGAAATGATAATCACACGTGTCTGCTCAAAATTATGGCTCTTCGATTTTTTGCTAGATGTGCTAAGATAATATATACTATGCATCAATATTTGCCCACATCAACACTCGTTTTCTGCACCGGGCTTTTTGAAGAACAGAAAGTTCTGTTTAGGTCACTCTCAAAAATAGCTTACGTATTCTCGAACGATTAGTTTCTGCCCAAATATACCAGACGCCAAGAATCCAAACATTGAAGTTGGCGCCAGATGCAGTGATTTTGAACCAGGCCCTTTGTAACCAATGCCTAGCCTTGCAAATGCACGGTTATTTTATACGAAAACATACATGGGATTTGCAAATTTGCAACAAGAGCGAGTCCAGCTTTTGTTAGCACAGCACATTGCTATCTATGAATTTTAAGATTTCGTTAGACGCAATTCTTTTTTTTGAAACCTCACAAATTGATAATAGTTTTTTTTTTTCAATCGGATAACTGTAAGTTTTCCAAAATTGCCAATTGATTTAAGCACCTAAAGTCATATTAGTATGAAACAAAAACTTAGTCTAGGCGTTGAATAATTTTTCAGTCTTAAAAATCCGCTATTTCTCTCAAAAACCTGGCATATTTGTATCAAACCCGAAAAACAAACACGAGTTAAATACGTAACACCAGAGTTTTTCTTACAATTTCTTATCAAAATATGGAGCCGTACAGTGCTGCCCTAACCCACTCGTATATCCGAAGGCCACTGATGCAGACTATTTTAAAGGGTACAGCTACAATAATTCGACTTTCTCAAACGGTTCCGATATTTAAATAATCCGGCTTTAGTCGTCCCAGCAGATTAGTTTATCTTGCTTAATTTAAAAAAAAGCTCTTAAGAAAATGGTAAATAAAGTTGATGGCATAACTAACATTTAAATTTCCACCCGGTTTCAAAGTTCGTGATGTCACAGGAACGCATCATTGCACGTCGAGCAGTCACTCTACAAAACAGAGCATGTCACGTACGTTTGTGCTACTCAGCGAGTGACCGACTGAGTTTTGACAGCATTCCTTTCAGGCCATAAAATATTTTGTAGTCAGTTAGGAAAGAGTTCCAGTACCGGAACACTGAACATTTGCCTAGCATAGGCGTCAGTTCGAGTTACCGAGTCAAAATGTTACTTACAAGGAAAAGAGTTAAGCCTTGCGGAATGACGTATTGATACCATTTGGAGGCATATGAGCGTACAGGAAAGCGATTTGCGATAGTGTGAGAGGATGATTTACCGGCAGAGTGATTACGTTTATCTGTAGCAGAATACTCTTACAAATTCGCGGAGTTCTCGTCTAATAATGGTGGAAAATGAAGAAGTGCCGAATTTATATCCAAGCTTAATACTGGCTGCTGTACCGGCAAAGATAGGCATAATGTGACTGTATTTAATAATTATGTTTATTTGCTTCATCCCCCCTTCCTCACCCCTTAGGTAGTAACTGGCGACTGCTGGGGTTCTGCTTTCTCTAAATGTTTCACTACTAAACCGTTTCAGTAAACAAAAACGACGAGTCGATCTATTGTCTCAGAATGTCAAACGGAAACACGCTTGAACACTACACACTTAACATTATTTCTGAGGGTTTCCTTACGTTACTTTTCACAACGCACGACATTGTAAGGCACATTTTTCTTCATGGGTTCATGTCCATCCTTATTATATCAAGGTGTTTTTTAGCTTGATTAAAACTTTTATACCCGGCTTTTCTTTTTTCGAAAGTTATGTTTCTATTCCTCGCTCATTTTCTTTATCAAAAGCACTATTCTTTGTGGCGAATAAAAGCTGCAGTAACGGCTAAGACTTGGAAATTATCTGATTGTATCTTACACTCAATGAATAAAGTTGGGAGAAACAAAACGTGCACCGTGTATTAAGCTGCCGCGTGGAGTTTTATTTTTGTGTGTTTCTAAATAGGATGACAAGATTCCTGCCACTATATTGAGAGGACGTTCGAGTATACAATTTCGTACGAGAAACATAGCCAGGGTAGACGTATGCAAGAATTATTTTTTTCTTTACTTTTACTATACAAACGATCCTGCTAGACCTAGAGGGACATGATCCTCGTAAAACTAGCGCATTCAAATGTCTCGTTATATATTTTGTAGATTAAGAAAATAATTCGATCGGCTTGTGCTTTCTTTTAATGATGTAAGAACAGTGCTTTGGCTGTTCTGATTGACACGCAGTTTTATTTCGGAAAGTAATAAGGGAGGGTACTGCTTCGGTAATTTTAAAAACGTCTTTTTAGTGTGGAGGAAAAAAAAAAACAAATCTCATATTCGACGCGCTAAAAACAACGCCTCTAAAAATGCTTGAAACCGGTTTGGTTGTGATGCTGCGAAAGTTTGAAAGCAGTGTGTTACCTAAATCGTAAAATAAAGCAAAGAAACAAAAAAAACCTGATGTTAACATATCTACCTAGGTCTAATATCACTAATATCAGCAATCTAGAAATGGCTGGTAAATAGAATACACTGCACATACACAAGGAAAGCTATGTTCATTTAAAAGCAGACTCAACCTTCTCAGCTAAAACCCGACATCAGAAATGACATTGTGGTAGCCTGTAGCTTAGATTTTAGAGAAAGAAATTTGTCACACAAACATAAACCCTTATTTTTGTGTTAAGCCACCGCGAGCCTTCCATTATCGGAAATCTCATATTTCCTACGATCTGTGGTTTAACTAAACAGGTCAAAAATAAAATTGTTGCACTCGTTCTTGAAACAAGTAAATTGGGAAATCAACATAATAATTGTCATACAGATACTTAAAGTAATGTTGACGTAATCGCGTTTCGATTTATTTTATTACCCTGAGACAAATGCCACGACATCCTGAGCATCACGCCACGATGATTGATAGACAAAATAATTAAGGGACTCTACAGTGTTGCAAACCTCCAAGAGTCCGCCAGGAGTTATTTGTAACTCTGCTTCACTCTGAAAAACAATAAAAGAAATTTGAAATTAATGTTTTAAGTGACCGATAAATATCATAACCATATATTACGTACCATTAATTTATGAATGCCAACAATGACAAAATGAGGCCTTGGGTTTTGCAGCGCAGTGTACAGGAGGTTAACCTGTAAAAGAAAGAATTATGCTGATCACAATAAAAACAACACGAGGCAAAAAAAAACTTTATTTTTGCGAATCGGTCAATGTCGCAAGGCCACGTTAAGGTGATGAATCCAGGAATATGTAATAGTATGTGAAGGCATTGGGACGCGCCGTTCCACTTTAGACAAAACGCGAAAACATAGCTCTTCATACGTTTACTTTTCATGGATTCGGATACTGAATCAGTAAAAGAACATCAGATGAAAGAGAAAAGCAAAATGGTATGCCCATAATTACAACTTCACAGGGAGTATTTAAACTTGTTTCTGAAAGTTTATTTAAAACTGTTTTGCATATTCAATGCAATTGCTTTAATGAAGGCCGACGAAATCATTCCTTTAGAAAACATCAATTGTAGAAAAATAATGTTGATTACGTATTGGTAACTCTGTGTCTCGTTAAATTTGGCGATAATATATTATAGGTTTTTGAAAGAGGCGATAAATTTTAGAGGTGTCATGCTGTGAAAACCTAAAAATATATGAGAGTCAAGGTTAGCCGATGAGTATTCTGTAAATAAAAATATTTCGCAGCTGTCTCACGTTTTGTCTGTGCCATTGCTTTAAGTCGTAACTTTCCCGGGAAAAAAATGTTTCCTTAGTACGGTCTTCATTCATCCTATGTTTCATAAGAGTACTGCAGGTTATATTGAATGTTAAGTAGTCTGTAATGCTAATAAACTTTTATTGGAGCTGATGCATTACATTACGTTTGTTCTATACTTGGCGACTTAATTGTTAATGTTTTGGGGGGATGCCTTAAATTATGTATAACAGATAGAATTTTTCCAATGAAATAAGATATATTTTTTTAATAAATGCAGCATGTATAATTATGATTAACACTGTCCTGCTTAATATAGGTAGATAAACCGTACAATCGTAATCTTTTTGTTACTAATTTTGGCCTGAGCAAGTGCTCTTCATCGATCCCTTCTTCCTAATATAGTGAGACAAGGATTTAATGGTGAAATTTGAGCCGGTCATAATTCAGTATGTAGTTGAACTGTAAACAATGAAGAAATGGTCAAAGTAAGAATAGATTTCATATATACAAATCTAAATTTAAAATTTACCTCACTCTCAACCAATATTAATTATACATACCATAAAAATTATAAATGCAGAGTGCTTGTCTGGTCTCATTCTACATGTATATTACAGCCGGGGATATGCGCACAATGTAAATAGCTAGTTTTTTGTTGCTCTTTTGATGACGTGCTGTGGAGATATACGATACGCGGTGGCTGAATTCTGCCCCGTCAGGGGGGCGTAAGCGCTTGTCTGGAGGAAGTTTAGTCGACTGACTTGAGAACGAAGCGACACTTTCGATTTGTCTGCAGGACAATAGACGCTTTCTGAACAACCCTGGACTGCGGAGTTGCTGTCGTCACAGCCATACATAACACTAGCCTAAATAATGTAGGTCTGTGAAAACACAAAGGCAAGTCAGCGCACTGGCACAGTCTTAACTTTGAAACGAGGATTCTGATATTTTTCATGTGAGCATAAAATAAGTGAGGTTAGAACGGTCGTTCCTTGCAAAGATAAACCCATCACAAGGTTGATTTCTGACAAGATAATCTCGAGGAAATAGATATTGTTCAGGATTAGTTTTTTTCTTACATTTTTTTATGCGAACGTTTACTTTTTCATGAACAAAAAACGCGCACATCAATTGACAGCAATCAGTCGAAGGATGCCGAGAAACGTAAAAGCTTTAAATACAGTTCCGCATTTTGGGTCGTTTTAAACGTGGAGGTTTTTCCTCATTTCCGTCTTATACAACGATGAATTTTAACTTAATTTTGTATATATTTATATATAGCTTTTATTTTATGACTGTCATATAAACATTCCCGGGGATACATAATAAACATTCAGTTGAAATGATCAGTTGAAACTCTAATATACTGCATCCGCCATGGCTTTCATGTCCAAGAAGCTTTGATATTGCACAAAAGGGGCGCCGTAAGCCCTCACGAAAATTAAACTTGAAAGAGTGACGTAGTCGATTCAGTGATGTCGTCCATATCTTGACAACTTAACATTGATAAGTGCGCCGACGACGCAAGTGAAGACACGACTCAAAAGATTACGCCCGTAACTTTGTTTCAATAACATCCAAAGCGACCAAAGTTCCATAACATAAATGCTTACCTTATTCATTACAATTACCAAATATTGATTGAGATTGCTTCCTTTCTGTTCTTGAAGAGCATCGTCGTAGAGTATTCTCGTTTCAACCGTAACAGCTTGTGGCAAGTTTCGCAGGCGTTGTCTTGCCACTAAAATAATATTTGAATGTGGAACGTCATATTAAAAAACCTTGATTCTAATCATTTCATTTTTATTTTAATAAAATTTACACGCTCCTGAGCATCTTAAGCATTATTGCGGGGTGCGAAATTCATTATAACAAATATCAGCATTCTACCCAGGTACAACGCCAAACAAAGCGCCTAACTTGGCAAAAGTGTGGAATGCGTAGGGTCCTAACTTATGCCTTGTAAGGTTTTACTCCATGGCGCTTTTTTGTGGCAAAGTAATTTGCCTAACTATAGCCCCAGTTCGGCGTCCTGGTGCATGCCAAAGTTTGACTTCTCTCTGGACCACCACAAGAGTGCCAATATGAGTGGCATAGTTGAGCCATAACTACCAAAGTAAACCTTAATTTAAGGATTCAGTAGCATGCCAAAGATTGACTTTCCTTTTGTCAGTCATTGGATGTGCAAAATTATTTCGAAAAATGCCAAGGACTTTAAAACCCCAAAGACAGGCTGGAGTTTGGCTTTTTTTGGTTAGCCACGAGAGTGCCACCTAACCTACACTAGGACAAAAACGAAGAAAGGGTTCGACGCACGATTGTCCGATTTCATCATCCTCCTTAATATTGCCAAATACTAAAAATGCTACAGTTAAGACTTGATTTCGGGTTCGCGGAGTGTGAAGCAGGGGTGAGCTGTAAAGCCACAACCGCTTCTTTTTTTATCACCAGTGTTTAACAGTGATCAGTCACAAGGCAAGACAGACACAGAGCTAGGTCGCCTTTCCAACACGTCTCACGATAACTGTATGTGTTGAGTATACGACTTTACGTTAGTCTCGCTCAGCACTCGCTGAATGGCAGCAGTGACGGTAACGTCAAAACAGTTACAGGGGCGTCCTTTGGGTAATGAGAAACCCTTGACGATGACGCCTGTACCTACGCTCGGGCAAAAATACCCAGCGATTTTTGTGGCTTCAAAATCAGCGTTGTCTTGTGCAGCTGCGGCGAAATATTTCGCCCACCATAAGGTAGAAACATCACGAGATACCCAAACTAAAATAAAAAATGTTGTGGGCAAAATTAAATTATATTTCTCACGGAATGTGACAGGCCATTCGCACCCTACCAATAACCTATCGGTCCTTTATCGCCATACTTAAATGAACCAGCGCCAGCGGGACCCGCCCTGGTTGCATACATTTTGGTACTGCAGAAATTTCGAATCGTGTGTAACTGGATTTAGTATCCCTCTTTCTTGCTTCAAGCCGAGCAGAGAGGAATGATTTTTTTGTGTAACAATTTTAGGACCAAAGATAATCCACAATGTGTACAAATGGAAAATTTGTAGTAGCCGTATCTAGACGACAGCGGTTGAATGAGCCAGCAGAATGTAGCTGGTGTTTTGGATGTCCAAAGAAAGGAAGAGGTTTTGCGAGCGCGTTGTTTTCAAGCCAATTCGTTTCAATCGCGGTGGTCTTGACCCAGTCGTCTGTCTAAGTGGCATCAAACATTTGCATAAGGCGGAAAGTTGTTAGATGCTAAACGGACTGCCGGAAAATAAAACCTAACTCTAATGGCTGCTTGGCAATTTGGGACGAAGACGGCATTTCGCGCCAAACTTGCAGAAAGGATGCCTAACTCTGTCACTTTGTCGGCGGATTTAGTCTGAAAGATGCCACATTGCAACCAACGTTTGGAGCAGTAGACCTAAGTCTGGCGCTAAAGCGGCGATTTTGGCCAAAAGATACCCAGATGAACTTTGAAGAAATTAAGCCTAATTTTGACACTTGTTTAGATATCTGGGCCATAAAGGTCCCAGATAATATGCGAACTACCAGGCAAAAAGATTACCTCTGACACTTGTTTGGCTACATTCCCCAGAGCGGCCAGATGACTGCGAAACTATCAGGAAGTGAAACCTCACTTTGGAAGTTATTTGGATATTTGGGCCCAAAGTTGCCAGGTGGGAGACAAATTACATGACAGTAAGCATAACTCTGGCATTAAATTGGCGATTTTGGGCCAAAGATGCCAGATGGCATCCAAACAACCATGGAGTGAATCCTAACTATGGCATTTGTTTGGTGAATTAAGGCCAACATGCGGACTGTTTCCAAAGATGGTGATGTTTAGCCCGACATTGGCTTGTTCGGCTTCTCAAGGCCTTAAAAAACCAGATAGTAGCCCAATCTTTGCCCAGACCTCTGCATATTTTTGTTATTCCGGATTTGATTAAGAAAACAAAGGGCCGGTTGAAAAACGATTAATTAAACAAATTGCTGAAAAAACTTCATGTACTTTACTCAGTCGTAACTAGAACCCACCAGCTCTCAAGGAACAATACAAAAAATGCATCATAGATGGGCTTTTTTGTTGTTGAAAACATCAGTGAAGAAGTGAATACATTTCGCAACGCCAAAACGCTTAAATTATCGCTTCTAAATATTCATAACCATGACTCCCATGCAGCGCCACACAAACACAAGATTATCTTAAATACTGCAATTAATCATAAAGCAAACGGTCTGATAGCGTTCCCTGTGAATCATAAGCTTCGTTTTGTTAATAACTTCTTCTACATAGGATTAGTATTAGAACTCGAGGTGTTGTTATTGACCCTTCCTATTGATAATGCGCCGAATGAAGAATATCGTGATAATCTATACCGTAGCGTTGAAATCAAATATTTTATTCATTGTTTGTAATTATATTTTGCTTGCCATAAATACTAAAAAATTCTAATTTTGTTTAAGGATTTGAATAAATTCTCGCCTTTTGCCACGCCAATGCTCAATTAAAAACTTTTCAATATCACTCACCTCTGTGGATATTGACCCCGAATTTTCGTTCCGCTAAGTTTGTATAATTAACTGTAAAATTAAAAAAAAGAATTGCATATATCTGACGAATCATTTTTAGCTATACATTTTTTTCGGGAGGGTGTAAAAACAAAGTAGCTTGCTTCTGTTAGATAGGAACGTTTCACTACAAAAATATATGACATCTTGTATTCATTTATTTGATTTATAATACGTATCAATACCCTTACGTATTTTATATGCAATTGTAATACCAATGTCAGGTTCACGTACTACGAAACTTTAAGGAAATGAAATTAGAGCAATGACGCACCTGAGTTGCAATTTTCGGAAAATAGGATTCGAAAACAAAAAGAAACAAACTGCGCTGCACCCAAAAGTTCACACAAAAAAAATAAAATATGTATTTATCTTGATAATAATCTTATCAATCAAAAACCAAACAGGGTTTTATTAACCTGAAAGAAAACATAGCGCCTAAGTCTTGCAGCTATCATTTATGAACACATTGTGAATTGGGTCTTACCATAATCAGCATACAGTGGGATGGACGTATCATTAAACGTTGATATCGAGTGAGCAACGATTCCATCATTTGATCGGGGATTAGATAATACTGGCTTGATTGATAAGGTGTCAGTGAGGATACCTGTCTGCAAAGTATAATTCAATATAAGATATTAAAATGTTTATGGCATACAGGGAAATATCTTATTCGCGAATTACATGAGCAATGACACGAGAATATCATACCACTTGGACATATCCATTCGATTCTTGGACCACAATAGAGGAGCCGTGTTTCCTGTCCTGGTACAAACTCTCTTCAATTTCCTTGACATTCAGCTGTCAACAACGCGAGAGTATTAATTGCAGTGCTGTAGACGTCCTCAGCTTTCAGGAACTCATAACAGCCTCATGAGCTATTTTGATATAACATTATAGCCCATAAAACCATGACTGTACACTTTGAATATGCATAATACCCCAAAATTATATAAAGGCAGGGGGCAAATGAATTGCAACCTTCATGGCAATACCGAATTCAGATCCATGCTTACGATTCCGTTATAAGTGTACAGAAGGTTATATGTAGAAATCGTTTTTTAACAAAACTTCTCGTTTGTAAGTATTTGGTCGTTCTATATATTAAAAAAAAGTTCATTTTGAGTTTAAAATATAAACTAAACGCTCACAAAAAAGCTTGATTAACTTTAAAGAGAGCGCACAGCAAGCACTTTTCAGGAGACGTCACTCATAATTGTCTTTCAAACCTCAAAAAATGAACTAAACCAAAACTTATCAATCGTCTCAATCTGTTCAGCAACACGGTGATTGTATTTCTGGGACACGGCGAAGGACATTTGAACATGCAGCTGTGATGATCACGTCTCTGCTCTTAAGTTTATACCATACGAGATAGACTTTTTTTACAAGCTGAAGGGGCAGTTTTATATGGGATTGACAATAATCCCGGAGAAGCCAGCAGAAGGTAATATAGATCATTCCGATAACCTCCTTCTCCCCGTATGGTTTTGTGCCTACCGGAAAATTGCACGCTTACTTAGCATTTGCAGAAAATCTCGTCTTCGAAATATCGAAAAACTCATATGTGTTTAATATCGAGTGACATAGCACTTATTGCCTATGAGTTAAGTGCTCGAAAATTGTACATAACCATATCCCCCCGAGAAATTAAATTAGGTAGAAGGTATAATTTGCGTAAACACCAGTGTTTTTTATGTGTATAACATAATTTTGAAACCCCTGTAAAATACGTGCTTGGCAGCAACAAATTGTCACGAGGAAACATAGATATTTATAGCGAATGTCTTTAATAACGTTCAAATGCAAAATGCAGAGAAGCCGAGAGGGAGGAGGGGAGTTGTAACAGGATAAGTATGCCATTGGCAGTTTCACACACTTAATAGAAACGCACTAACACGTGTCTATTTAACAAATAAATCTACTGCAGATATATGTACTTACAGAACTGTTGGAGTAGTTCACATCATCGCCCTTGGAGAAAATGAAGTTTTCGGAAAACACTGTGCTCTTTTCTAAGCTGAGGATAAGCCCGTCTCGAATGTGGAGCATCTTCTCGCCATTTGCGCCCCTCGCTTCGAGAATTTTCGGGTAAACAATCTCCTCCACATGCGGTTCTGCGAGAATCGAATTCGTCATAATTAGAGATGTTCAACGTTGAACCTCGAGGATAGAATGATTTCTAAAAGTTTTTAACCGGTGTCAAACTTCCAAATATTTTTGCTCCTGAATGAGCGGTGCCTAACTGCTACAAAAAACAAGAACATACATTTCTGAGAAATTATTGAAATTAAATTTTGATTTAATATTAAGCTAATAGATATATCTGTCGGTTTAATACAAAAGTGAACTTTAAAAAGTTAATGATTTCCGAGGGGCGTTCATAAAGTTCGTATTATTGGTACAAAGAATTTAAAGAAACAGAACAAAACAGGCATCAACATGAGCGCGCGTCCCTCTAGTTTCCGCACAGTGTAAACATCGCATGCTATAGTAGCTCGGAACGCCGCTAGGAAGTCCAAACAAAAATGGCACCGCCCATCGGTACCAAGCACATGCAGTGATCCGTTTTCTTCATTTGAAGGGAAGCAATGCCAAGGATATTCATTCCAACCTGGGAGCGTTGTTCGGGGACAACGCCCATGTTTATGACACTTTGGTTAAAAGGCGGAGACGCTTCCAGTGTGGCCAAATAAGAGGAAAGCATTTTAAGGACGGCGACAAAGTGATTGCTGAAGTGGAGCAATTCCTGAACCCTCAAAACGAGGAGTTCTATAACAATCGCCTCCGGCATGTGGTGCATCCCTGGCAAAAGTGGGTAACTTTTGGTAGCGACTATGTAGAGAAAGTGTCAACTCCTACTCGAGTTTGATTGCTGAATCTCTATTCCTTTGTGACAATAATACGAACTTTATGAACGCCCCTCGTAGTGTATTAATTGGAAAACAATATTAGCAAGAAATTGTGAAGCTTCTTCTGCCAGCTGGCACCATCTCAGTTTTGCTATGTACCTAAAGGCACGTTCACACACTTGCAACCGAGTACGACCGAGAGAGACGAAACCTGTTGAAACCTCTTAAAATTTCTCAGGACAAGAAAACGCACTGGCACGCAGGCGGCATCTATGCGATGACTCTGGAACTACATTTAACTAGACCGAAGGTTTAGCGGGATTTCCGAGGTCAAATATGTGTAATTACCTATGAGAAAGTCTCGTTTATAGCGTTCATAAAAGATTTTTCAAGCCAAAAAAAAAAATGCGCGAGAGAAATAGAAAATCTGCTGGACCGGCAAGTTTACACTGCTACCCAATATATGGTGCCAGTGTTTACTCTGAGGATCCACGGCACTCTGTTGTAAGAGGTCACAAGTCTGTGAACGGGCCTTAACGATCAAGCTTCACTTCAGAAGTTTGTGACTGTTTAACCAATTTGAACTCCAATCTCGGCAGGTATACGAAATAATTAATAATTTTTATTTAAAAGACGGAATGAACGAAAGTAAAACTGATTTTTTGTTCACATTTTAACCCTTACTATTATAGTAATCACAATTTGTACATATTGTGACGGTAGGATATTGAGGTGTAATGAGCGGGACAAAAAGGAGAACAAGAGGGTCGTAGATGGGACAAGGATGAAGGGGCAGCAACGAAAAAGCGATTTGTAACATTTTAGTTTCAGAAGTAGGATTTGCGAAAAAAATGCCCTTCACACGACAACAAGCCCGGTTTGGCGAAACGTCGACTTCTTCCGACTACACCAGCAACACTGAAGGTCCAGTTACCTACGCCCAACTGAGGGATCTGATCGCGGAGCAGAGACAGGGCTTCGAATCAACGACGGCGGCTATGGTCCAGGCGCAGCTGGAACCCGTTACGTCTGCGCAAGAGCACCTTCGACAAGGAATCATAGCGCTAGAGGAAAAGAGAGACTCGTAGAATCGGACCGACTTAGCAACGTACGCATATTCTCGGTCGCGTCAAATCCCCTTCGTTTCAAACTAAAGTCCTTTCAATGGTAGCGGGCCACTTGACCTTTACCTCGAGCAAGCCAACATTGTTGCTCAAGCAAACCAATGGTCCGAAGATGAGGCAACTCACGCTCTTGCGGCACAACTTCAGGGACCAACCATCGCGATATTGGCCCAACTTCAAGGAAGAGCTCTTACCTACCAAACGTTGGTAGCGGCACTTGAAGACCGCTCTGGCGACAAACATCTACAACACATCCGCTATGGTGAGTTACGTTGCCGTCGACAACAGCCGGGGGAAACCTCCAAGTCCTGGCAACGAAAGTTGAGTGCCTAGCGCGAAAATCAATTGTGGGAGTTGCTGCCGACACTTTTCATCGTATCAGCCCTACTGCCTTCGTCGACGCCGTTGCGGACACTGAAGTTCAAAAATTTGTTCGACTTGGAGGGCCAAATACTGTTCGAGAGGCTTTGGCTAAGGCGTTAGAGATCTCAGCAATCTAAGAAGCAACAGCAAACGCCCAGGCTTCTTGCCCGGCACAGTTACAGTCAACTACTCATCTGGAGTCAACCGGAGCACACCACCAACCTGAAGGTCACCAACGAGTTAACACTAAGAGTCGCTGTTTTAAATGCGGACGACAAGGACACTTGGCTGCAGAGTGTTACAGCGCGACGGGAAATGGATATCCCGGTCAATACTGGCGGGATCGGGTATAGAAGACCAAGATTCTCTCGTCTCTCTTTCAAGGAATTTGACTGGTCTTCCAACTACCCAATTAGAGGTTCAAGGAGTTAGGATCGAAGAAAGCCTCCTTGATACTGGAGCAGCGGTTAACATAATGGACGCAACACTTGTACCGGCTGATTGTAATGTTTCCCGCATTGTTCCACAACTTTTCACAGCCAGCGGCGTCAAAGTTCTCACCGGTGGACAAGTGATGTTACTGGTCACTTCGTTCGGTGAGAGGTCATTAGTGGACTTCGTAATTTTCTCGAATTCCGTCTCTCCAATCATTCTGGGTTATGAGTGGTGCCAGAAAAACAGATTTTTTAGTTGAGCCCCGAACAGAACAAGGCCACTAAACCTCCGCATCCACCCGTGGAAACATTAGACGCCAGCATTCCACAATGCGAAAGAATTTTTGTGTCGCTTATGTACCTCGTTCGCTCATTTTTCCTCGTCGCCGTCGAAAAGTGGCACCTATTTCCAAAGTTTTTCTCCCACTATACCAATATCATATGTGCTCAAGTACAGCTATCGGATGACTTAAACGTATGCGTTAAAGACTCTGCTACGATACCTGCTGAGACTGCTTCAATGATACGCCTGACTGTAAACAACAAAAAGGTTTACGGTGAAGCTTTTTTCGACTCATGGCTCTGTCCTAAACCAGGGAAGGAACTAGCTGCACCCCGGACACTCGCGGTTTGTACCATTAGAGAATTCGTCAATCTTGTCGTTAATCTAGGTGCAAACGACATCACTCTCATTTCAAAAAAACAGATTGGTGTACTCTAACCATTGGCGAAGGACGAGATCTCAATACTTGTGAGTATTTCTCAAGTGTCAGATAAGGAGTGCAATTTTTACAGTCAGGATAATTCGTTACCATGGGAACAATATAAGTTTGGACCAGAATTGAGTTGCTAGCAGAAACAACACAATAAAGAGGGTATTGTTATTACATCGACACTGCATCGCCGTGAGTCCGGACGAACTTGAATGCACACCGTATGCAACACATGCCATTGGCACCGGTGACAGCCGACCAATACATCAGCCACTACGCGGCCTAGCCCAACAGAGCGTGAAACCATCAAACAGCAAGTGACTGAGATGCTCAACCACGGCGTGGTGAGTCCATCAACGAGCCCGTGGTCATCACCAGTGCTGTTAGTGAGAAAGAAAGATAGCACTGTGCGGTTTTGTGTTGATTACAGGAAGCTTAATAGTACAACCAAGCTCGATGTGTACCCTCTTCCACGTCTTGATGACACCCTTGAGCGACTACAAGGAGCGGAACACTTCGCAACATTGGATTTGATGTCGGGAAGCTGGCAGGTGCCACTCATTAAAAGGGACGCTGAAAATTCAGTCTTCAGCACACCAGATGGTCTCTACCAATTCAACCGTCTTCCCTTTGGCTTTTGCAATGCCCCAGGGACATTTAAAAGACTCATGAACCGAGTTTTGGGCAATCTGAAGTGGACAATGGCGCTGGTGTATTTGGACGACGTTGTGATCTACGCAAACACTTTTGAAGAACATCTTCGAAGGCTCACTTTCGTACTTGACGCCATATGTGATGCCAACCTTAGTCTGAAGCCCCGAAAGTGTTTTTTCGGCTTCAAAGAGATCGCATACTTGGGACATATGGTAAAAAAAAATAACGGCGTTAAACATGATCCCTCGAATCTTGAGGCCTTGTTTGAATATCCGACGCCAACAACTATCAAAGATGTCAGACGTTTATTGGGATTTGCGTCATATTTCCGCCGTTTTATTGTTAAATTTGCTTCCCGCGCTGCCCCCTTGAGTTACTTACTCCGGAGGAACGTACCATGGCGATGGGGCAACGAAGAGCAGTCCTCGTTTCAAGACCTAAAGATGGCCCTTCGAAACGCCGCAGTGCTCGCTCACTTGGACCCGTCCTTGTTAAAGACAATTCTCCACACGGATGCTAGCGGGCAAGGCCTTGGAGCTTTACTACTTCAAGAATTTCCAGACGGTACTCAAAGAGTAATGTCGTACGCAAGTCGCCGGCATACACAACAATAAACGATGAATCATTCATCTGAATTAGAATGTTTGGCCCTTGTCTGCTCGGTGCAGAAATTTCGCCCTCACCTTTATGGTCCTCATTTTACTGTTGTGACAGATACTTCAGCATTGAACTAGTTTCAGATCAAACGAGACTTGACGGCAAAACCGGCACGCTGGGCGATTCTACTGCAAGAGTACGATTTTAATGTCATACATCGTACCGAACGTAGTCATCAAGACGCTGACTTTTTATCCCGCAACCCACTAGACAAGATCCCTGAGGCTCCGGAGTGTGACACTTGTTTTTATGGCGCGACTTTCAACCTACGTCGCAGTCAATGTCAAGGTAGCAAAGTACAATATATCGTACAGCGCCTCGTATTACCCGGTTCAACACACATTTCACGGCGACTGCGTCGAGTATACGGAGTGGAACATTGGCCTACTCTGTTACAGCAATCCCGGTCAACAACAATGGCTACCGGTGATTACAGCTTGTCTAAGGGCTACCGTGTTGAATCTCCGCCATGATGACCTCACAGCGGGTTACCTCGGTCGAGATAAGACTCTGGCCAAACTTTCCGAATGCTATTAGTGGCACGGATTCCGGAAAGATGTTTCCAGGTATGTCGCTTCCTGTGAATCATGTGAAAGTGGGAAATTGCCCAGTATTTCACTTTCACCGAGATTCATCCGACGTAACCACCGCAAGCTGCTTTGGAACTTATTAGACTCGATCATTTAGGGCCATTTCCGAAATCACAAAAGGTCAACCGTTTTATTATTGTTGCTGTTGACCACCTTACAAAGTGGACTTAGCTACGGGCTGTGCCTACAACGCAAGCGAATCACATTGTGGAGGTTCTAAGAGAGCAAATAGTACTTCGCCACGGCGTGCCCCGCACCGGAAAACTCCATTCAGCTCACGTATTTTTAAACACGCGATTGTAACTCATGGAATACACCACGCCCAGTCAGAACCCCACCTTCCCCAAACCAACAGACTCGTCGAGCGTGGTAATCGAACTATCGCCGATATATTGTGCGCTTATGTTAATGCTTCGCATGACAATTGGGATCTGTACGTACCGCACGCATCGTTTGCTTTGAACACGTCGCAACTAGCAAGTACCGTGACGACCCATTTTAAATTAGTGTACGTGAGAACTTCGGTTCTGCCACAGGAATAAACGTTATCCACCACGTGAAACCACAGAAGGCAAGAAATGAGCGATCATTTTGAGGACTGACTCAATGAGGCTCGCCGCCGGGCTCGCGTCTCAATACCCAAAGCCCAGCAGCGGATGCTAACCAATCACCGACAGTACGACCGATTGTCCCCCATCGTGCCAGGGTACTTTGTTCTTGTAAGCTTTTTTGTTAGAAGGTAAGGATCTGTTAGAAGGAAAGGAAAAGCAACCAATCTACTTCCAAAATACAAAGGACCCTGTGAAGTGCTTCGACAAACAGGACCCGTGAGCTACCGGCTACGAGACCTCAATGCATCTCGAGAAGCATCCCGGACTTTCCCGGCTCACCGCAGTCAACTGAAGCTGTACGTGTCAAGACAGACATTCAGCCAAGACCAGCATGGGACACAGACTGCCGAGGACGGACAGTAAACCAGGAGGGAGGAAAGTGTGACAGTGAAAACATTGACGGTGCAACGAGCCGGACAAAAAAGATGAAAAAGAGGGTCGTAGACGGGAGAAGGACGAAGCGGCAACAACTGAAAAAATCGATCTGTAACAGTATAAATAAATCTCGAAAACATTCCACTCAACACAAACAACGTCCAAGTATTATCAAGTGTTCGACTAAGTCCTGCTTTTTAGAGGCGGGTGGGAAGCAATGTGGTAATAATTCGTTTCCCTTTCATCAATTAAGGGTGCCTCTTATATTTCTAGTTTACATAAATCGTTTCCTAATACTATCACAAAATTCAGTACACGAGCTAAATAAAAAGTAAAGCGAAGGGGTGAATGTAGTATCGGAGAAAATCACTTCCAGAATCAGAGAGAGGCGTGATATTCATTTATAAACATTGAAATGAGCAAATAGGTTTTTCTTTATTTAACGCACATTCAAGATCACTTTCACGGTTTACCACTATGAAAATACTTGTTCTCATTGATTACAGATATGTTATTAAGAGCAGATAGTCTTCTAAAAACAAGGTGCTTGCAAGGATAAAAATTAAGATGCCCGTAAGGTGTCCAAAATCAGCGAAATCGTATATTAAATTCATGTTATATGTGAACATACACACTCACGTCAAATTGGCACTCACCTCCGAAGCATGTTGTTAGCACTACTGTGAGTACAAAGCACACGCCTCCCGACATTGTGACGCGAGCAGCTACTGCTAGTAAATAATTCTGCGAGGTTCGCGGGTATTTATACAGTTCTGAAATGTCTTCGTAACCCGCAGAGTCTTTCCTTCATTAAAGTCAGAAATGGCAGCGCCACCGCAGAATTATTAGAAACTTGACCTTTTCAATATTTCTTTTTTTTCACTGAATTTCGGTTTCCTACGTCATATCTGTTAAGAGGGAGATGCTGAAGACAACATTTGCTTCTTATTTTTCAAATTAATCATAATACCAGAAACTTGTCGGCGCATCGCACCTGCCTGCTTGTCACTATGATGAATGTTCACTATAATGATGCGACACAACGATGAAGAAAATCAACCTTACACGGACGCGACGAAATGCTAAAGGCGCCAAACAACGTGAACATCCTCCGAGCACAGGCGAAAGGTCGCCGGACGCGGTTTATGAATAACTGCGGAATGAAGTGACATAAGATTCTCCAAATGTACGCACAGCAAACCTAAACTGTCAAAAAGCGTCACACATTTAGGTTCAACTGTCAGTCTTAGGCTGTACCCGTAAATATCATTCCAACATAAGATGCTTTCTGGGAAATTGAAAGCCCTTATCCGTGCTCCTCCAAGACGGCAAGGACATGGCTCTTGCCATTATTTATTTCCGTTTTCTTTCACATTATTTTAATAAAATTGAGACTGGTTCTTCACTGACGCATATTTATATAAGGCGTTTGTTAAATATGTTGAATCAAGGTCTTAATCTAAAAAAAAGGAATTTAGGTAAGGTTATGGTGAGTAGTTACAAAATAAAGTTAAGTATGTTTTGAAATTTTTACTTCTGTTATGGGCCGACTGACAGCGGCTCAGCCTTCACCAAAAAAACATCTTATAACGTTTTTTGGTGAAGGTTTATAATGTCTACGCCACATAAATCTTGCTGTAGTAACAAGTATATTGCTCGTTAAAACCTCTGAAAATCTTGACGTTGCTCACCTTTTTAAAATATAGATTATATAACCTATATATATATATATATATATATATATATATATATATATATATATATACCCTTAGCGAAAACTAAGACGTTTGAAATATACCACATTCTAATTTGAGTGTATTTGAAGTACAGCTCATAATTTTAAGTACACCAAAAATAGGCCGAAAATACACACCACTTTTTTTTGCTTAGTTTTGAAATACATTTCTGAAAATAGTTTTAAATGCCTTTATTTGAACTACATTTGAAGTTCTCTTCATGCGTTCTGGAATATGTAAATACTAAATTAGTAGGCACAAAATACCTTTCAATTAGATTTCTTAAAATATTAGTTTATTTCATGCAAAATATACTCCAACGCTAAAAAAAAGGCAGCGATCAAAAATTTGCTCAGAATGCTCTTAAAATACCTGGAAATCGTAAATACTGTTGTGTTATACCCTAAGTACCTTTTGAATGTAATAATTTGGTAGTTTGACTTAAACTACCAAAGTATTGGAAAGCTCGCCTATCAGAAATTCACTTCAAGCAGATGTGGAGTACATTGAACTGCCTAAATACAACATTTGATTAGTTTGTCAATTGAGTTGTGCAGCATCGCACTCATGAATCAGAGAAGTGTATGCTATTGTTTCCTTTTTTTTTTATCAAGAACACACCTGATGAGTTTCTTGCACACCAATCACAAACGGGGCTTGGGAACTACAACCACAATACTTGCTAATGCTGGAAAGCTTCAGCAAGAGCTGTGAGCAGATATGTTTGGTGTAGAATTGTGTTAGCGCAATGTAAGTTCACTGAATGTGTAGACTCGCCATTTTATGTGATGTGAGTAGTAACTTTAATATAGTGACGTTAATGACCATATTAAATAGTCAACTAGTAAAGAAAAGCAAAATTACTATTTTAAAGTAAAGAAACTAGCTTGACTCGCTTCATCCTGAGTGGTGCTATGCAGAGACGCAATAACATTTCTTCTAGAAGCCGTTTTTGTGGATATTGTTTTAGCGACTGCGACAAATTATTATTAGTTGTACCAATGCTTTTTACTAAGAGATATCGTCCACGAACTTCAAAACACTGTTCCCCATTTGACCGACTCCCTAGGAGAAGATAGAATACTTAGAACGTTAATAAGTGCAGAGCTGGTCGCCGGCCAAATGATTACCTTGAATATGTAGGCTATATAAGGCTCTAGAGCAGTCAATGGGACTGTGATTCAGGTGTCCAGTGCGCCATGGTGTTTGTGTTTGTGTTCGTTTCTGATGTGTAGTTGTGGGACGTGTTTAGTAGAGCCTCTAAATACCACACAAATACATTTACTAACAAAATCCAAAAAAATAAAAAATTGAGTAGCCGCTTTTTAGGACAAAATGACATCTTGAGGGGGAAGGAATTATATTTTTGGTATATCTAAAATCTTTTTTGATTAATATTTATGATATATTTTGAATACATTACGTGCGTATTTCGAATGCGGACAAAATAATACAGAATGAATACAAAATTAATATCCATATTCAATATATTTCAAATTCGTTTCAAGTACGGCCTCTTTTTGCTAAGGGTATATATATATATATATATAAATATATATATATATATTGTTACGTGAAATGCCCAGTGAACTTTTAGTTTGAATCTGGACACTTTTAATGCATTTATTACATAAATCGTGCATCTGAAATAGAATTTGAACTAACCTTATATGAATCTTGAGAAGTTTTATCGAAAGGTGCAGCAATGTATTACCTCATTACCGGGTTGCTGCACATTTGCTGTGTGAGTATGTGTCAGAATTAATTAGACTAAACCGATGGTTTTTAATTAGCAGCACCAAATTTGAAAAAAAAAGAGAAACGTATTTATACACTTTTACTTTTTGTATTAGATTGACTGATTTCTCGACCATTGGAGACGAGGTTGTTCGTGGAAGTGCGCTGCTAATTAACGAATATATTTTAATTACTGTTTATTTAAAATCCTTAGGTGGCATATCGGTGTTACTAAGTTGATGTCCAACCTCCAGGCTGTATGCTCCAACCGCAAGCACTAATAAACTTATAAGCATTTGGGCGCTCCCGGGCAGATTATTTTAGATCTTTAAGGTTCCTTAAACATAAACTAATTTAGAAAAGAGCGAAAAGAACGTCACTGTCTACCCTTGCGTAGCGTCATAGTAGCGGTGTTACACGTGATGTGGGTGTCAGCTTTCGTTGTCAGCTGTAAATCTTGGCGCCTGCTGTTGACCCCTGCTATCGGCGCCGACTGTGGTGTGCCTGTTTTAACAGAACCAACGAATGGTTTTCCTTTTGCCGGTCCGTAACGCTATTTGCACAATTTTGCACAGCAGTTTTCATCGTATCAATAAAAACGCAAGGGTTGCAACGCGCTGCCTGCTTGATGAGGCGACGAGAATGAATTGCAAGGGTAACAGAAGGCGCCGAAATATAAGCCCTACACCAAAAGCCCTCAAAAATTATAAACACACTGTGATCGTGCCGTTGGGAGTGCTACCATTACTGATGAAGTCGTTACTTTGATGCTACGCGAGGGCAGAAGTAGTGACGGAAATTCAACAGCATACAAAGAAAACAGAACAGTGAAATTCTTTACAAACATCATGCAGAAATACAATATAATGAAACCACGTGGAAAACATACATATCAATTTACGCAGTATTGAGCACATGCACTTTTAAATTCCTTGACATTTACTAAAGACACAATGTTAGCTGGAAGTTTGTTCCAGTCGGAAATTTCCAACTGTAGGGGCGATGTCTGGAAAAGTTTTCAAATGTGATGTTTGCAATAGTATCTTATGCTGATGATCAAATCGTGGAAAAATACGGTATGGTGGCTTTAAAAGTTGAAGCTTGTGGATGGGCTACTATAATACATATTCTGGATGAATTTTATCGTAGAAATTTGTCTTCTGGTAGAGAGAAGTGAACAGTCTGATTTTTGTTTTCAATTTGCATATTTACTAAAGCTTGCGGCTGCAGCATATAGCCTGAAGCTTGGACATTGATTTTTGAACTCCGATATGCTCCCTAAACTCATTTATTAAAACAGCTAATTAAAAAAATATGTGTTAATTAGCCGCTTATTTGCACCAACAACCTGTTTCTAGTGGTCGACAAGTCGGATAAACTAATAGAAACACTAAATATGTCCTAATAAATCTTTTTTTAGATATTGGGTGAGGCTGAAAAAAACACCGTGTATATTATCCCACATTTGAAGTCTTAATTCGGACAGAAAGAGGTAGAGAATAATCTTCATTGACAAAAGAGTAGAAACGGCCTTCGTCTCATGGTGGGGGCTCCATTACTCCAGGAGACCATTGTCCTCGGCTGCCCGTTCCGCTCTGTCGATCAGCTCGACCTGTTCACCAAGGTTTACAATGGCCAGCCGGCTCTCCCAGTAAAAGGGTATTCACTTCGGCTAGTTGGTGGTGCATTTCAGAAAAAACGAGGACCAGTAAAAGAACAGACACACGGTACAGCGCTCTTGCAACTGGGGTTTAATCTGACTTAAACCTAAGAAGAAACATGTATGCCTTTTCAACAAACATGCACGTCTTGTAAACACATTGTACAATAATCTACATATGATCTTTCTAGCTTGAGCTAACAAAGGACTGTAAATACTCCACCTCCGAATCGTTACAATGCTATCGATGGGGCGCTAATTCACGTATCGCCGTCGCACTTCCTTATGAAAAACGCCTCCGACATTTCTCTAGTCATTTTGTTACGATTCCTCTCCCAGTGCTCTCTGGTGAGTTATACTGTGGGTTGTATCGCCGCGCTGCCCTGGCATCCCCGCACCATGGAGGAGAGTTTCTTGGGCACATTGCGTGACTTGCAGTTATATGCGCAGGAGGCTGGATGTCTCAAGGGGTAATGTGTACGATGTGCAGATGTGTTGTTTCGCAGATGCATCCAAGAGACTACATCCTCCCTGGATAGCTTCGTGTGAGGTTGTATGTATGCCCTTTTTATTAGTTTGTAGTGTTCTAGCATCCCTGCACTCCTTTTCGGGATGCCTTCCTCCGGGAGCAACACGTCTCGATTGATTGTAAATAATGCCCGACGAGTACAATCTCGAACCAAAGCAAGGGCCGCCTTTTTTTCTGCAAGGTGCTCGTGCCCCGGGGCCCAGACTATCAGGTTTTTGGGAAGCTCTCTGTTCCTTGTCAGGACAAGAAGAGCCGCTGCTGCAACTCTCCCACTCTGAAAATTTATGCATGCTGCCTTTGAGCCCGTAATTGTTGTGATGTAGTCCCTGCTCGTCGTAGCCACCTAAGCGATGGCCGGTTCTTCCGCCGCTTGTCACGCGGCTCCTAACTGTCGCAGCTGCCAGTTCCTTTATGCTGCCGTTTATCAAGCAGACGAAATCAGCTCCCTTCTCTGCATTATGACAGCATTTGTGTACCTTTCCCTCGTATCGTTTCCTGAGAGCTTCCACCTTGACTCTCCTCCACTCCCTATTGTGTTCCGTTTCCATATTTCTCAGGATCGGCCCCACTCTCACCTTCTCTCTCACATCCAACGGGATCATTTGTTTGTCTCTTGTCTCCTCATCGGTACGGTAGCCGAGCATTTTCAACGTGGCTTTGCCAACGGCCGGGAGGTTGAGTGCTTCCAGTTGGCTTGTTTTGTGGGCCTCTACCATCTCTTCTCACAAGTCGTGGACCACAAGTTCCATGAACCCCTCAGTCGAGGTTGTTGCAGGAAGCCACTATGCCAGCTTGTGTTTTCCTGATGATCTTCTTTTATTGGTTTTTTTCGAAGCCCCAAAGACGGAGTTCTATATGTGATCCTGCTGACCGCCAAGGCTTGCACCCGTTTCAGTGAATCCTGCTCTTTGAGCACATGCTCGCAATTTGCCCCCTTCTCATTAAATGTGGCTAAGGAGACTGTCCCCTGCAGCCGCAGCACTGTGGTTGCTCCCGCTCCACCTCCTTGCGCATTCAACTCCCGTATCCGGATTGTATGGACCTTCGCGATGGTGAGTCCGTTGAGGGTACTCTCCTGATGCGGCTTCTTCGGTGGGCGCTTTTTACTTGCTCGTTTCTTTAGGATCACCAGCTGCGACTTCTCCCGATCAAACTCCAGAATGCAGTCCCTCAGGAATGCATCAGTCTTGTACACCGCCTCCTGCACGCTCTCCCGCCCGTTTCCTGCTGAGTTGGCTGTCGTCGACACATTTAAATCATCGCATAGATTTTGTTATTTATTCCTTCGTCACTCTTCGGCCTCTGCGGTAGGCCGTCAACGCCAGGTTGAAGAGGAAACGCGAAATCACTTACACCTGTGTAGTCCCTCTCTATTGGACATTCATCTTCTTAGTCCTTCCAGTCGCCACTCCCAACATCGCCGTCGGGTCTGCCAGGAAGTGTCCTAGAAAATTGTAGGCGTTCATTGCAAAACCAGTTCATGTTTGCTCCTCAGCATCACCACGTGGGAAACATTGTGAACGTCGCACTTCAGATGCAGAGCTAGGAGAGCACTGTTGCTTCTAGGGCTCAGGTTGTCCATGACTTCCGCCTCCAAATGCAGGTCGACATCTTGCGTTGACTGATGTGGTTTGAAGCGGTACATTGTACATGTAAATTGGTATCTCTCCACCAGGTGGGGCGCCAGTCTGTTAAGCATTAGGTGCGCGACCAATTTCCCTACGTGGATGTCAGAGATATCGGTCTCATATTCTAAATGGCTATCGTCTTTCCTCTCTAGGTCATCGTCCTCACATCTGCATGTTGCAGGACGGACATATTCCTTCAGTATCTTAGCTTTAGCTAAAATGTTTTAGCAGGACGTCGACCATGTTGCAGTCAAGTTTCCTGAAAGTCTTGTTTTGTAACGTGAGCTAAACTGGCCGAGGTTGAGCAGTTTCGCGTGGCTCTCATAATGAGCCGTGCTCCGTGCTGCGCAAGCGCGAGGAGCAGTGACGTCACACGGCGCACAGCTGGCGGGGCGGAGCCGCCGTCACCACGGGCTCCGCCACCACCGCGCGCGCCTCGCTGGTCTCGCTGGTCTGCGCAAGCGCGAGGAGCACTGACGTCACACGGCGCACAGCTGGCGTGCCGGAGCCGCCACCGCCACGGGCTCCGCGCCACCGCGTGCGCCTCGTTGGCCTTCGCATTCGAGACGTCATAGCCGCGGCAGACGCACTGGCGCCGCCGCGTGCCCAGCTGTGTGCCTCCGTTGCGCAGTAGACAAGTGTGACGCTGCACCGGAGCTGCTTGATAGCGCCTCTCATTTTGTGCGCATAAGCTCACGCTACGTATATCCAGGCATAGCCGAGCTAAGCCACCGCAATATTTTTATTCATCCCTCCCTGGTGCCGTGTTTGTCGTCAGCCTTCCCAGAGCAGCCTCCATCTCAACTCTGGTGAAAAGGTTTTTCAGCTCTAGGTTGTCTTCTTCCTCTTAATTTGGATAGATGGTCGTGCCTTGTATTAGGTGCTCCTCAAAGTTCTTTGTTTTCACCGCCTCCAGTATTCCCTCACTATTGCCCGGTAAGTTGTGGATGAATCTTTGGATCTGCTGTCGAAGGGTTGCCTTGGGCTCCGCCCTGCTCAGCAGGGTTCTAAGGATTTTCCAGGTTTTCTTGCTGCTCAACGTGTCCTGCAGCTGACTGCACACTTAGTTCCAGTTTTGCTTCTTTGTTTTCGGCAATTTCCTCCGCCTGCTTTGTGATCTGGGTGATCATGGCCTTGAATTTTCGATCCCCTTTCTGCCGCACGACCTTCTCAGCAGCCCTTGTATTGCCTCCGACAGGTGAAGCATCTGAGAATCCACTTCTGGGTTGCTTGTCGTGAGCTGGATTTGAGAAAAAAACAATAGATGATTTCTAAAATTCTTTCCGCTTTTGCTGTAATTTCTGTATTGTCAAACTAGATGCATCTATTTCTAGATGCTACACATGGACCTAATTTGACGACCAACTGTATCACCTAGTAAAAAAATAATATAATTTTCCGCTTATCTATTTTTAACAATAGTCCCCCCTAGACAAACAATTTGCTTCCATACTGGTTTATTATTGAGTCTCGTGTCTTTTTCCAAAACACGTAAATTAAGTTTTGGTTTTATGACAAATGCCACATTTGCATAAAGAAAGTGGGAACCGAATAGTATGCCATAGTGCTAAAAAATGTCCTGAATATTTTTCTAGGAAATTAATTAGTATATACAATGCACGAGAGTGATGATACACTAACATTTTTCCACTGTCTTATCGAAATTCCGTTTCTGATTTTATAAATTTAAATAATTTGACTCTTTTCAACTGAGGAGAGTAGCTGTTTAGATGCATGTTCCCAAAATTTCCTAATTTACAGCATACCGGGCTCACTCAGTTTTGATGAACCTCCAACTGCCCAGGTAGACGAAGTTCTGGGTCAAAATTTGGCATTTGACTGGTATTATTGGGCCTTGACAAGCTTTAATGAGCAAAGGTACAGCCACATCAGACCTTCTTTGGCAAGGCTGTGGTTAGTTTGGCCCTAGTTTGCCAAAGTGCAGGAGTTAGGCATCACTTCCTTGTTCGGATGTCATTTGGCCTCATAAAAAAAAATCGCAAAAAAGTGCCAATTTAAGCTTAATGCTGTTTAGTTCGGCTGTCGTCTGGTATCTTTGGTCCCAAATAACCATAAAAGTGCCAAAGGTAGCCTCCACTCTCTCATAACTCGGTTCTTATCTGGTACCTCTCTTCCAAAGTCACCAAGCAAGTGCCAGTGTGACTTACTGCCTGACACGTCGGCTCCCATCTGGCAACTTCGGGTCCTCATCACCAAAGAACTGCCGAATATTGGCGTCATATCCGGATAGTTTGGCCGTCATCTGACTGCTTTGGCCCCAGCTTTCCTAAGAAGTGGTAGAGTTAGGCTTTCTGCGTAAAAGTTATGCGGTCATCTGGCGTCTTCGGTCTCAAATCACCAATGACGTGTCAGTGTTAGGTTTCACTCTGTGGTAGTCCGGTTAAGATTAGGCATCTTTTTGCCTCAATAGACCCTTTTCAATTCTGCGCCAACACCCGCCCCAATCGCTTGCTCACATCCTCTGAGTGTGTTATGAAAGACACGAGGCCTAGAGATCGGCGGGAACTCGGCTCATTTGGAATTTAAAACGACCGCTGCGTCAGAGTTCGGCGAGGAGTTGGATCCAATCAGGCGCATTGTGAGCAAGCAATGGTGTCCGCCAATGTTGCTTGCTGGACCTTTGAAAAGGGTCTAATCTAGAAAATGCCAAAGTTACCGTAAAATACCGAGCAAGTGCCCACTTAAAATTATGGGATAATCGCGGAAAACTCTGGGATGGGCGCTTGTTAGGTTCGAGAGCAAAAACGCAGAAGGATCGCATAGTCGGGTGGGCCCTTGCTTGGCCCGACCGCCGAATTCAGAATGTCGGCCATTTGATGCACTTGAAAAAGGGCCGTCATTCGCCGAGCGTGCAAACGTATAAAAGCGGATAAACCTTGCAGAATCATGGATATGAACAGCTTATTGAGAGAAATGAAAACAAAGAAGCACTAATGAACTCTAGTCTTCGTCAGTGAAGCCGTCAAAAGATTCTTCTGAGTCGGAACAAAATATTAGGTCCACACACTCGTCAGCAAGGGCACCGTGGTCATGAAGCACCGATGGCGATCTAACGCATGCCAGTCGTTGGTGCAGCTCCCCGTCGTCTCTGCCGTCGAGTGCAGTGCTGATTCCGCAGCCCTTGAAAGACTTGACAAATCACATCTTCGAGTACTGCGGCTCACGCATTGGAGACAAAGCTTAGGACATCCTGCCGCGACGGCTTGCGCAGGTTTCCATTGAGGGTCCTTTCGTCATGCCTGATGAATTCTTCCCACTGACGGCTCAGTGAATTCTTGAACGACTTGTTCCAATATACATCAGCTGGTTGAAGGATGCCAGTGCAGCCAGCAGGGATGTATACAATGTCTGTGTCGCGCGCCTTCACAGCATCAGTTACTGCTTTTGTTTTGTGAATTGGAGCTTGATCGATGACAAGCAGACGCCGAACATCATCGCAGTTACTACCCCAAACCCTCCGCAACCAGTCCAAACTCTTCTCCCCGTTCATCCATCCATTTTAAGATGTGACACACACGTTGTCTGCAGGAGAAAAAAAAGAAAAATAAACGCAACGCCAGGTCATAGATGGCATTAATACAATAAAAATATAAAACAACTTACCTGGAATGCGCAGCTGCAAATAGGCTCTCGCTGGAATCCTGCCAGTCGGTTCTTTCAATATCACGTATGCCTTGAGTTTGTGGCCAGATGCACGGGCTGCCAGAGCTACAGTGATACCGCGGCGAGCACATCCCGTGTTAGCAATTCGGATGCCGCTTTCGTCGACGGCATTGTTTGTTCTGTTCGCAGGATTGTCCATCCTAACCATCGTCTGGTCCATGTTACACACATTGTAATCCGTGTAGTAGGGTGGGTGCCGTTGGTGCTTGTTTATGTTTGCAGATAGGTGACCGATGAGTCATTGGTAGAAAGCACGCAGTCCGCGACAGAATTAAATACAAATTAAGTTTGCTTCTGCCCCCAAATACTTATTTGATTTTAGTTGTCTCTTAATTTTGCCATACCAAATGTGGCGCGAATGCATTCCCGCGGCTGGAACAGACTTGCGTAATTTTGCAAATGTCGGTGACGCCTATATCCTGTCCGAGAATTACATATGCTCCAGCGCACGCGCAGTGAGACTGGTTCGTCTTTGCCGCAACTGTTTCGATCGACCGAGCACCGGGTTAAATGTGCGAGACCCCTTTCGAATATCACGTGCTGATTACCTGGAAGTCGAAAACACTGCACAATGGAGAAACAACTGACATCGTGTAACGTGGAATTCCATAAGTTAGCGAACTTCAGGGAGCGGCCAACGCAGGAGAACACGAGCCAATGAAACATCGTTGAAAGGGCAAAGCCGCTGTGCTGATCACCTCTTTTTGTTAGTTTGATTTTTTCTTCTAATCTAATCAGACGCATAAAGTCTGCCGTTGCGTTGTAGATGTGGTCCCCCATTGTGCAGGAACTCCACAGCTGACAACAGGGGCCAGTCTTTCAAAAGGGGTCTATTACGCGACGCATCTTACAAGGGAGCGTAGCTTGATGCGTGCCTTTCATTGTGATTGACCACTGTCAAAGCCTAGCTTAAAAAAAAAAATAGCAGAAGTGGGCCGTTGCACTTGTTTCGGCCTCCTGAAGAGATTGCGATAACGCGGCGCTCGGCCGTGGTAAAGCCGTTCGCGGCGATATACAGTCGAAATCAATCTTAACCGGACTGCTGGACCAGGCGTCTTTTTCCGCGGGGGTACTATCCTGGCTGCAGCCGTTCGTACACATTTGTCACGCGGATGCGGGTTCACCTCTCATTGAGTGTGGAGTTAGGTAGATTCTCAGATCAAATGGTCAAAAGAAAGTCACAAAGTGTTGAACTGGGTGAGTTGGTAAAAGTTTGACATGGTGGGTGTAACAGCTGTTGTCCTGTCGTGTCTATTTATTTTATCGTCCTTGTGTTTTGAAGATGTTACACCCAGCATGTCAAACTTAAAAGAAGTAACATGCACCGCTGTTTTTTTTTTTGTTTCTGCATCTATATTTAGTCTGCACCCATTGCACAATAGATTTTCCGACACAAATTATAAATAAACTTAAAATAAAACCTTTTCTAATATAGCGTATTTGCGATACATCCCGTTGAACGTTATATGATGCGATGCCTACACAAGCTCAGAGTCTACTATGACCCCCCCTCCCCCATCCGCCACGCTCTGAAATGGGCCCGCCGCCAGTTGGCTCGATACCATTGACGGCCGCTAGGCTAGCGCCCCGCGGAAAAAAAAAAAAGAAAAAATTACTATTTCTAGCATTTAAGTTAACTTTGATTGTGACTCTACCTAGTGATTACGCTGTCATCCTCCAAACTCTTCTATCTGACGAAGCGACCATACTCAGCCTTGTTCCGCATGGCGGCACTTGCGGACGACTGTACTCTGTCGAAAATTTCATCTAGCCTCTATGACAGGCGGTATCTGGGATGACGGGGCAGACCTAGGCGTTTTGCAAATGGCTCACGTATGGCTGCTAAGCTCCACACTGCTGCGGTAAAACCTAAGCTCCTGAATGCCTACAGGTGAAACACCATCTTTGTCTTCTAATCGATCCCAATAAGCGGGAGTTCAAGTTTAGAATCCATTGGGTGGTTTTTGACGTGCCCTTCGAATCCATCCGCCGGGCGTTGGAACTGTATGGTGAAGTAAAAGGAGCCTCTCGTTAGGAGTGGCGGGACGAAAACCTGACATACGTTCAATCTACGGCAGCCCTCGTTCGCTTCGTTCTTCGGGACAATATGACGGGAGAAAATCTGCATACTTAGTTCCGTTTCCAAGGCAGCACCGTGCATGTCTTAGTAACCTGGCGGGCGCCACTGTGACTCCGATGCAAAAGCACAAGGCAAATACTGTGTGATTGCAAAGCGCCGAGGAGTGAAAGTGTCGTGCATTCAAGTAAAAGTCCCGCGACTGTGTGCAGCCCTATGCACAGGCTGCCAACAAGTCACGTCTCAGAACACAATACCACGAACCAGGTCATGGACGACGGAGAAGCGGAGGAGGCCGCTACATTATTCACTTCAGTGCTTCCCTCACGGGCTAGCCTGTGGCGAGAGCCGAGACCAACATTATTCCGGAAAGTCAACACGACCAGGCGTTTACTGCGGTCCTAGTATCGGGAGAGCGTCGGGATGGCGAAGCTAGATGCGACGAGATGGTGACAGCGCAAGAGGCATCAGCCAAGAACGACGAATGCGCAGTTGAAGATAGCTACACCGAGCAGCAGAGCTGTTCGGGTTGTCTCGCTCCTGCGCATGAACACTGACACTGCGCCCCGCTCCCAGAACGTATTGAGGCTCTGAACAGGTCGCCATATAAAACCCGTTCTTGTACCGAGTCCCCGTGTCGCCGTTGCCTTCATCAATATACAACATGGTCATGCTGTCAGAAGTGGGATGCCGCAAACAATGAGCCAACTTAAAAAGCTCTTTAGCAGGCCAAACCATCCCGAACAGGGAACCACAGGAATGTACGCGCCTTTGTTCTAAGGGACATTTGAATTCAACAAAGGGGCCAAGTATGGCAAGCTTCATAATACAACCACCAGAAGGTTTCTGCCTCCTATTGCCCAACGAATGGCCGAAATTTTAAAAAAATTGTTTCGAAAGTTTCCGCACATCCTCCGGACATGGCACCAAGCTTGAGCCACAACATATAGGTGCCTTGCTCTATATCAAGGGAGTCCAGGCCTAAGATAATTATGACACTTCTCAGCTCTCTGAAGGAGACGCCAAGAAGTTAGAAATAGTCATGGAGCACTTCGACATGTAATTAATCCAGCGGCGAAACGTCATCGTTGAACGGTCTCATTTTAACCCGAGCCAAGCTGGAAGTCGAGTCTGCTGAGGAGTTTCTCACTGCTCGCCACGCTCATTTAAAGTACTGTGAATACGACATCCTCCAGGATGAACTTGTATGAATTCCTCTAGTGGTCGGAATTAAAGACCAAATGCTCACTGCAAGACTGCACCTCAAAGCAAACAATACCTTTAAAAATGCGCTTGAGAACGTCGGAAAGGTGAAACGCGCGCGACAAAAGCTACCTAACTTCAAAGCTCAAGAGTTGACAGTCAACAAAGTCGCCTAAGAGCGTCTACAAAATCTAGAACCACATGGCTGGGCAAGCATCCATAGACATCTACCCACTCAAGGAATGCGCGTCCTTTCTTTTAAGCGAGAGGGATACCATCTTCAAGCTCGTCTAAAAACGGCACTCAAAAACACTGTCGTTGGCTCGCTCCCAATGCCCAGCGAGGTCAGAAGTGTGCTGTACAGTACATGCCCCAAGGGAGGACATTATTCGTCTGTCTGCAGGTCTCCACGCGTCAATTTTGGTGGGCCACCCAAAACCTACAGCAAATCTAAATTTTTAGTAGCTATCAAGTCTTTCGAAAAACCAGCGTCTGAGACAACGATAAGTTGAAGGTCAACCGGTGAAATTTGAAATCGACACAGGGTGCTGAGGTAACTGTCCTATCACAAACAACAATGAAGATGCTCAAGCATCAACGTCCGCTTACCAAAGCCCCTCGTCAGTTTTACGGGCCTAACGCAAAGCTCCTCGCGACGAGAGGCGTAGCACGACTCCAACTAGTTTACCGCGACCGGGAAACGATCCAAGACGTTTACGTTCTAGAGGATACCTTGCCCGGCAAGCCAACCATAAAGAAATTCCAGATTTTAACATTCGTCCACGCAATTGTTCAGAAGTTAAAACCGGAAAACAAACTTCCTTCACTGTTCCTAGGTCTCGGAAAGCTGCAGAAAGAGCACAGCATTCGCCTACCCGATGGAACGAAACCAGTTTTCTTCAACTCCCCACACCGCATTCCCATTCCCCTCGACGAATAAAATAAGGATAAGTCTAGAGTGAATGGCAAGCATGGGTGTAATATCATCTGTCGACGAACCCAAAGAATGCTGTGCTTCTATGGTAGTCTTCCCAAAACCAATTGGAGCAGCCAGAATCCTCGTGGACGACACTGCTCTAAACCATCACGTCATGAGAGAAACGCACCCAATCCCACCCGTCGAGCACGCACTCGGACTGCATCAAGACACGAATATATATTCGAAGCTAGATGCAAATTCAGTATTTTGGCGAATTCCACCGCAGGAAGGCAGCAAGCTCACCACCTTCATTACGCCTTTTAGAAGGTTTTTCTCTCACAGACAACTTTTCGGCATAGCATCCCCTCCAGAAAACTTCCAACAACAGATGTCAGATATTTTCCGAGCCATACACTTAGCGTTATGTCTCATAGACGACACCGGCTAAACGGAGTGTCGACTACACCAAGCAAATAATAGAGTCAATGACAGCTCTGAACCAAGGTTCGTGAGAATTAAAATCCCTTAATGAAATTCCCGCCTCGCGTTTGTTGCAAGTTCCGCCAACCCTTATTTCCTAGACTCGCAGTACATCTGCCAAAAACGGATGCTCCGCCATTTTTCGCTTCCTGACGTCGCTTATTTCAATTGCCCTCTCCCAGTAGATTTCAAGAGCCGCTCGAGGGATGCGTTTCGAGCACTGGCACATTTTTTACACTTTAAAAGACGAACACGTCAAGAAGTGAAAGATCAAAAAACGTAAAATAAAGAGACAAGGACAATTAGAAAACACGTAAGACATAAGGCGGAGCTGTCCATGTCGTTCACCCCAACGTTTTAATTTAACATCCGGAGGCGGCAAGAATGTTAGAGTATCTCTTTCGAGCGCTCAGACGTGAGGCCTCTATCACGCGGTCCTTGCCTCTCGATCCTCTTGCTTCGCGAGACATTAGATGTTCACGTGGCACCGATGCATTATCGTAAGTAGAAATAAATAAACTGTATATAACTTTATAAAAATGATCCTGGCCAGTTGCATTTCCAGTATTTGTGTGTATGGCGCGTGACTTGCTCACTTTCTGAAGCGACAAACATGCGCATGCTCGGCAGAGGAGTTTGAAAGCTGGGTTGAGGAAATGTAGATATTGAAATGGTGTGTACTGCTTTTTATTCACTGAAATTTGTCCCGTCATGTTTACATTTTTAGGTCGCAGGTATAAAGACGGTTCGACGGGCGGAAGTTCTTGTTTTTTTTTTTTTTTAAATGCAGCCGCAGCAGCAGCGGCTGGAGCACTCTGGGGTTTGATGACGTCACGAAGAGTTTTTAAGAAGGGCGACCATAGAATTTACTTGGGGAGTTTCTACTAAGAGCTGCAACGAAAAACTTTGTAATAGCTTTGAATATAGTACACAGAAGTTTAACAAACGTTATAAGTTTGCTTCCATAATGCGGTGCTCAAACGAAGGACATTCTTCCGGACGGAGCTGCGTGAAGTCAACCGGCGAGGCTTCTCCCATCGCAGCTCCGCGAAGAGTGTTTGTACCGTCTTGGCATTGCCTCCGCGCCTCCGACCATGAGCCAGCGAAGTTCGACGTCACTTCGGCACATCAGAAAGCCTTGAAGTCAGCGTCACGTGACATGCACTCCTAAGAAAGCAGAAGGGGGGGGGGGGGGAAGGGAGTGTGAGTTTTCTCACACGTGAGGGTAGTGCATAAAAAAGAATGAATGCAAAACTCGTCCATGCTTCAAACTCGGAACTGTGACAAAAGTCAGATAACAAGCGTGCCCAGAGTAAAGTATCACAAAGCATAATTCGCCATGTGCTGCTTTCAAAAGAGTAACATTCCTTTGAAGCATTTATATCATGCTTAAGAAATGGTACAAACAAAAACGTACAATTGTCCACATATATGCAATGCAGAGTCAGGTAATTGAATCTAAAGCTGCGCTACCAGATCGCCCCTTCAGCTCCTTCTCTTGTAAAAAAAATGAAGGTATCACAACCCCTGATAAGAACCGTTCCCCGAGCATCTTACCCAATCTCAGCAGGCGCGTGTATCATCCTGTATTCTAATCATTCGAAAACCTGAAAATTCGGGACACCCGTCAGGTTCCTCTTCGATGGTTCCTCTTTGAAATTGGGGGCAGTTGTTTTTACAGGAATCACCTGAAAAAATATATGTTTTATGCAGAATCGCTCTAATTTTAAACGTGGTAAACTTAGAAACTTTAGTTTACGAATTTTTACGCATCAGGAACAACTATTATCGACGTCTAAATAGTATATCAATTTAATTTGAGAGTGAAAGTTGAAAAACTTACGGCCAAAAAAAAAGATGCGCGGATGCGCCAATCATATATGTTATTTTTCAACTTGCACAACTAAAATGGCGTGCCTTTAATGTCAACGAGTAAGTATGAAAACGGAATACTCTAATTAACACTATGAGTGATGTTGTTTGTTTTCTCGTAAGCACATATTAAGTGCATTTCATTTATGGAGCACCTAAGATTGCGTTCCCATGGCATGTTGCCTCGACGACGTAACAGTCTCAAGTGGCACTCTGACTGCATCTCAAAGGCTCTTGAAACGCATATAATTTGTAGGTTGTTTGTGACCTCATTTGACACCATGGCATCCCGCGACACTTGACGCAAGGTCACATCTATACGTCGCGTGACACGATGATGTCACTTCACACTGTGATGTCACGCGACGAAACGACATCATATTATGTACTGTAATGTCACGCGACACCACGACGTCACGTGAAAACGTCAAGGGGCATGACCTGGCATTTCTGACGTAACGCCACGTCAAACTGACATGACGTGACAAGGTGACATCACGGGACGCTGTGCGAGCACAGTGTCTCGTGACGTGTGTCACGACTGCGTGGATTCACCTGACGCCACGCAGTCGTGTGACGTCCCGTCACACGACTGCGTGGCGTCAGGTGAATCCGTGACTGACTTTTTAACGTTACGTCACGTCACCCTATGATGTCAATTCGCACCATAATCTAACATCATTATGCCAGGCGATACTTTGACGGATTTGCATATTCACTTATTCATGTCAATGTGACATTCAGTGGCCTTGTGAGTGATTCCTCGAAATGGAAGCAAAATGACATCATATAAATTCATCAGTGCATTTAAAACGCCTTTTGGGAAATTTCCTTGAGACAGCCTATTTTTCATTGATATTGTGTTTCTCGGTTGTGATTTGTGACAGATGTTTAATGGCATCTTACACCAACAGTGTGGACACTCTAGTAGCTCTTTTAGGCTTTCCCACGTCTGAGGAAAAGGGCATCCCGGTGGTTGATCTAAGTGCAGGGATCGTTGGGACTTTCGGGGCGCCCCGGTGAGGCAATGCACCACTTCGGTCCCCGGCTTTTATAGACGGGAGTCCTGGTAGGGCCTGGCAAGAATGGTTCAGTCACTCTCCTATTTTACTACTGTCCACTCTTTTCGTGCACTTTCCTTCTTTTCTCTTTACCGTCCTCTTCGGTCCTCTTTGGTGGCAAGGATTAACCTTGCGTAGGGATTGAAACCCTCTTCTTAAACCACACTTGGGTATAGAACCCTGGCAGCACTGACAGCAATACATACTCAGCAAAGCCCCTCTTGGTATGATACTTTGGCAGTCTCCACATTGGGCACCGTGGTGGGCGGTGCACCCCTGGTGCCGAATTCTTCTTGCCTTTTTAGGGCGTCCTTCTCTTCTAAACCCAGAGCAGAACGACCCTTCAAAAGGGCTTAACCGCTTCCCCTACTATTTGCAAAGGCCGAAAAATATTTTTTTTTCCTTTTTGTTTTCTTGTAATTTATGTTGCAAACGATAATATACCTTCGTCGAAGAGTTAATTTTTTCTTGTCTCAGCGATAGCATACTAAGGCAGTTAGAATTTATTGCAAGGCAACTTGCTGTGGCCCTCCTCGGTGAGGTAGAAAATAAAGCTCATTGAACAGCATTACCTAATTTGACAAGCTTAAAACGAAGACATCTTTGTAACCCCGCAACGTAGTCTGAACACTGCCAGATGCGTCATCTTTAAGGGTGTCCTCCTTTGGTGCGGTGAAGGGGAAATCCATGGAGGTTTGCGCAGGAGTGATGTTAAAGCCGTGAGGCAAATCGCCTTGCGACAAGACGGACGGGAGATATTGAACCTACACATTGCCCTGACTATTGAACCCCACTCCCCGCCTTTCACCATGAAGGCGGAGTACATAAACTGGAGAGTTCGTCCTTTCGTTTCAAATCCTCAAATGTGCAACTGCTGACAGGGTTTTGGGATCGGTTTCCGAACCTTCCGTCACCGAGAAACCTGCGGAAAATGTAGTGCCACTGACCCCATCACCGCCATCAGTGAAAATGATCCTGAATGTAAAATATGAAATGAACTGTGGCTGACCACACCCCGCATTTTCACGCACAAGTCCCCAAGAAAAGAAAAAAAATATGTATTCACATTTAAGTTCAAACACAATATAGCGTACCAAGAAACTAAAGAACAGATCGCTTTCAACGCAATTCGTTTATATGCCCGGGCAGTTCGAGGGGATTCCCTATTATCTATGGCATCCGTGGTGACATAGGCTTCTCTGGAAGACCCGTCCTCTGCACACGGGCACTCTTCTGAACCTCGAAAGACGGCGTGCAACCCACCGCCTTCATGTGCCAATGAGGTTGTTGTGCCCTTTAAGAAGGCTTCTGCACCCTCCAAGGAGCCTGACGTTCTGTCAGCGACACCAGCTGGCCCTTTTGGACAAAATCGGCGACTGCCTCTCGGCGCCTTTGGCACAAGCCAGGGTGGTCAGATCCACTTCTACCACCCTAAGGACCCAAAATCTCACTGGATGAGAAAATGGATTAGAAATTCATACATTCTAAAAAAGGTATAATTTTACACCCTCTGTCCCACATAATACACCACAAAACTTCAGTTCAACATACGGCGCACTGACGTAGAACCGACTGCACTATCTATCAGAAGCGGCTTGATAGCCGAGTTGTACAAGTTCTTAAAATAAAGGTTGTTTAACGAGCAGCGTAGCCTAGTTCCTTTTTCATCAAATAGCTGATGTACATGTTACTGACTAAAAAAATAAGCGGGGGTTTCTTAGACCTACTGCAAACCCTCAGTGTTTTTTCCAGTAGTCTTTGATATGCAATTGAGGTGCTTAATAAGGTTTATCGCACCGACATCGAGCCCCTCGGAAAAATTGGGGCCGTCCGTCAGTTCGATGTCAGTGCGCTGAACGTCAAACGAATATTTTCGGTGTATAATATAGGACAAACGGTTATAAAACTTCACCCTTCTTTTCAGTGCACTCTATAAAAATGACCTTCCTCTCTCTGGATCAGGATTCTTTTTTCAGTCTCCTGTGAGGTTCCCAAACAACCTAAAACATTGTAAAAAAAACTCCCACTGAGTTTGACATTTAAACCATAAAAACTACTCTTTACAGTTTTTGGTTGTATAAAACAAATATCTACCCGGTTTCTTTAGTGCAGATAAAAGTCTTTTTTTTCATTTACTTAAGCTGCATAGGCCACTTGCCTAACTACAACGATGTAAGCTACCTTTTAATGGATCACCATCCAACTACTTGTTTCTTACAGAAAATTCCCCTAAAGGTAACCAATACTAAGTTTGTTAACATTTCCAGGTGTTTCGCAAGAACTGCACACATGCAGCTTACGCAGCTGGGGGTGCTGCGGTGGCTGTGCAACGTTCAATTCCATGTAACCATGTGAGACTGGAGACTTCACTAGAGGCAGTGGCTACGTGCATTTTTTAAGATCTATAATTATAGTCTGTTCATTATGTATACCTCCAACTCGTCAGTTACATTCAGATGAGCTGGAAGACTTTTTAATCAACATCCTTTACCTTTTTTACATCTAGTAGATTTTAACGCACACAATTATATTTGGAGTAGTGACAGACGAGATTCTCGAAGGGCCTTTGTCGAACGCTTTTTGCTTTCTACAGGATTCTGCCTGCTAAACACAACTGAATTCCCGTATTATAGCTCAGCAACTCATACTTTTACTTTCCATCGATCTATTTATTTGAAATCCATCATTATTCCCGATGCTTCGTGGAAGGTATTCCCAAATCCTCACGGAAGTGACAACTTTGCCCTCATTTTATAATTTAGCCTTCTTTCCATGGCGGCGCCAACGCGCTCTCCTCTTTTGAGGTCCGAAAACGCCAACTGCGTAATGTTCAAACAATCATCACTTTTGACATGCTCATCACTTGAATATATTGGTAAAAGAGCGACAGAACATATCACTTAACACATTTACAGGCTGCCACTCTCCCCATCTGCATGACGTCTCTGCAAGTACCCAGGAGACCTAAGCCCTTTTGAATCAAAACTGCAATGTGGCTAAAAAGGCACAATATTATGATTCAGGTATTTTTAACTGCTGATCTAAAACAGACAATTTGACTGAGTTTAAAGGGGATAGGGCACAGGCGATGAGTATTTGAATGCAAGCGAACGGAAGGTTCTCGAGGGTACGTTCTTTTTTTCGATTAGAAGCACTGTGTTTGCAATGGCAGTATGAGGCACGTGCATAAATTCGACGGCTCTTACCGGGCATTCACTGTCCCACTCTTGAGTCGAAAGTTAGTGTGTCCTGCAAGTCTTGAGGAACAGGCCAACAACCTCAGTGAGCACTTCGAGTATGTCTCCAGTTCTCAATATTACACTCAAACGTTTCAGCCACACAGATAACATTTTGAAAAAGCTGCTATCTTACGAGGTGGCGCGCACGAACTTTATAATGCTCTATTTATATTACACAAACTTGAAATGTCCCTTTATTGTTTCAAAACAAACTACCCCTCGACCAGATAGTATTCATTATAAAATGCTCGAACATCTTCATCCATCTACTATTGGCAAAGTTTGTAGCTTTTTAATAGAGTTTGGCTTGAGGGTCACTTTCAATCCTTCTGAAAGATCGCTGTTGTGACAGTACTGATTCCCGGAGAAAGGTCCCAGTAAAGTTCGTTGCTTCTCTACTATGGAGGAAGGTCAGCTTCTTTCCACGTAGCTTGGCGATGCTGACCGAAGGATCCAGGAGACGACGTTCAAAGTTGAAGTAGGAAATGTATTTACATGCCGTTACAAATAGTTTACAGCATGGTGTGCGTGCACAGCACGGAATCTCGTCGTTCGACACTCTTCAGTTACAGTCGAGCTCTCCCCAATCTCCCTCGTTCCCATTTTTGTCTCTTCCTCAGACAAAGCATGGCAGGTTCAAACAATCACTCTCCCCTCTCTCTCGTCACTTCACCAATCGTGTTTCGATTTCACTTTCCAAAATCCGCCCAAGAAACGCATAATGCCCTCTCCCTCGTCATTTTACCAATCGTGTTTCGATGTCACTTTCCCGAATTCCGCCCAAGTAACGCAGATGCCCTCTCCGTCGGCATGGCAAGGTCACGCAGCCGGTTCCAGATGCCTCTCCCCGATCACTGGACGGTCGTCGACCCTCTCTACCTCCTTTTAGCAGGCATTCTAGGAAGGTCCGCATTTCGGGAACCCGAGGCGCCGGGCCGATTAGTGGCGTCGCCCTCGACGACAAGTAACGCACAATGCCCTCTCCCTCGTCATGGCAGGGTCACAAAGTCCCCCATACATTTCCCCGATCACTGGACGGACGAGCGTCGACATTGTATACATCCTTTTAGCCGGCACTTTTAAGAAGGTCCGCGTTTCGGGGACCGGAGGCGCCGAGCCGATTAGTGGCGTCCCCAACATCCCCTGCTTTTGTCCCGCGAAATATACTTAGGAGGGCTGAGAATTGCACCCCAGGGTCGGCCAAATGTCAGCGGCCTTACAGTCCTTTTGTGCATCCAGTAATGGCCCGGGAATAGCGATTTTTGAAACAACATAAAATACGACTCAAATAATTGTGGCACTAAATAGAACAGGAATACGAATCGAATAGTTTTTTTAATAGTTTTCGAATAGTAAGTAGACCAGTACAAAAGAAGAGAACAGACTATAAAACGAGATGATTTTTTCAAAATATTCTTATAATCATTGTAAAAACGCAACACTAGACGATAATGACTAGAGTTCAACGATATATATTTAAATATATATGACAGCTACTATAATGTTAGAACGCTAAACATAAGGTCAGGGCTTACGCTGATCTAGAACATAAAATCACAGTTTCGTGCGGAACTCTGAAAAACAATAAAGGAGAGTTACACCTTGTCAATTTCATTCCCACGACCCATATGTGAGTAAGGTGAGACAGTGCACTTGGTACCTCATTTTCGGAGATCAAAATTAGAAGGCTTGTACCGTTCACTTGTGGTACTTATAGTTCCCATAAAAAGACAAGATTTTCCACGTAGGTCTGCTGCAATAGACTCACGTGGCCTGCTTAGAGTGCTTGAGCACGTTGAGAACACTCTTTTTGCTTGCAACCTAGCTTGCGGGTATCGCCAGGTATTGTGGCGCCGGACATGCTAGGGGCATGTACATTTATTTGACTACACTATGATACCAGTGGAATGGGCTGTCGGTACGTGGTGAAACAAGAGACTGACGGAAGTTATAAACCTCTTGCATTTCACAAGTTGGTGCATCATTCTTATTTGACAATGCCAAGCTGTTCAATACCTTCCAAATTGAAGGCTGCTAACTGGTTAGAGACTGCTGTTCGGCACAAAGTTCTTCGGACGTAAAAAGCATTGAGTCGGGTACATATTGAAACATCGTACTTAGTACGAACTTTACAATTCTTCTTTATTTCTAGTTGCAGCAGATGTCCTTGAATTGAGGATCGAGGAAGGTTGCAAGGGCATGAGGTATCTGTGAGCTTACGTCCAGGAGCCTTGTTTTCAGTGATCTAAGCAGATTTTGAAAAAAACGCCTTTGTCTTGAGTTCCCCTTGCCCCCTCAAAACGCAACATCTTCACGCAGTGAAAAAGTGGAACAACCATGAAACGCGTTGGGAAAAACCAGGGCACAAGCAGCTGTTGTGGCCTCTTCAATCGGCTGCAGCCTAGACAGCAATTCTACAAGGACGCCGTTAGTTCGTGGTCAAGTTCTCAACGGTATGGCTTACTGCCAGGTTTAACGCAACATCGGCCTTGAGCTTCAGCACGCGTGCCAGCATGGCGTACTAACTGTCTCATCTTGAAGGTAGCACCTTGTACAAGCTCAAGATTAAATTCTATGCGCTCCTATTTTTCATATCTTGCAGGCTTGGCTAGCTGCTGCTGAGCTTGTAGCGCCACACTATGGTTCGCTATTTGGTGCACACGTTTGTTTGGCGCACACGAGAAACCAATGGGTGAACCCATTGGTTTCTTTCTTGGCATTTTGAACGCAAAGTTGTAAGGTATGTGCAAAACATGCAATCTGCACCTACGGCGTTCGGTCAGTTGCAGAAACAAAGTTCCGAGCGTTATCAGTGAACGCAAGGCAAGAAAGCGTTAGAGGCATGCCCTACTCTTCAAAGATGTTCTCGATCAGAGAACGCATATTCTCCACAGTGTGGCGTTCACGCATGCAGTGACATGCAAGCCCAAAACTCTAAATCATAAAGTTCTCACTCAGCACATGAAATGTCACTGATGTAAAACTGTAACATATTGTGGAGAGTATACCTAGGCGCATCGTACATTTCCACCACGACAGTCCTCCAGAACGTAGTTCGAGTGGCAACGTTGTACTCGGGCACTGCAGATTTCATCAGTTCAAAAAAGCTGGTTCTTCTACGACTGTGTAGCCGTGCAAGCCTGTTGCGATAAAGCAGACGCTCTTTTGTAATTGAGCCCGAGCGAACCTTCTGATTTCTCGTTCAGTTGGTCCTGAAGGCCGGCATCATATTTGCATCCTGCGCTTCGAAAAATTACGTTGCTCGGTCGCAGCAGAGACGCTTTCATACACCTTGCGGGCCCCACGACAACGAGGTAGAGGGGCTTAGGGTGATAAACCGGAAATCCGAAAGCGGCACCCCCCCCCCCCTTCCCCGGTTGCCGCCATGTTCTACGTAAAAGCGACTACTCGTAACGTGATCTCACAAGAGCTCTGACGTCGCCGGTAATATGGCAGCACCCAGAGCTGCCGGATGCGAGTTTGTTCGTTGCTCTGTAGTCACGATGGTCGTGATGTGCCGCTACTTTCCGGCTTTTTCGGGCTTCTTCGTACTCTCTGACACAGGCATAAATAATGTGAAGATATGAAGAAATTAGACTTCATACCCTTTCTGAGCAAGATGGCTCTGGATCACCTGGATATTAACACCTCTGAGGCAGCATCCGCCTTACCGGTGCTCGGATTCCCGGATGTGTTCGAGGATCGAGAGAATTTTTAGTGCTTTTATCATGACATTTTCGCACTTTCTTAGCTTTGATTGAACGTTGTAACGTCTGAGAATCGATGCGAAATGTCTGCGACCGATGAAGTGCCTAGGCGAAGTTGTTGCAGCCCTAAACAACCGAATAATCACATATACTTGATAGACACCCTGGCGGCTCGCCAGACCAGTTGCCCGACTGCAGGGCACAAGTGGCGAACTTTCCCGCGTAGCGGCGTAATCAAATCGGCCAAGTGCACGTCGCGTGCGTCGCCCTGACAACACCCCTTCGTGTTTTTCAATTGATTTGACCTTGGGCAGGAGGTCGCGATCGGACGTCCTGTTTCCTTAATAGCTCGTCGTCTTTTTTTTCAAGAGGTGGATTGGCAGTACCGTTTTTCTTCGTTTTCTGAAAAAAAAAAACATATATATGCCAAAACATTGGGTACGAACATAGCCTACCTCTTCCGTATGGCAGCAGCCTGTCCGTGCTTCGCGGTCTCCTTCCAAGGAGGGGGGACCACTCTCCCGACCGAACTTTTCGGAGAGAGCGTCCTCAACCAAGGAGTGGCACGATTCTTGTGCCACTCCTCCAGCACACAAGGGGCAGGAGCAGGTGGGCTTGGGCGACTGCCTGCCCAGTGCCTTTCCTCCTCCGGCTGGTGTATGTCGGGGCCAGTGTCTTGCACCTCGTGCCTGCGCCTCCCTAAACCTGCAAGAGCAGGATCCGCCCAGGAGGCAGAACCGATGGCGGAGGGTGCAGAACCATTCACTCCTGCGTCTGACAAAGACGGCATGGAGTGGCAGGTCCCGAAGGGCAAGCACAAAAGTAAAAAAACAATTGTTCCACCAAAGTGATAATTATATTCTACGAGGCTGTTATGTTCCCTCAACAGGAACATCATCTTGCATCTTTAGTCGCGACACTGACCTCACGATACCAAGATACGTTGTTCTTCCCCATTGCTCCACCTACACCTAGGGACCAGCCGAGACAAAGGAGTAATGGCGACTTCCTCGCCAGTGGCCTCGGCACGAGGTCTCGACGCCCTTATAGGTCGCAGGGGGCAGCTCCTCATAAATCAACCAGAGGACTACTGGCGACTCGTTCGGCTGGAACTTTATTTTTAATTGTTTGTCCGCAGACGTTTGGTCGGAGCTGCCTTTCAGCAGATTCATTAAATCATCATTCATGCCCATTTTCACATTTTATGAAATTTACCTCATGTGACTGGCTTAGTTTTGGTCTAGCTACCATTACACAGAGTTTCTGACTTTCTGATGAGCAGCTAAGTGCATAACTTTATTCATGTCTGTTGGTTTTCTATTTTACAATGGAACTGCCGTGAACTTTTTTCGAATCATGACGACCTAACTTTTTTATTAGCTTAACATTGCCCTGGTGTTTTTTGTTTCCAGGAGACGCACCTTAAAGAACGTCACTCCAATGTGCTTAGTCGTTAGCATCCGGTGGTGGAGTGGTTGTTCCAACGCGTGGTCCCCTCCACTGAAGTGGCCTTGCAAACCTCTCTCAAGGCTGTGGCTGTCCGCATGCTCTTGGACCGCGTGATTACTGTCTGCTCAATGTACATCTCCCCGGGATCAGCTGCAGTACGAGGAGCTAGATTATCTAATTTGCCAGCTTCCGGTGCCTTGCATGATTTTATTTGATTTCAATGCACACAATCTTTGTGGGAAAGCTGTAGAGAGAACGCTCCTGGGGCTCTCGTTGAACGGTTTCTTCTTTACACGGGATTCTGTCTGCTCAACACAAAAGAAGCCACTTATTTTAGTACAGAATCTTGTAGTTTTACTTCTATTGATCTTTCGGTTTGTCATCCTTCGTTATACCCCCAGTTTTCAGGAAGGTCATCCCAAATTCAAATGAAAGTGACCACTTTCCACTCATTTTAGAGTTCAACCATCCTCCTGGTGCTCTTTTAAAACGTACCACTCGTTGGAAGCTTGAAAATGACGACTGGTCAACCTTTACAGAAGCCTCACTTATAGCATGTTCATTTCTTGATCATCTTTCCATCGTTTATGTCACTGAGCATATTACTCAGCACATCTTGCAGGCCGCTATGCTTACCGTTCCCATGACATCCTTACATCTTTCACAAAGGCTAAACCTGCGGTGGAACGAAGCCTGCCGCCAGGCAAAGAAAGAACAGAATAGTGCATAGGGTATTTTCAGGCGTTACCCCACTTCAAGTAACCTTATCGGTTTCAAGAAAAGAAGAACGCAAGTGAGGTATATTCCGACGGCAAACCAAGCGGCAAAGCTTCAAAGGGTATGCTTCTGAAATTAATACCAGTGTATCCTCGAAGTAAGTTTAGGACCGTGTGCCTAAAATTGAAGGCTCCTACCGGGTGATTTCTGTCCCATTCCTGAACCGAAATGCAGTATGTCCTGCTAGCATAGAACAGGCGAATTTTGTTGGTGAGTATTTTGAATTTGTTTCAAGTTATCAACATTATACTCGATCATTTCAGAGATACAAGCTACAGGCAGAAAAAAAGGCAGTTCCTATGTCAGGTGGCTTGCAACAGCCCTGTAATTTGCATTTCACACTTTTTGAACTACAAATGGTACTTCATTCGTCCAAACAAACGGCTCCTGGGCCCTACAGCAGTCATTACAAAATGATGCAGCATCTCCCTCTATCAATCTCTTGAGCTTGTTTTGTATTTGTTAAACCGAATTTGGCTTGAAGGTTGATTCCCTTCATCCTGGAAGGTGGCTGTCATTATTCCCCTGCTGAAGCAAGGAAAGGCCCCTACCTGTATGTCTAGCTTTAGGCCGATAGCGCTCACGAGTTGTTTTTCAAAGACACTAGAAAGGATGATAAATAAAAGGCTTAAAATTTATTTAGAAAGAAACAAGCTCATTGACAATTACCAGTGTGATTTTCGCCCAACGTGATCGACGGTTCACCATCTATTCCACTTTGAGACTGCTGTGCGACAGACCTTTGTAAATAGACAGCATTGTTTTTCTGTCTTTTTTTACTTGTAAAAGACATTTGATACGACCTGGCGCTATGGCATATTGCAGGATTCCTTCAACATCGGTCTTCGAGGCAGAATGCTAGGTGCTATCCATAGTTACCTCCGGGACAGCACTTTTTGTGTGACGCATGTGGCTATTCTTTCTTTTGAATCCTCGCAAAACAATTAAGTCTCAAAGGGTGGTGTGCTCAGCGTCACACTTTTTATCGTCAAAATGAATTCCATTTCTCGTATTATATCCTCGTTTGTTCAGTACTCGCTCTATGTTGTATGACGTACAAATTTCAGTCTCATCTTGTAATCCGACCATCTGTGAACATCGACTTCAACTTGCGATCAACAATTCAATCAAATGGGCAGATGTCAATGGTTTCAGGTTCTCTCCTGAGAAAACGGTTTGTGTGTGCTTCTCTCCTCGCCGTGAAATTTTACTTGAGCCTTCTTTAGTTATGTATAATGTTCCTATTCCACTAATGAACGAACACAAGGTTTTAGGTCTTATATTTGACTCTAAACGACTGTCATTCCACATGTTAAGAGCCTCAAAATGAAATGCGTGAAATCACTAAATATACTAAAGGTCTTGTAGCACGTGTCCTGGAGGCTGATCGGTGTTGTTTATTGCGCATCTACCGCTCAGTCGTACGGTCCCGACATGATTATGGCAGTATTGTGTACGGCACCGCGCGGGCATTTATTCTCAAGATGCTGGACCCCATTCATCAGCAGGGCCTCCGACCTGGCAGAGGTTTCCCGCATTTTCAGATCCGCCTCTTACCTAGTGTTTTTAAAGGACGGCGATCTTGATGGTGTGGAATGCACGTTGCGGAAGCACTTTGGACGCTTTAAAGGGGTTACGAAACGATATCGGGTTGGGATGGTCATGGCTTTGCAGAGGCGTACAGGTCCTAGTCTGGCCCAAGTATACTCGCACAGACCACCACAGATTCAAAAGCCTTTGGCCGCGGAGAAATTGCGAGGATAAAAGGGGGCTATTTATTTCAGTCTTGCCTTCGCAAAGTTTGATGACGTAGTTGTGGGATAGGAACCACCCACCTGATTACAATCGAGCGCGGCTCATAGATTGTACACGAGAACTGCGTGAGCACTCGACTTCGGCTCGTAACAATCAGTGCCTCGATGGACACTCGGGTGATGGCTCGTGTCCAAAAACGGCGGTGATTAAAATAGCCGAATTCTAACAATGTCTGGAGCTCAGGTTGCGGTTCTCTACTTTGCTGATCCCAGCGCGTGGCTATGATTAAAGTTGGCGGCATAGAATAGGCACCAGGCCACGTGGTCGCATGTTCTGGCTCCGAGTCTAGGGGATGAACGATGCTCATATTTCTCGAATTTTTTCGCCATTTGCCATTGCTTAAAAAGAAAAAAAAATAGGGCAAGTTTATTCGGTTACTTACGTCAGGGAGTGATTCCGAGTAGTATTTAGCGAAAGTACAAAAGATCGTTTCATGGCCCCTTTAATATTGTCAACGTAGTAAATTCGTTAGCGCTCTCCGCCAAGTCGCATCCAGGACTAAGTAACTCCACGAGCAAGCGATACTTCCGTTAACTGGCTCTGCTTTTTAGATGCCCGTGACGTGGCGGCGTCCCAACGGTGATAAAAAAGTCCTTTTAGGCACGTATATTGTGCTCCAACCGTCCACAATATTGGGTCTTCGTCTATTTAAAAAAACAAAAACAACAGATGCGTGATTGTTCATGGTTTTTAGAAAGTCATCAAAAACAAGCTTCCCGGTTTGCAAAAAGGTGGCGCCCAACAACTGAAGTAAATGGTCATTCTCAATCATTCCCCTAAAGCAAATGTGTCCCTGCGGACGTCTAAGTTATGTTACAGCATGCTATGGATATCCCATCGACGTCGCTCGAGCAGTCTGCTTTGGGTTAAGTTGCGTCCGTAAAAGGAGCACCGATTTCGATCAAAAGTCACTCTGATGATGCAATCGATAGCTGGAAAAGTGCAGGGATATTTTCACGGGTATTTTTGGATATTTTCAATAGTTACTTCGTATTTATGAGAGTGCGAAACCTAGGGCCAAGTTGCAAGTTTCATAAGTTCCATAACCGTAACACGGCCGTATAGGCGAACTCTAGAAGTGTAGTGGTGAGTAAAATGAGATCAAAAGCATTGTTAGAAAGGGAAACGTTATTTATTCCCGCGTTTTCATTAGGATTTCAACCGTAGAAGCTTCAGTGTCCGCCGTAGGATCCGAGCCCGCCGTATCCGCTGTACAGTCCTCCAGGGCACAGACTGCTTTCGTATCCGAGCCCTTAGTCACCGTATCCGCCGTAGTTGCCGGCTACGCAGCCGCCGTAGCCGCCGTGGCGGGCGTGGCCGCCGTAGCCGCAGTAGCCGGCGTAGCCGCCCTAGCCTTCCTAGCTGGCGTAGCCGGCGTAGCCGCCGTAGCCGGCGTGGCAGGCGTAGCCGCCGTAGCCGCCCTAGCCGCCCTAGCCTTCCTAGCTGGCGTAGCCGGCGTAGCCGCCGTAGCCGGCGTGGCAGGCGTAGCCGCCGTAGCCGCCCTAGCCGCCCTAGCCGCCCTAGCCGCCCTAGCTGGCGTAGCCGCCGTAGCCACCGTAGCCGGCGTAGCCGCCCTAGCCTTCCTAGCTGGCGTAGCCGGCGTAGCCGCCGTAGCCGGCGTGGCAGGCGTAGCCGCCATAGCCGCCCTAGCCGCCCTAGCCTTCCTAGCTGGCGTTGCCGCCGTAGCGGGCGTAGCCGCCGTAGCCGGCGTGGCCGGTGTAGCCGCCGTAGCCGCCCTAGCCTTCCTAGCTGGCGTAGCCGCCGTAGCCGGCGTGGCCGCTGTAGCCGCTGTAGCCGCCGTAGCCGCCCTAGCCGCCCTTTTGGAGCCTCCGAGGACGCCGGCAACAGCCACGATGAGGATAGTCAGACGAAGCTGCAGGCGAATTCCATGATGAGTTTAACAAATTGCAATGCGACGTTTTTAAACCGATATTCAAGTGTACATTTTTGCATACAGTGGCCGTTACTGTTTTCGCATGCGATTTAAAAAATGTTCGGGCGGATATTGCCGCGCGCAGGGTCGAACAAGCAGCGCTCGGTCACGGAATATTTGAAGACTCGCGTTTCTTTTACTCGGGGCGTAACTTTTATCATTTCGTCCTAGTTTCTTGTTCTCGAATTGCCTGTACATTCTCAACCCGAACGCGCGTTGCTTGAACCTTCTGGGCCGAATTTTCGCAATGCCGAAGCACACTAGATAAGGAGGTTCCCATGACCTTGGAGAGTCAGTCTCGCTCTCGCTTCCTGTTACGCCACCAAATCGCCGCCCGCTTTTCTGCTGTCTCGACGCTCGTTATTTGTTTTTTTGGAACAAGTATGCCAATTAAACCTCTATTTTCAGTTCATTATTTATCGCCTCTTCGCTTCAACCCTGTTTCACATGCAGCGACTGTGCCAATAACAATCAGTGCTACAGCCGACGCTGCGAGTGCTATCGCAATGTTAGGTTGCACATGCTCCAACAACCGCACGATTTCTGTCGGCGCTGCCGCCTCTTCTAGTTGCAGCGGACACGGACGCGACGCGTTTGACTTTGCCTAAAATACAACAAAAAATTCGTAATAAGCACAAATGCTTTACGAATACAACATGTAACTAGAAATTTTGTATAATTAAGCGTTAAACCAAAAGCTCTTAGGTGCCTCAATTTATTTTTGAATACGCAGCTATCGCGGATGAAAGCTGGCTAATGAACGGCTGGTTGACGACAAAGCGATCGCACCGACTCTGCGACAACATACCAAACTGGCGAAACCAGTCGCAGAGCCGCTGCGACAGTGCGACTGCGATTTTAATCGCACATTTACTTCAAATCGCACCGATTTTAAACGAGAATTGCAGCATATGAAACAGCTTTTACTCCGCAACAAAGTTCGCCCGTCGAGACACGAATAATTTACAACGAGGTAAAAATGAAATAGCACAAAATGGTCAAAGACTAAATAATAGACAAAAGGGACACCTGCACTATCTACTTTCATGTCTCTATCTTTTTTGCGCTATTTTATTTTGTATCTAAAAATGCACCAGTGTTCTACGGAACCGCGTTCCCGGAACGCGTTCATCTGACGAGGAACGCCGCCGTTCCATCTTGCATCGGTGGAACTGGAACGAAAACTCGCGACGTTTTCGAAAAAACGGCAGGAAGAACGGCGTTTCTCATTTATTTATATATTTAACTGCAAATTTACCCGACTTCATTAGGCATTTAGGCCTTTTCTTCTCGTCCATTTCAACCTCTGATTTCAAGGGATGGGTACGTGTCCGAGGGATTATCAAAAACAAAAAACGGGAACAAATGTGACCGTCGGGACTCGACACATGGTTCTATATGAATATGTTTACTCGACTGATTTGTTTTATATATAAATCATCCAGCACTATTATTTCATTCAAAAAAGCAAATGTACCATTAATTTAACAACACGTTCCAATCTTACGAATGTGACGGTAGCATGTTCCTTGCTAACCCCTGGAACTTGTAACAGGAACCCGTTCCACGATTGAGGAGGAACGAGGCACATGATTTTATTCCCGTTTTTGAGGAACGTAATAATCACCAACTATACTCTATTTCAGCTTATGATGTACCGCAGAAAATGCTACAAGCGCAAGCTTCTTGCTCTAAGGCACAGTCTCGCCGGCACAAGCTCTCGTGCATTAGGACACCTGCCAACGCTATTAGCTCGCGCTTCTAGCCTTCGCTGCGGTACAACATAAGGTGAAACGTAGTATGGCACTTTTGCGAATGGTCAGCAATACATGTTAAAAGGTCTGCGTGCACACGACCCAGCAGATCCCAATTCATACCGTATGTTTTTATGTGAACTTTTCCCTTTTATGCTATGAACTCTCTGATGAGATGGTCGACGCGCGACAATACTTAAGTGTACATTTTTTATGCGTATTTTTATAACTGAGGTTCCGTGTTATCAGATAAATCCCCAAAAAGTGCTCGCCGCTTAATTGCCCTCAAGAAAACTCCGACATTGGAGTTCCCAACCGAAAGATGAAAATAAAAAAAGGAGGTATTTTACAAGTAAATTTTAAAAACTCACAACGTCATTGGTCCTGAGAGGAGCGTGATAGTTTCCTTTTCAATCTCGGACCACCTACAAAAGTGGGTTACCTTTTATCTCGTTAAGGCTTGTTGTCTTGGTCACGACCAAAGCCATTGTTTAAATTTTGATTCTGGGCCACACTATTTGTGTGCTCCTTAGAGGAAAGAGGGGTACTGTTTTTGTGAACAGCGGAAGCTATGAACTCGCATATTTCAATGGAGGCAGAGTGCAGCTGAAGCTCCCATACTTCCCCGCGACTACGTCCAGGAGTTTAGTTATTTCAAAGTATCGACTGTTATTGAAGCAACACTTTTTTGCAATATCTGTCGTGGGATAGTTAGCCTTGCCAATAGTAATGCGCCAATGCCAAATACAGCTGATTAAATATCATTCGATAAAGGTGAGTTCTGATGACCAAAGGTGAGTTGTAATGAACGTTAATGTCTGAACTTTTAATCTTTGTTTTAAATTTTGAAAAAATGACAACAAAGTAAAATTCAACTCCGGATTTCCGAGAATTGAGAAACTGACAAAAATAAACTCGGATAAGCCCAGACTTTTTAGCGGAAACTTAACTCCGCAAAACCAAGCTGCTAATTTCACGAGAAATAAACTCAAAAGAACGGAATCCTAGCTATATCTGATCAGAAAGATATCTTGTCTACCATTAGCTTAAACAAAAAAGCTGAAGGAAGTGACCCGGTTTAAGCAGCCTTGTTTGTTGCTTCGGAATAAGATACTTGACATTTTTTATTGTGTAAAGATGCTATGCCGTCGTCCACTCACGGAAAACGAGAGGATTATTATTGATCTTATTCTATTTTGTATGCTGCTTGTGAGAGCGGATTGTGTTTCGCTAGGTATTTTCGAGCGGTCTCCCATCATGTCTAAAAGAAAATATTATATGGTTCATTATTGCTAGAAACAAACAAATCGCAATTTTTAGATTAAATGTTTCTATAAGATTAACTCAACACTCGTCCTAATTACGTATGAAATATAAGAACGTTTATAGTTTAGTTCCTCAAGTATAAGTACCAGCCGAAATTCAAGATGGCATTTTGAGGCTCCCAACGTCTATAAATTGCGACATGGCATGTGTATTTTTACGCCGATTATAGGATAATTCTGCGACAATTAGTGTATTTAGATACTTTAAAATTAAAATGAAAATGATAAATTGAAGTCGCAAGTCTGCGTTGTAATTCGATATCATCCTATATCGTTTATACTAAATTTCTCATTCAGCATATTTTCATATACTGAATGTCTCATTCAGTATATGAAAATGTAAGTGAAAACGTGTCATTCAAAAATACAAGAAAAATCTTTTCGATCAACAAATAATAGGTTTCAATCACCGTAGATAAGTTGGAAAGCAGAATACACAAAACTAGTGCCTCTCACCAGAGTCGTCATGGTTTTCAGTCGGTTGGTCCTCTTGGAGGCTCTTGGCTGAAGTATGATAGTGCACGTGTGCTTTCAGGTGCGCTCGCGTTGTTTTATATAGAAAAATAACCCTGGCGGTGGACGGCGAGTTGTCTTCATATTCAACCACGCGAATAAAAATTTACAACAAAAATTATGCAAAAAGGACACGGATTATAATAAAAATGCAGACATGTAGTCTAGACATATTCTGTAGAAGTTAAAATTTAATTAAAATGCAGACATGTCGGGTGGGCTCGGCGGTTGTGCTGCGACACAGTCAACTAATCCACTCGCTTTCGCTATGCAGGTGTTTTCCTCCGTCATCACACGTGTGCTGCTCCCTGCCCTAATGTGCCGTCCCAAGTGTCACCTCGGAATGTGTGCCTACGTGCTATGGACGCGATACCGGTGACTCATCTGTCCTCCCACTGCGTGACAGCTCGTGTGTCAACGTCAACTCCCTCAACCGGAAACTACACCCTGGACCAGACATGTACGTAACGCGTTCCGAGAAATGAGTTACTTCAGCCTAGTGAAACTTTTTGGTAACGCGTAACGTATTTAGTTCATTTTCTAGAAAAGTAACGAGTAACGGTGTCTCGTTACTTTTGAGCAATAATGTGTACAACACCGCTTGAACGGCTTCTGTATTTATTCTAACCTGAGTATGCGTCTATTGCGAAAGCGGTAGGTGGGCAACCCGAAAAACACCGAAACGGTATGACAGTACAGCAAAGTATATCGCTGAACACGTCAGTCTAACATGTTCGACTGACGTGTCCAGCGATTAACGTTGCTGTACGGAACTCTACATGCTGGGAATTGTTTTCACCCAGCGAACACAATAAGGTTCGTTGGTTGAACCTTCTAGAACCTAGTACGGACCGAATGTAAACCCGGAGGTTGCCAACGTGGGAAGGCACATAATCCATTGTCAACTTCGAACCTTAGAAGTAGAGAGAACACAAGAGAATGGTGAATCCCAGATTCACCAGCTCATGCTGAAGCACAACAGTGCCGCTCCTTTGAGCGCGTCCGTAGTACGACTCTTCGGCGTCGCCGGGGTTGTGTTGTCAAGGAAGCGGGGAAACATAACTGAAGAAAACTTCGAGAGACAGCTACGGCCTAAGTGCAACGACTACTAAAAAGAAAACAATAAACCATGAAACAAAACCAGTTGTGTATTTGGTCGTCAAACTAACGTCAAAAGTAACTCGTTACTTTTGAGGTAAAGTAACGCGTTCCTCTCGAGCTTCGGTAAAGAGTAACGAAATTAGTTACTTTTTGAGGGAGTAACGAGTAACAGTATTTTGTTACTTTTTCTAGGTAACGTGTATATGTTTGCCCTCGACTCAGCACAAAGAGCGCAATCGTCATCGACGGACCCAGCCATGTCAACTATAAAGCTACGACAGCTTCCCGCGTGGCTCTGTAGGCTCGGTGGCTGTGCTGCGACACAGTCAACTAATCCACTAAATTTTGCTATGCGGGTTAGTAAACGGTACGTTAATTCTTCTAAGAAAATAAGTGATTACTTTCTCGTACAGCTGCCGAGCCCGCAGTGTTGTGTTTCTATTGCCGTTGAGTGTGTTGAAGTCATGGTTTTTTTGTTGGTGGTGGTGTTGTCCGGCGACGCAGAAACCTACCCGATACCTACTGTAGCAATACTTGCTGAATTAAAAAAGCTGTCTGTCGGGCAAGCTCAGATAATTTCTGAGCTACAGTAAAGTTGACATTTGGGCTAGTTGGTAGTCTAGCATATTGAGGTATTTAGCGCACAAGGTAGAGAGAAGGACAGGACGGAAAAGAGCGCTACTCACAACTACGTTTACTGACAAGAAGGGAAGAGAAAAAAAAAATAAATAATCTTCCACGGACTCGTGCATCTACCACAGCCCCGTGATTGATAGTGGCTAGTTCACCCAGGCTCGTGTGGGCCCTTCATTGTTTGTTCAAGGAATTCCCTTTCCTTGTTTGATAGCGTTACTGATTCAAAGCTAACACAGTTCCTGTTCTCACGAAGGATGTAGAAGGCCTCCAATACCTCGCGGGTCAATTTGTCTTTGTTCTTTCCCAAGATGTTCGTATCACGGAATAATGGTCTGCACGTGCATTCCCTGCAATGGAGAGGCTACAGTGGGCGGAAATCATTGCGTCCGACAAAGCCGTGAATTAATTAATTGCATGCACATCCAATTTAACCGGAATGTTTTACAATTGCGAGCCTAAAAAAACTTTTTTTTGGTTTAGTGCAAGAATTAGGATTGCACTGAGTACTTCCTATCCTAAGATATGAAAGGTTCATTCTCTAACAGGATATTTTTAACCCCCAATAGACAACATTTCCAGGCTGCTTAAATTCTACCCACAGAAAGTTAATACACCATAAGCCTTTTTGCTGTAAATTTCATTTGCCAAAGAAAATACAGCTTCCACTTAATAAATAAAAGAGTGTGTACATCCTTAACAATAAGCACGAACTAATATTTAGTCAATTCTTGCAGCCCACTCGATTACAGTTATGCTGTTCAATACAAATTAATTTCTTAGTGACACCTGTCGCTTTGTGTAGATGCAAGTCATAGGGGCCGACTTAATTTCAAGTTCCGCAGGAAAAAGTTTATGAAATATATATGCTCGGCAAATTCTTGACCACGACGAGACTAAAAATCATTTTTGCCTCACATTTTTATTTTTAAGTAGTTTACTTCTTTAAGGACTAAAGGCGAATCTAGAATTTGGTTGACCGTCTCAGGTAGAGTATTTGGGAGCATCACCAGGCTCAGATAACTTTCGCTCAACAAACATTCTTTTTACATGACCTTTTAGACAACAATAAAATCGCAGGATGTTCATAAAACATTTTTGTGGTGTTTATTCTTTTTCGAAATCCACAACATGGCCTTTCTGACGATAATTTAACAGTTTTGGGGGATGATAATTTTTGTAGCATTCAATTTTAAGACATGTTATATTATATAAAAAAAAATCTTAAACAAGTACCTATAAAACAATCAATATCGTTATAGTCATATAACGTTACCGTCGCGAGAAACGCCTTTGAATACAAGAGGGGACTCTACAAATTCATATTTCATCATCAATTCTCTCAAAAAAGTAATTTTTTTTTAATGAAGAGCTTTCGATATGGTCTAAAACAGTGCTTCTAAACCATTGAGGCTTCGCGGCCCTCATGTGGATTGGTGGAGATGACGGCGGACCCCATTCGTGGTGAGGGGTAGGGAAAGGTATAGGTTAATTATGATAATGATTTAACAAATGTATATGAGAATAGGCTACTGTGAAGTAGACTTCTCTTTTTGACATACCCACGAGAAACCTCACCCAAAAATTGGAACGTTTCTTCGCAGTCGGAAAAAAAGACAACGTTCATTGTCGGGCTTGACTGACTAGGCAGGGCTTTGCGGACCCCTAGGATGCCTTCGTGAACCACCGAAAAGTCCACGGACCCCCGTTTGAGAACTCTGCATTCCCCGAGATTTGGCAAAGAGCTCATGTAATCACTCCTCTGAAGCCTGGCAAAGATTCTTCTGAACCAACTAGCTGCCGGCCCTTTGCGCTCACAAGCTGCTTGGGAAAAAAACTTAAGAAAGAATGATTCAGCGACGTCTTGTTGATTTTTTCGAAACGGAGAATGTGTTTGATATTAATCAGCGCGCTTTTCGAACTGGACGTTCCACCCTTGGCCACTTAGTTCGCCTTGAAACCTATATTGGTGAGGCATTTGTACCACTCCAGCTTTGTCTCTCTGTGTTCTTTGGTTGTGCAAAAGCCGTACGATACGACAAAGCGCTATGGGACCCTATGGGATCTGTATACTTACGGTGTTCGGGGTCGCATGTGGCGATGTTTACAAAGCTTCTTAATGCGACGTTTATTTTCAAGTCCGTCTGGGCTCCACCTTATTGAATGTGTTTACTCAAGAGAGTTGTGTCCCTCAGGGTGTGGTGCTTAGTGTCGCACTTTTTGCTGTTAAAATCAATAGCCTGGCTAAGGTGATGCCACCGACAGTATCTTATTCTTAGTATGTGGATGATGTAAACATTTCAGTTTCTTCTTGCAATCTGCACAGTAGCGAACGACGACTGCAACTGACAATCAACATTGTGATCAAGTTGAAGGCCGAAAATTGGTTTCGGTTCTCCCCTGACAAAACCGTATGTGTTATTTTTTCGCTGGGTTCAGGGTTGCCAACGGATCCTACCTTGCATCTGAATAACCTTGCCATCACTGTAAAAAAATCTCATAAGTTCCAAGGCGTGATATTTGACAAAAAGCTCACATTCAAAACCCTACTTGAAATGACTAAAACAAAAATGCCTGCGATCTTCCAATATTATTAAGGTGCTGTCGCACACTACTTGGGGTCTGACAGACGATGCCTGTTGCGAATCTATAACTCTCTAGTGCGGTGCCAATTGGATCACGGTGCAGCTGTATACGCGCCGGCGCGACCATCTGCTTTGAGCATGTCAGGCTCAATCCATCACCTGGGGATGCGTCTAGCCACAGGTGCTTTTCGAACGACACCCGTGCTGAGTCTTTATTGTGAAACTCATCAGATGTTTCTTGAGCGACGCAGACAATATCTTAGTCTCTGTTATGCCTACAAAGTTTATAATGATCCGCACCACCCTTCATTCTCCGATCTGTAGACCTCTGCATAATTGCGCCTTTTTGAGAATAAGACCAGTATTGTTCGGCCCCTGAGCCTTCAGGCTGAGAGCATGGCAAGGTCGCTGCACCTTTCTTTTGATAAGGCTCGTTTAATGAGACAGGCCTATAGGGTTGCTCCATGGGACATGGTGCCAATCTCTTGTGACTGGTCGCTTTCAAAGTACAGCAAAAAGGTGGTTCCTCTTGTTCTCTTGTGGGAGTTTTCAGAGCTAGAGCAGAAATATAGGGACTATCTCCACTTTTGCGCTGATGGCTTGAAACCATCAGCTTCCGTAGGCTGTGAAGTTTACTCTTTCGGTTTCAATAATGTTAAGCAACTAAACCCTCCAGCAACTTTTTTTTACTGCTGAATTGTATGGTAACCTTATGGCTGTTCAGTATATTTTAGAAAATAACATTACAAAGCAGTTCTGTTTGTTGATTCGCAAAGTGTTCTCTTAGCTATTTCACCTTTAGCAGACAGCAAGAACACTCTTCTGCAATAGGTTCGTGTTCAGATAAACAAGGCTTTATATCTAAGGACAACTAACAAATTTCTGCCTGCTGCCCAGTTATGTAAGCATTCCCGGCAACGAGAATGCAGACCACCCAGCACTTTCTGCCAAGAACTACACGGAAACGTCTTTTGGCCTGCCACACAACGACCTCAAGCCAGCCTTAAACAAGTCAATTATGAAGTTATGGCAGCTGGATTGGGATACGCAGATTGATAACAAACTTCATGTTATTAAGCCAAACTTAGAAGTATGCGAGAGTTCCTCCCATAAGGACTGCCGTGCGGAAGTCCCTTCGTGCAGCTTGAGAATTGGTCACTCCCGATATACTCACCTGCACTTGCTCTGCGGTGACGATGCAAAGCTGTGCGAAAAGTTTGAGAAAATGTTAACTTTCCTTCTCATCCTGTGGAATTGCAGATTTTTTTATCATATTCTCCTGGACGTTTCAAAAACCACCTTCCTTTTTATCCTTATTTTTGCTTATCAATAGACCTCTAATGCCATTTGCTCGACTACATGCAATTGGCTTTTTGCATCTAATATAGATAGACAACTAAGTTGAACCGTAACTGCTTGGCTGTTTAAAATAACTTTCTTGGCGCAATATGGCCAAAGTCGCTCTTGCGCAATTTAACCCCAAACATCATCCACCCCGTTTGAGAACCACTGGTCTCAAACATCGACTTAAAATCAATCGTAATATATGGTTCGGACATTGAGATCCGTATATTTAAAAATATTAAATGTTTCAAGATCTATTTGAAGATGGAAAGTTTGGTCTTCGTAATATTAGCCGTACTAATTAATTTATTCTTGGCACTTTGTCAAATTCTTCGTGTTGCTTCGATTTAAAACACAATCAAATAATGTAAAGGTGATGCATAGACGGGATGTTATATTTAATATATGAGGGTTTTGCTTCATATGTCAAATTGACTAACTTAAAAAAAAAAAATTGAAATCCCAAGAGAATATATTATTTAAATTGTTTCCTGAGAATTGAAAGCTTATGGATACTTCCATGCAAACGTTTATGCGGAATGACAGAGTACTTGGGGGACACACTATATTTTCTGTGTGCCGACAGCCCTAGCACTAAATTTCAGATTTTTCTAACTCTCCATTTACCACGAAATCAAAACTTTGAGAAGGTAGACATTTTTAAACCTACTGATATTTGTTTTTATATTTACCTAAAAAAAAATGTTTATACTTTCCGAGAAATTCAATAAAATATTTATGACACGTTTTCTGGGACAATTCGTGAAATAAAATGTTCTCAAAGAAATATCTAAATTCTAATTGATTCGCGTTCATCGCAGGCATGTACACCTTACCCTCCAAAAAACTAACTTGAGGCCGTTACTCGTTACGCGCTCTAAAAGTACTGATTTTCAGAGGGAACGAGTTACTTTCCATTAAAATTAGCGAGTTACTTTTTTCGTTACTTTGACTACCATATGCACAACAGCTTTTGCTTTATGGGATTTTTTTCAGTAGTCGTTTCATTTTAGCAGTAGCTGCATCTCGAAATTTTCATTAGTTATACTTCCCCGCTTCATTGAGAATACATTTCCGGCGACGCTGAAGAGTCGTTCTACTGTCGCACTCCAACGAACGGAAGTGTTGTGCTTTAGGAAGAGCTGATGAACCTGCAATTCCCCTCCCACTTTTGTTCTTTCTGCGTATAAAATCCAAAGTAAACAACGGGTTCCGTGCCTTCCCGCGTTGGCAAACTCCGGGTCTACACACGATTCTACAAGGTTCAACGTAGGAACCTTATTGTGTTTTCTGGGTCAAGAGCATTCCCAGTTGTAGCGTTCGACCGACATGTTCAGCGACGAACGCGGTTACACTATCCTACTGTTTAACGGCCTTTCGGGTTGCCCATCTCCTTTTGTCGCAATCAGACATGTAACCTTGAGTGGGCCTGACACCGACTGCCCGATCAGGATGCCTAAGTTTTTTGTCGTTTCGTTGCAGCTGCTGCTAGCGTTCCTGGTGCCGTCCTGTCCATCGCTATCGGAAAACGTCAACACCGTCATCGGAGGCAATGGTTCATCGGCAACATCGGCAGTTACAACTGTAAACAAGTTTCCGTTATCGCTTGGCCACTCCTCGTGGACTGGGCAGCACGTGTTCCCTACGGTGCAGTTTTCGTTCGGACCCAACCAGTTACCATCAAGAGCCACTTCGACCTCAGCGCCACAGGGTAGAAAAGCGGCAGCATCCTTCAACTTCGCCAGTGGGCCTGACAGCGACTGCCGGATCAGGATGCCTAAGTTTTTTTTCGTTGCAGCTGGTGTTTACGTCCCTGGTGCCGTCCTGTCCATCGCTATCAGAAAACGTCAACACCGTCATCGGAGGGAATGTTTCATCGGCGACATCGGCAGTTACAACTGTAAACAAGTTTCCGCTATCGCTTGGCCACTCCTTGTGGACTGGGCAGCACGTGTCCCCTAAGGTGCAGTTTTCGTTCGGACCCAACCAGTTACCATCAAGAGCCACTTCGACCTCAGCGCCACAAGGTAGAAAAGCGGCGGCATCCTTCAATTTCGCCAGTGGGCCTGACAGCGACTGCCGGATCAGGATGCCTAAGTTTTTCGTCGTTTCGTTGCAGGTTAGTAAATTCAAATACTTTTAATTCAAAAGCAACTAATTGTATTTGTTTGTGCTGCCAGGCCCCAAGGCATGCTTTACGCGGTATCTTGAATTTTTAGAACTATTTAGCGTTGTTGCTACATATGGCGAAAACTTGGTGGAGATGTTGACACCAACCCTGGTCCCATGACCAAGGCACAAGAAGAGTTACTCAAGAAAGTTTACGAAATAGTTGTCACGCTTCAGACCGGACAAACCGACATTTTCCAGGAAGTAAAAGACTTAAAGCCTAAACACAATTCCACCGAGAAATCGCTGAGTAATCTCACTGCACGCGTCAACCAGTTAGAAAGTGATATTTCTACGGTGAAATTAGTCAGCACTAAAAGCGATGTGGGCCCTTCCCTACAAATAGCCGCGGCATCTATCGAGATATCGGAGCTCAGGGCACGCTGTGATGACGCAGAGAGCAGAGCGCGCAGATCAAATTTTTTTTTTGGCTTCCCCAATAAGGATAAGGAAACATGGGCGCAGTCGGAAAAGACTGTTGTAGACGAGTGTCTCAAGAAGTTAGGAGTTGTGCTTGCACCGTCATGTATCGTAAGGGCGCATCGTCTCGGTATGTATACTCACCAAGAATGTCGCCCAATAATTGCAAAATGTTTTCATAAAAAGATAAAGAGACCGCACTTTCTAAAGGCCTACAAATTCAAAGGAACATGATTTTCCTTGAATGAGGATTGCATACCTTCAGTGCGCCTTGTGCGGCGAAAGCTATTGGAATTTGTAAAACCACAGGATCTACCTTTCGAGCTGCGCTTCGACAAACTGCTAATTGGAAATAAGTGCTATATCTATGTGCCTCAAACAGACTGTGTCCGTGAAAGGAACTCCCGCGGGCCAGAACAGAATTTACCTAGACGTAACGCCGGAATTATTAACCATGCTTCCGCTCGTCAGCCAGATCTTGCCTCATCTGAATGTGACGTCGTAAATCATAATTAAGCTTCATCTTCATCATAGCGTTCTAAGAGGGGTGAGGCTGCTAGTACCAATACTTTGCCTGATAATAATATTTCTGTTCTTTTTACCAACATTAGAAGCATTATGAATAAACGGGATGATCTGTCTTCAGTTGTGGACTCTTCTAACGCGGATATTGTCGTGTTAAGCGAGACATGGTTGTCCAGTAAGATACGCAACTGTGAAATTTTGCACTTTCAGAGACGTTTCAACTTCTATCGTCACGGCAGGAAAGAAAGAAGGGATGGTGGGGTGTTGGACACGGTAGCAGAAAATGTACCATCGTTTCAAATCAATATTGTTTCAGAACTCGAGCTACTATGGATTGGTCTCCAGTTAAAAAATGAAAAAAATATATTTTAGGCGTGTGTTATCGCCCTCCCCCTAGCAATACCGCGTTCATAACGAATCTTCAAGATGCGATCAACGCAGTCATTGTGCGTTTCTCGAATGCACCGATACTACTGTTGGGTGATTTCAACTACCCATCTAAAATATGGTCAGACGAGGGTGCAAACCTTAGTCACTTCTCTTCCGAATGTTGTGAGTGTTTGAATCTTTGTTTAGATTTCAATTTTTCTCAAACTGTAACGAAACCGACGCGTACGACTTCAACAACTGCTACTGTGCTTGACCTCGTATTAACAACATCGCCTGAGCTGATCTCCTCGTTAACTTACATGCCTGGTCTTAGTGATCATTCCCTACTACATTTCTTGTTAAACAATACTGGACGCAAAAAGTCCAATCACACGAAAACAATTTTTGGCTATTCTAGGGCTGATTTTGATTCAATCAACAATGAACTTTTCAGTTTTCTAGAGGACTACATAGGTGGTTTCGCTGAGCGCTCAGTTGATGATAACTGGTGTTTATTTAAAGAAAAAGTTATGTCAATCATGAGAGCACATGTTCCCCTTCGCGTGGTAACTTCTTCATCAGAATCTCCATGGTACAGCGTGAGACTGAAAAAGTTGTCAAATAAAAAGAAACGACTATTTCGTGCTGCAAAGTTATCGGACAATGTACAACGCTGGGAAGCCCACCATGTTGCAGCTAACGTATATAAGAAAGCAGTCGAAGAGGCAAAATTACATTACTTTAACAGTACGCTGCCGTTAATGTTAATTCACAATCCGCGTCAATTTTGGAAAGTTATTAACCCTCCTTCTAGTCCTGGCATAGTACTTAGGGACACCCATGGCAAGGAGGTGCCCAGTGAACTGTGTGTTTTTGTGTTAAATGATGTGTTTGTTGGATCTTTTTCATGCACGGTAACCTCAGATTGTCCGGTATTTCGAACTTATGATTTTTTGCCCATGTTTCCTGTTATCATATATTGTGAAGGTATATCTAACATTATCGAAAACCTTAAAACCAATACGACAGCAGGCATTGATAAAATTAATGCTAAGTTTTTTTTTTTTTTAAACAGTAATATGTACTCATGCGTTTTCGTCTCTAAATTATTTTCGCAATCACTTGAACAAGGAGAATTACCAAAAGATTGGAAGGTGGGGAAGGTGATCCCTCTCCACAAAGGGGGCGATAAGCATAACCCTTTAAACATTCGTCCCATTTCTGTAACGAGCATTCCTTGTAAAAATCCTTGAGCACATCATTTATACTAACATTTTCAATTTTCTAGACTAAAACTTCTTTTTTAACTCAGCGCAATATGGATTTCGAAGGTTTTATTCTTGTGAAACTCAACTCCTAACCTTTACTCATGACCTTCACGTAACACTTGACCGGGGTTCCAAGACTGACTGCATATTCCTTGAGTTCTCAAAAGCTTTCGACAAGGTTCCTCACGCGCTGCTTCTTCATAAACTCGGTAAACTTAACATAGATCTCAATATAATCGCTTGGATAGACTCGTTTTTATCAGACCGTTACCAATTTGTTCACGCTAACGGAACTAATTCTTCAACCTCATGCGTAAAGTCCGGTGTCCCACAAGGTTCCGTATTAGGTCCACTTTTATTTTTTATATATATTAACGATCTTTCCACGCATGTATCTTCTTCTATTAGCCTATTCGCTGATGACTGTGTATTTTATGAGGAAATCATTAACGACTCTGACATATCTGCTCTTCAGACCGATATCAACGACGTCACCCGCTGGTGCGATAATTGTCTTTTGGAACTTAACACCTGTAAATGTAGATCCATAAAAGTGTCACGTCAAAATAACACTTGTCCCTCCTACTGTAATAATAACTCCACCTTGCTTTCTGTGTCAACCTATAAATATCTCGGTGTTCATATAACTAACGATCTCTCCTGGAACATCCATGTCGAATATATCACTAACAACGCTAATTGCTTATTAGGCTATCTCAGAAGAAACTTTTCTTTTTCCTCTGTTTCACTTAAACATCAGCTATATAAAACTTTATTGCCCACCAAACTTGAATATGCAGGCTCTATCTGGAACCCTGGCGTATCCCTAGCATCATCCCTTGAATCCATTCAAAATCGCTCCGCACGTTTTATACTTTCCATCACCGTACAGCCAGCGTCACCTCCATGAAAGCGTCTTTATATTTGCCCAACCTCTCCTCTCGTAGAAACATAGCTCGCCTCTGCTTATTTCACAAGATTTATCACTCAAACCCAGTACTTCGAACCTCATTATTTTCAGAACCATCATACATATCGCCGCGCACCGATCATCCACTAAAAGTAGGAATCCCCTACTGCATCACCCCCACCTTTTATGCCTCCTTCCTACCCCTGACCTCCGTCGACTGGAATCGCCTTCTCACAAGTTACTAAAAAAGTAATTAAGTAAAGTTACTGAATATTGACCTCAAAGGTAATTTCAGTAGAGTGGAAATTAATCAAATGGAAAGGAATTGAGAAAATTACTAGTTACCATAAAGAGTTGAGAATTGCTTTTGAAGTTACTTTTATATGTTTTTATGGTAACACGAAAGTACATAGGTTTTGATCCGTCAGCGAAATTGTTGTAGCCAAATATGAATCTGCTTGTTTTTTCACAGAAACGCTTTAATACCTGGTTCTGCTACTGCGGGCCTAATTGTCCTGTACTTTTTTTTGTTTTCTTAACTAATGATGTTCTGCGAATGTATAACTTTTTCTTTGAGGTTCAGCACTGCCTGAGCTTAATCTTTAGACAGTGTTTACTTGTTTACAGTGTTGTTTAAGGTACATCTAAAAAGTACTTGAAGAAGTAGAAAGTAAATGAGAGGTTATGTACTTCAAGCAAAGAAGCAAGTACACCGGGTGCAGGCTACTTGATCTAACGTACAATAAACACAATATATTTCAATGTAAAGTACAAGTACTCTTAACACAAACTTTAACGATGCCCTTTCATTCCCCATACAGTGTTTTTTTAACTGGTATGCATTGCTCCAGGGGCAATCAGAGGTGCATTAGTTTTTTTTACAGAAATGGCAGCAAATATTGTATGATGTTAAGTCGCCACAGAGTAGTTGTTTTACTCTATCTAACGAACTATTTGACACAATCAACTTATAAAGTACTTATTTGTGTCGGTCTTATAGTCACCATTACTTTACTCAGAGAAATGACCCGATGACGTCTCGAAAGAGCGCGTTTTCACACGACCATATGCCATTTTTTGTTTTCAAATTTCAAGAATGTACATTGAAGTTGGGTGTTTTACTTTCCTCAGAAAGTGCCAGAAAAGTACTTTAGTAAAAAGAGTAGTCTATTATGATACACGATTGAGTTAATAACCAATTTCGACATCTTTTCGATAAAGGGGTATCCGGTTTTTGACATCGATCCAATCTACAATATAGATATCCGGCTACGTCACGTTTCCACTCCCATGGCCTCCTTCCCACAGCCCGGTCTTAATATTTCGGCCATAGATTTCGGGACCTGAGTCATTCGCCAGAGGGTTGGTCAGATGATGATGATGTGAGAGTTCGCTCATACGTCACGTAGGAGCGACCAATTTGCCATCCTATTCAGATATCAGAAAACAGTTTTGCTTTTATAATAATTGATAGTTGATCAATAAATTTATCATCGACCAATGGATTTATTATTGAGCAATGATCGATCATCGGCCAATAAATATATCTGTTGCTAGTCGTCAATGTCAAATGTTGTATCGTCAATGTCAATTTCCAGCCTATGGAAGCGGTTAAATGGGCCATCTACTCCACCAGAGTGCTGCAACAAATAACCACTTCTCCAGGGGTTATTTTCGTCACAAGACCAAGTTTGTTTCCTGAGCAGAAGGAGTGATCTATTCCTTCCCTCTTACCTGTGGGAAGCTTCATGTTGGGCAGACGGGTCGCTGTCTTAAGGATAGACTTCAAGAGCATAACAACAACGCCTTTAACACTAACTCAGGTCACCTGTGCATTCATTGCAGAGATTGTGGATGCTCACCCCTTCTAAACAATTGCACCGTACTGGGACGGAGCAAGAAAAAGAGGAGAAAGACTAGAGAAATTATCGAAGCCGCTATCATTGACCTTTCTAGATGGAGTATGTGTTAGTACTACGTTGATTAGCTTATCCCAAAAAGAGTTAGATTATTTAAGAAAACCTCCTTAGTGACTTTTATTGTAGTCGGGCTTTATCCCTTCCTCTTTCAATTCATTTTTTTTTCTTTTTATTGCATTTTATGTCCTTGTTTTCTTTTTTTTATCTTCACTCCTTTTCCTTTTCTTCCTAAGTTAAGGTTTATTTTCTTCTTCTTTTTAGAGCGTTAGAGCAAAAAAAGATAACGAAGATTATGTTCAATATATCCCAGAGTTGACCGTCAGCGCTGTGTGAGAGTTGTTTCTTTGTGCGCATGTATTTTTATAGTGCATTGTTTTTTGTGCGCTGTCAAGTATTAGCAATATGTTGTGTTCACTCTGTAACATTGTAGGGGCACTCCGAGGTATGTGCAGGGCACGCAATCCCAACAGACACCTTAAAAACTAAAGGTGTTGTGGCCCACGCATTGTGCCAAAATCCGTTGCACTTACTCCAGTCTATTGCTGCACCCGTCGCCTCGCAGATTTTGCCAATAAAACTGCTGCGCTAACTCTTCGCTTGTGGCAGCTAAACACTGCAATGTCGTTCACAGAACTCATGACATGGTCTCAGCATTTTCCAACCGGAATACCCTGACATTGCTTACTATTAATCATTACTATTGGGTGGTAAACAGTCACTTGACACAATTTTCCGACGTCGTCGCTTTCAGGAAGTAAAACAGTGAAAATACGCGCAAATGACGGAGGGAGTTCTTTCCGTTTTTACGCTGCTGAAACAACTTGGAACATAGCGCTAAAGACGACGCTCCTAAACTTCTTATAAAATTCAGCACATAACCGATCAGGTCCGGGGGCATTTGAGTTTGGCATCTCATCTATGGTATTCTCGATTTCCTGAATTGTGATTGGTTGAGCAAGACTTTCCTGTTCTTCCTTCGTTAGTTGCGATAAGGTCTTTAAGTTTCCCACACACGGGATCCCTCCTTCCGGAATTTTGGCTTTCAAAGAGCCACCTGTAATGCGCCACAAATGCCCCCTGGATAAAACTTGGGTTCGTGCTGGTCACATCCTGATACGCGATCTCACCTATTTCATTCTGGAGAGCGTAACTCTTCTCGCCTCCAAACGCCCGTTTCGTCGGCTGCTCACCCATCATGTACTTTTCCGATAGAGCGCGGACAACAGCTCAGCGATAGCGCTCCTCATTTAGCTCTTTCAGCCACTCCTTAACACTTTCTAAATCTTTAGTAGACACCCCATGCGACTGAAACTCCGTTCTTGTCAGTGCTTGTAAATCAGCATTTAAGTTGCGCTGGGCACGGCGCGCCTGGTAGGCTAAAACAGACGACCTTTCGATCACCAGCATCTTAACCGTCTGGTTGAAAGTCTTCCACCACTCAACAATATCACCGCCCGCGCTTTTAAAATGCGATCTAAAACCTTCCTCCAACGCACTCAGAAATGTACCGTCAGCAAGTAGCTTTAAGTTCAGCTTCCACAGCCTCCAGTCAAACTTCGCCTTCAATAGCGCATTTTCGCCAATCGACGTTAAAATGAAACAATGGACAGAAAAAAAGGAGAGAAAAAAACTTGAGCGACACAATAACTCTTTAGCATAGTAGCCACGGAGGCTTAAACGCAAATCCTTTCTAAGCGCGCGTGCGATGACGCCTGAAAATGCGTAAACCGAATCTCGCACGTATCATTCTTCACGGTTCTGGTGTCTATCAGATCAAAATCTTCAATCAATTTGCCTAGATTTGTCTCGCTCCTATCGCTGCGTTGTCTACATGGCGTCCAATCTATTGCTCTAGCAACGCAGTTGAAATCGTCATGCAGTACGATTGTTCTATCACAATCCTGGAAACGGCGTAAGCCTTAAAAAAAGGAAACCCGGTCTTTCACTGTACTAGGGGCATATGTGATGTGCAAATAAGCCGCCAGTTAACTGCTGAAAATAAGAAGTCACACAAAAGAAATGGTCCTTTCATATCGATGGTCGCAGTTTATTCCGACAAAAAAAAATGACTTTCTTATAAACGAAAAACAGCCTGCTGAAACCCCGACAGCGTGGGTCACACAAACTTCGTAGGTAAGAAAGAAGGTCTTAGCGCGCTAGATACCCGTTCCTCTTCAGACATCTTGGTGTCTTGCACAGCTAAGAAATCGGGCTTCTCGTTACTCAGCAAACGCTGCACTTGGTATTATTTTTTTCGTGCACTGAAACCCCGAACATTTAGCGATGTCACCTTAAATGCTGGTGGGAACGTACACACTATGCCGTGTTAAAATAGGGCGCTTGCTTTAGCGACCGCGCATAAGTACTCGAGACCAGGTGACGACAGCCTTACTTGGAGCCGTGCCGGGTACGAACGTCGGAAGGGGTGGGGTGCAGGGGCCGGAACCACTCCTTTTTGTTCCTTTCCTTCCCATGGGTAGGCTAAAGAACCGCACCCCCCAGAGAGAGGTCGGGGTCGTCGAGGCCGTGCTTGATGGACTCGCCAGTTTCATCCATGTCGATGGGATCCTTGAACGACGCTTCCACACTTGGCGGGGAGTGGACAACGGTTGGGGCATCGAAGCTCTCGGGAGTCGCCACCGCTCGAGAAGGTTGCGTGCCGTCCGCAACTGTGATCACGGCCGGCGACTCGTTTCCACCCTTAGCTCTGAGGACCGTTGTCTTGGCACCGGACATGGCGGGTGTCTTCAGTTCCAACCAACTAACTGCAGACTCCGCCTCATCCGCATTCATAATGTGTGGTTAGAACTCTCGCGCTGATGGTGCTGTGGTTGCGCCTGCGTAGATCTTCGCGCATTTTGCTCTGTCATGTCCGTAACGGAAGCTCTCTCAGCACTTCGGCGTGCGGCAGTCGCGCCTGATGTGCCCAGTCAGTTTACAGCGCAAGCAAATCGGCGCGCGTCCTGGAATTACAAGAGATGCGTTGAAGCCCTGTAGGCCAAGCTGGTGGGGCATCCCGTCTGGTGTAACGGCGTTCCTAACGTCGTGTGGACGATGCGCGTGGTCCACTCAGTTCCTTTGAATCACTCGACTCGCCACTTTTCTCGGCTCACCTCGACGACCTTGCCGAAGGGTTCCAACAATTTTTGTAGCATGTCGCTTGGTACATGGAAGGGCATCTAATGGACATGGAGGCGTACCTCGGAGCAGCTCGGGTCAATGACGATGCACCGCAAGATCTTGACTTTGAGCTCCTTGGCCTCGACGAGGCCTTGCTTCGCCTCCGGTGTTTTCAGCGTTGCCATTCGCACATAGTTAATTTGAAATGCTCTGAATAAAAAAAATATTGTTGAAAACGCCACAACTTTTCAGCTCGGTCTTGAAGCTCTTGATGCGGTGGGCACGCCTCTTCGAATTGCTGTGCAGCAGAACAAAGTTCTTGACCACCATCCCGGCTGGGATCGGTGTTTAAGCCACTTCGTACTAATTGCAGCAGCCGCGCTATTAACAAAAGAACCACGGCCGGCAAGGCCGTTATCGCCACTCCATCAGAACTACTCATTCTGTAACAGTCTCGTGCGAGCGCAGGAAAAGAATCCTCCGCCACAGAGGGAAGTGTCTATTGGCGGCGAGATGTTTTGGTGGCGCCCTCCTATTGATTCCTCTCATAACCTTGCGAACAAAAAGTTTGATGGTGCTTGTAATGACTGAGCATGGTGGAAGTAAAGCTTACTAGAATGTAAAGTTGGGCAAGCTGGTATGAATCCATATTGAAAAACAGCGCGAATAACACACTGACAAAAAGAGAACACACAGGACGAGATAGGTGATAGTCAGCGCCTCGTCCTGTGTGTTCTCTTCTTGTCCGTGTGTCATTCGCGCTGTTTTCCAATATGTATTTTTCAACATGGTGGAAGCTTGAAATCATGACGCTATGAAACCAGCACTGCCAAAACCGTCAAAAGTGAAGTATCAGAGACGTAAAACTGAAGCTATTACGGCTTCCCGTCCACATGAAAAGTTAGCGTATTAAGGAATTGCTGACTCCATTTGGATTTGGAACAGTTCGTTCCATCGTAAAGGAAAAGTGGAAATGCGCCGGAATGAAACAGGGGGAAACACTCAACAAAAAAGTGACCTTGACGCTTCGGAAAGGGATGAACGCAAGCCAACTTCCACACCAGCTCACAGTCTTTGGCTGCCGAAGCTTGGTGCTCGTGCCTGGCGCTCCCCCAGCATGCATTCGATGTAATCGCACAGGTCACATCCGTCGTGAGTGTACAACCCCACGATGCGGGGAGTGCCGTCGTTATATCCACGCTACAAGTGAGTGTGTGATGACCGATTCAGACAAGCTTAGCCAACCAAGACGCCCGACGGACGACATTCTGCAGGAACACCTCATGGACACTAGCGACGTTGGCGCCGCAACAGGAGATGTGATCGCTTGTACTTCCTCGACAGCGAAAAAAGAGCTGAAAATTTTCACACAGCATTCACAGTCCGTCAGCCCTGAGATGACGACACCTAACGCAGGAATAGGACCGATAACACAAAGAAACACAATCAAGACAACAAAGGAAGATTGGCCAGATAACGAATTCCCTCCCTTAAACACGACTCCAGAGCTTTCACTCCAACAGCTGCTCCCTCGACGAGAAAACCCTACCCCGTACCGCGAGCACCCGTCAAGCGACCCGCTCCTTCAACAAGGACTACGTCCCAGTCATCTACAACAGGCGCCTCGGACGACAAGAACGAAGAGAGAGGTGACGTGAAACGCAAGCCGACCACGGTTTGGGAACACCCGCACAGCCAGACCCCACGGCCTGACCCCGTGGTGAAAGACGGCGATGCACTGCCTTCCTAATTAACATCTATTGGGCAGTCCCTACCCTCAGTTTTGCTACCATGAACGTCAGAGGACGGTGTTCACTTGCACGACAATCTCAATTGTAAAAGCTCTTCTCAAAAGAACACATCAATTTTGTTGCCGTCCAGGAGACAAAAATATCGTATGAATAAGGACACGGCTCGTGCAGTAGACACTTTCCTCTCAAATTATGAGGTATGTGTTAGTCATGCTGATGGGTTGTCGGGAATATGCCTTGTGTTTTAATATGCCTTGCGATTTTTGTTACATAGTACATACTGGTGATTAATTTGTATTTATGCACATAACGACGTTCGACAACGACGCTCTTTTTTAAAAAAAACTTGCCCCATACCTAGATATTGACAAACAAATTATTTTGTTCGGCGACTTTAATGGTGTCTGTTTAATATAAACGATAGATCAACGCCCCCTTCTCGACCTGACAGAACTGCTAAAATTCTCAACACTCTCACATATGAATATCACCTATTTGATGTCGGAGCTTTTCAAAGTACTTCTTTCTGATACACCCACCTCCAAGCTTCATGCAATGCCAGAATTGATTGTATTTATGTTTCAAGTTCACTTTTTTCACATGTGACTGCATATCACGTAAAACCAGTTTAATTTTCAGATCTTTGCTTTGTAAGCGTCCGCATCGGAAGCGTCCGTATCGCCCGTTGAGGCAGACCAAGTTCTAGGCTGTATAAAAATACACACAACCCAATTTTTTTTCGGAACAGACACGCAACGTAAGGCAAAAGCAAAATGGGCTTTTTGGAAATTTAACACGATACTTTTAGAACACACAAATTTCAAAGAGCGTGCGCGCCAATGTTTCAACAAAGCAACAACAAATCATAAATTGGGCTTTTTGCTCAGTGGGACTCTTTCATGCAGGAGGTTAAAAAGTGAAAGCCGTTTACAACTCCCTGTAACGCCGAATTGGAGCGCAGCTCTTGAGGAGGTGGAGGGAAGGGTACTCAGGGAAGGGTTTACCCCTCCTCCTCCTCCTCCTCCTCCTCCTCTTCCTCCCATCATTCTTCAATCTCCTCCGGGGGGGGGGGGGGTCACGTGACCTCGGGGTCACGTGACCTGGGGGGTCACGTGACTCCCCCTCCCCCCCGAGGTCACGTGACCAGGGGGGGGGGGGGGGCTCGCGCGGTGCATTATGGGACATTTCCCATAATGCACCTCGGGGGGAGGGGGGTACGTGGCCTCGAGGGGGGGTCACGTGATCTCGGGGGGGGGGGGGGGGCTCGCGCGGTGCATTATGGGACATTTCCCATAATGCACCGCGCGGTTACGCCGACGGCGACGGCGACGGCGACGGCGACGCCGCTCAAGCCGGAAACGGGCGCCTAAGAGCTGCGCTCTAAAAACGAAGCAATTGAATGCGCGTGCATTGCATCGTTTAATGCAAAAAAGAGAGAATCTGCCCTTTTGAAAAATTTACAAATCCTTCATGAGCTGGAGTGTGAAACGCCCGCCTTGTTTCGGGAAGAAATATACCTTTTCTAGGCTTTAACCTTTTCCGGAATTCAGCGGCATCTGGCGACTCAAATGGCAATTTAACTTTTACCGTACTAATGGCTGCAATGAACCTGTGGTTTGCAGTATTCTATGGGGCACCGTCACTTTCGGAAGCCAACGGTAAACGAGAACGAGCGCTTCACCGTGCAGTTCTTTTTCAATCTCTTTCAGTGTCGATGGCGAAAAGGATGCAACCAGTCAGAACGAAGCGCCAGCCCACATAGACACCTTGATAAACTTCTATGCATCAAGGGGGGTTTGAAGCCGAGTGTGTGCTACTAACATATTGACTGGGCCCGAGTCATAAATGAACGCTTACACAGCTCTTGCATCTAATTCCTGCTTCACGTCGCGCCGACGTCTAAAATGTAAACGCATCGAATCATCTGCTTATGAGCATCTTCGACTTCTTCTTTCATCAGTAAAGAGAAGGCCGCCATTAGCATAGCACATATGCCATTTTTTCAGATGACGATAGTGATCGAAGTTGAAACATTGAATTCCTAAAAGGGTTTAGTACACGTGTTAAACGTCATGTACAGCGTTAGGAACAAAACCGTTATCATGGTGCATTGGTATGGTCTAGATGCAGACGATTTCTATCCTCTGAGACACCTTCGCATCGCGCAATCGACGACGAAATGCGAAACGGACATTAAAACAAAATTGAACTTTTAAATTGTAATGGGACGCTCTCAACAGACGAAGACAACATTATTAAAACGTTTGCGTTTTATTACCTAAATCTCTTTGGGCACAAACACTCAATGGACCATCAATTAGCAAAGCTCTTGGTCTCTTTGATGCCCCAGGTTGACCAGTTTCAACGCGGCCTGCTTAGCGGACCAATAACGCTAGAAGTGGTCCGATGGGTGGTAGACGAGCTAACAAACTCTAAAATACCAGGACCTGATGGACTCCCATCCGAATATTACAAGAAGTACAAGGAGCAGCTGTGCCCTTTTCTACTCAAGGTCATCTTGGAGGCTTATGAAGTGAAAGCCTTGCCGCGTACAATTTATAACAGCCGCGCGGTCTTGATTCCAAAAAGTAAAGATCCAGACAAACTCATACACACTGACAGCTACCGGTCAATTACTTTGTGCAATGTGGACTAAGAGATATTCGCTGAAATTCTGACAAAAAGACTTCAGTTTTTTACGTCCAGTCTTGTTGGTGAGAACCATAACTCTGGAATGAAAAGGCGATGCATACAAACCAACATACACGTGGCACGTGCAGTAATAGAAACCTGCGTTCTACATGCTAGACAAGTTACCATGGTGCAAGTAGACTTGACGAAGGCATTCGACCGGGTGTCCCAAGCTTTCCTCTTCGATATTCTTCGTCACGTAAACCCAGGATCCACAATCTTGTAGGATATTGAGATGTGTTACTCTAACCGTGCCACGAGGCTTATAAGCAATCTTTCGCTTTCAAGTCCAATTCGACTAGAATTATCGTTCAAACAAGGATGCCCCTTATTCTCTTTTTTATGTAATTTTGATGTGGAACTCTTGAGCTTAAGCGTGCTCAGAAACCCTACCATGGAAGATTACCCTTTGTACTCCACATATGTCAAGGTGTTACCATACGCCGTTGATATTGCCTCTTTTAATTGATAATTAATAATTAATAAGACGAATTGTGTTGTCTTCTGGTACGGGCAATGGGCCACAACACCCTTAGAATATGCTGGCATATCGTGGGCATGCGTTGCTCCCCAGTACTTAGGAGTGCCCCTCCATTGTATTCGGAACAATCGCCACTACTGAACAGAACAAGTGGCAAAAATCAAACGTCACGCTAACATAAGGAAAACAAATCAGTGGTTCGTCTTTGGCGAGCAAAACCGTGTAATATTTTTCTTGCAGCGAAACTCAGGTATATCCTTCAGGTTATTTGCTGCGCCAGAACCCACATTCAAACGTTTTATAGGTTTTTAGTACTTTCGTGTGGATCTCCACTTGGGAACCCATGCGACGAGACATTTTTGTTCGCCCTGTTGATGTCGGTGGTCTCGGAATATTACGTATTTTTTTAGAAAAATAATAACTCGTTTTTCATTCTTCAGAACAACATCACATCATTTCCTTTGTACTAACCTACAAGAAGAAGTCTCAGATGCTTTACCTTATTTGGTGGTTTCATTGGAATCGTCGGGCGCATTGCGTTCTTGGGATTCCTCAGAGAAGTAGTAAGCGCAATAGAGTTTCTAAGAACCCGTATTTCTTGGGAATATTTATTTACACTTTCATGCAAAACATGATATGCCGATCCTTTTCAGATAACTTTTCCTGTACCTTTGCATCGAAGTATACTCAACCATAGACAAAGACAAGATGTTCTTACTCGCGTCCGAAAATTGCGTGTCTCATCTAACGCAAAGTCATTTTATTTGAACTTCATACTTCAACGTTGCCTGTGAAGCCCTGGCTTCGAGAACGAGTAAATTTTTGTACCATGGTCAGTTAATTGCCGTCTTTGTAACCAGCCAGAAACAATAGAACATTGTTTTCGTTTCTGCACTGACGCCTACCTGTTCTGGGACGTCTTACAGAGAACACTGGAAAAAGACGTGGACGTCAACGCCTACACAATCCGGTTTTTAACTTTAAAACGCAACGATAGTTTTCCTTATGATTTGTTCACGCTGATGGGTTTGCATAGTCTCTGGAAGACGAGAATTGTCAACAGAAATGACGATCTACGCCTAATTACAAAATCAGATTTTATAGAAACTGTATTTCACGTGAGAAATGTGCTGGATCATCTTAAGGAAGGCCCAGACTGGAAGGCTCTCATTGATCGATGTCTCTATCTTCCTGATTTTAAGCTATGTAATTATTTTGAATTCATTCTTCCTTTCCCGAGCGTAAACCGATAACAATTCTTTGATGTGATCAAGAACCAATAAATTGTTTCTATTGTTATTCTTATAAGTGATAACTTTGTTGAACTGTATGCTTGACGTTTTGTCCTGTCAACTTTCCATGCAATAAATACAAAAACAAATATCGCTCCGTGTCACGGATTGTTGGAGTGCACGCGTTGTTGCCAAACCAATGCAATAAAGAAAAAAAATATCGCTCCGTGTCGGAGAGGTACCACGTCGGGCTACAGAACGAAAGGTCGCTGGTTCGACACCGGACCAGGGCCAAGAGGTAGCAGTCTTTTAAAATCCCTTTTCGGAAGAATTAAAATTTGCAGTTGTCACGTGGCATCACGTCACAGACATTGGCGACTAGCAATGGCTGATGATCGGTCCATTGGCTGATGACCGACTATCATCTGATGATCGGTCGATGATAAATTTATTGATCGATGATCATTTCATTGGTCGATTATCAAAACGTTTTCAGATCGATCGATCATTGTGGATGATTTATCGATCTGTATAATGTTTTGCTTTTTCGATAAAAACGAATATCGGTCTATCATCGTTTCTGTCGGAAAAACAAAACGTTTTGCAAAAAGCAAAACGAAAAACGTTTCGCTTTTTCGGAAAACAAGGATGGGTCAATGATCGATCATCTGTCGATGATAAATTTATTGATTGATGATATATTTATTGACCGATTGTCAATTATCGAAAAAGCAAAACGTTTTTTTTTTATATATAAAGCGGAATGCCAAATCGGTCTCTCCTACGCGACGTATGAGCGAACTTTGACATCATCGTCATGTGACCAATCCTCTGGCGAATGACTCAGGTCCTGAAATTTGGTGCCAAAATAATGGGACTGGGCCGTGGAAAGGGGGCCATGGGAGTACGAATGTGACGTAGCCGGATATCCATATTGTAGATAGGATCGATGTCAGAAACCGGATACCCCAATATCGAAAATATACAGATATCAGAAACACATGTTATTGTTTTAACTTCGAGGGAAGAACTCGGTGAAGCGTGGTTTATTATTTGCTTCCAAGAATACAAGTTCAAACGTAGACTCGCTCGCGGCTGCTCTTATACTGACAGCAGAAGCGCTATAGCTAGGAAAGAGTGTCGATTAGGTTAACAGACACACGGCACTCGATTCGAACACAATGACACAACAATCCTTCCTCTCTACAAAGTTCGTGGTGTCTACGGCTTGTAGCGCTCCGGAGGTCGGCTTGGTCATGTGGTGCGCCGAGGCAGGAGTGGAGAAGCCGGTGGGGCTTCTGGTCTGTAGAGCCCGTTGTGCGATGTTGGGGCACTGGGACCAACAGTCACAGTACTAGGGAGGCTGGAGTTTGGGTCAGGCGGCCGTGGTGTCGCGGCTCCGTTTCCTGCTTGTGCCAGGTCATGGTCGTCCGGTGATTTATTGTCAGTTGTAGCCGTGTCGATGTCGATGCCCGAAAACGGCTGCAGTCGGTTAGGTGTCCCCAGATCACCGTGACATGATCTCGGCCGCAGGTTGTAAGCATGAATGTACCGCTCTTCCTCCCCTATACGAACCAGATAAGTAGATGTACTCACGCGCTTGCTTACTGTGCCAGCCATCCATTCGGTATCGCCAGCCCCTAGGCCCTGTACCATAACTTGGTCACCTTCAGAGAACTCCCTCCAGGCCCCTCGGTGCTGGTCCGCAGACTCTTTGATTCGCTCGAGTTTCGTTTTCATTCGTTTTTCGATGTCGAGGTGCAGAAGACTCAGTCTTGTTCTGGGCCTCCATGACAGGAACAGCTGGGCAGGGGTTTCATCAGCTGTCCCGATCGGGGTGTTCCTGTAACTAAACAGTAATCGGTCCATGCGATGCTGGAGCAACTTCGCATGGCCGCTTCTCTGCTCGTCCATCACTTATTCGAACAAAGACTTTTTTACGGTTTGTACACAACGTTCCGCGCTTCCATTGGAGGCGAGGTGGTAGGGCGAAGACTTGCTGTGTAGGACGCCATTCCTACTCAAAAACAGTTCAAACTCTGTTAATGTGAATTGGGGTCAGTTATCGCTCGCTACCTCTTCCGGTAGCCCGTATACCGCAAACACACCGCGCAGCTTTTTCACGGTCTTCTCACTACGTATGCTGTTCATCACAAACACTTCAATCGATTTAGAATGGGCGTCCACAAGCACAAGAAACCATTGTTGATCGCGATACGCATAGTCTAGATCAGGGGTGGCCAAGCTGCGGCTCACGAGCCGCATGCGGCTCTTCGCGCGTTGAAGTGCGGCTCGCGGCTCCCTCCCCTAAACCCCCCCGCCCCCTCCCCACATACACACACACTCCCCCGCTTCCCTCCCATTCCCAGGAGCACTTCCCCAAAAAGATAAATGAAACGGGTTTTAAATTGAAAGATAGGTTGCGGTTTGGTAGTCTTGTGCTACTACTACCTTACGTACAGTTGGACTACTTTTGACTCGGATATATTGAAAGTATTTTCGCTTATTGCTCAGAACAAACGTTTGCCCCCCCCCCCCCGCGGCTCTTGGAAGTTTCGTGGTTTTGTTTGCGGCTCTTAGGCCGGGTCAGCTTGGCCACCCCTGGCCTAGATGCACTCTCTCCCATCTACGCGTAGGCCAGCCCCACGACAACGAGGGTACCTTAGGCGCAGCATTTTGTGACAGCTGACACGTGGCACACTCTTTCACTGTTTGCTCTAAATCTTCCGTTAGACGAGGCCACCAGACGTGACCCCTGGACAACATTTTCATTCGCGTCGTTCCCGGAAGACCTTCGTGCAACATTGTCAACTCTTTATTTCTCGGTGACAATGGAACCAGAACGCGATTGCCCCAAGTCACGCACTCTTGACCAACTGACAGTTCGTTGCGTCTAACAAAATAAGGCGCTAGCGAAATCTCTGTAACTTTCGAAGGCCAGCCGTTTTGTGTGTAGAACAGCACTTTCGACAACTACTGCTCCCTTCGAGTTCCCCGTCTTATCTCTCTTGCCGATAGCGGAGCTTCGTCCTGCGCCAAAAAAAAACTGCACGCAATCTGCCTCCTCATCTTTTTTTCGCAGCGGTAGCCGTGAAAGCGCGTCGGCATTTCCAATATCACTGGATTTGCTACACCCAAACATAGTCATAAGTGGCAAGCAATAAATCGCAGCGCTGCACGCGTGCAGCTCACATTGCAGGAATCGGCTTACCATGGCCCGGAATTCCCACCAGTGGTTGATGGCTAGAGTAGATTCAAAATATTCGGCCAAAGAGGAATTTGTGAAATTTTTTCAAGCCAAAACCCACTGCAAGCGCCTCCTTTTCAAGGTGCGCGTAGTTTTGCTCCGCCTTGCTAAGCGTCCTGGACGCAAAAGCGATGGGCCTCTCCTCAGTACCCACTTTATGAAAGAGCATCGCGCCTACGCCGTATGCCGACGCGTCAAATACCAGACCGAGGTCCTTTTCAGGATCATAGTAAGTCAACACTCGTTCGCGCGTCAGCCACCGTTTTGTTTCCTGGAACACTTTTTCCCCTACTCCGGTTCAATCCCACCTGGTGCTTTCACTTAGTAGCTGGTGAAGTGGCTTCAGCTCTGCTGACATGTTCGGAACAAATTTCCCGTAGACATTCAGCAACCCTAGGTATGCTCGCAGCTGTTGTTTGTTCTGAGGGTTTGGCGCCTCATTGATTGCGCGTAGGTTTTCCTCGGAAAGCCGAATTCCTTGCTTATATATTACGTGACCCAAGTAAGCCACCGACGTCTCAAGAAAATTGCATTTTTTTTTTAATTTGATACCGCGCTCCTTGTACCTTGTCAGCACGCTTTCCACATTCCGGTAACATTCTTCAGACGTTTCTCCGGCTATCAACACATCGTGAAGGTAGCACGACACTCTCTCAAGGCCCTTCAATCTCTCGTTCATTACAGCCTGAAAAATATACGGTGCACTCGTGATTCCATACGGGAGGCGTGTATACCTAAACAAACCCAAATGTGTGCCTACAGTTACCAGAGACTGAGAATCCCGGTGCAGTTGCGACTGCTTGTACGCCGTAGAAAGATCAAGTACCGTGAAATATTTGCAACCGTGTAACGTTGCAAATACGTCTTCCATTACCGGCAAGGGATAATGGTCTGTTCTGAGGTTCGGGTTCAGCGTTACCTTATAGCCCCCGCATAACCTTACTTTGTTATTCGGTATAGGAACGACGACCAACTGAGTTGTTCATTCACTCTGCTGAACAGGAACAATGACCCTGGTCTTTACGAGCGAATGCAACCCTTGCTCTACTGATTCGCTTAAAGCGAATGGCACAGTTCTATGTTTACAGAAACTGGGGTTGTGTCGTCCTTCAACACTAATTTAACTTGACTGCCCGCGATTAATCCCAGCGCGGGCTCAAACACTTCCGAGAATCGTTCAATGAACCCTGCCACTTTGTCTAGACTAACACCATACACTCTCATCCAGTCTAGCCTTAAAGCCTCTAGCCAATCGCGGCCCATTAACAAGGTGTCACATTTCTCCGGCGTTCGCACCACTACAAGCGACAACACTATGGTCTGCCCATTGTGCTCCAGAGGTACAATCAAATTTCCCAATACCTCCAAGGGCACGCCCCCATAAGTTTTCAACTTTAGACGACAGTTTGCGAGAGACAAATCCCGGCCAGTACTGCTTATACAACTGTTCAGGCACAATGGAAACCGACGCTCTCGTATCCACCTGCATCGTCACCCTTCTGCCCGCCACACGAACTTCAGGAGTGTAACCCCCTTTGCTAGCATTGCAAGAGCCAATGTTGTACAGCCAAACGTTGTCCTCACCACTACCGCCGTCCACGGCTTCCACCAACGAGACGTTGCTTTGCAGAGTCTTGCCAGGTGTCCCACTCGTCTACAAACTCGGCACTTGTACGTCTGGAACGCGTAACTTGACTCGGCATGGGGTGCTCCGCAGCGGAAACAGCATGACGCCTCGGACGTCTTCGTGGTGACTATCGTCGTCGCCTTCCTGGTAGCAGCTCCGACGTTCCTGTCTCGGATGAGACGTTAGACGGCGTTCATCTCCACTTGTTTCGGGGCTGCTGGCTGAAATTTCTTGGTCTCTGCTCTTGCGAGATCAATGCTTCTGGCAATGTCGCACGCCGCCGAGATAGTCAGAGTTTTCTTTTTTAGAAGCTCTGCTTGGGCTGGCTGATCCTTGGCTCCCGCGACAAAACGGACCCGGAGTGCTTCATTCAGGAACTGCCCAAAATCGCAGGTGGCCGCGAGCGTTTTTAACTCCACCGTAAATGTCGCCACCGTGTCCTTTCAAGCTGGGCCCTCCGGTTGAGTCTGAATCGCTCGGCGATCACCATCGGCTTCGGAGCGTAATGCCCCCTCAGAACCAAGACCAGATGCGCATAGTCCTTCTGTTCTGGCTTCACTAGGGTTAACAGCGTCTTCAACGTGCGGTATGCTTGCTTCCCGATGGCCGTTACGCAGACCGAGTCCTTCAAATCGTCGCTCACCTTCGTTGCTAGAAAATAGTGCCCCAGCCGCTCGACGTACAACTCCAAGTCTTCGTTTCCATCCTCGATGAACTGCTCAAACCGGCCGCCGCACGAAGCCATATTGTGGTCCTCCGTCAAGGCGCTTCCGTTGTTGCAGAAGACAGTGCTTGCTTGTGTCTTCCCAGCCATTCCACATTCGTCGCCACTGTTTTAACTTCGAGGGAAGAACTCGGTGAAGCGTGGTGTATTTTTTGCTTCCAAAAATACAAGTCCAAACGTAGACACGCTCGCGGTAGCTCTTATACTGATAGCAACCGCGCTATAGATAGGAACGAGTGACGATAAGGTTTACAGACACACGGCACTCGACTCGGACACAATGACACAACAGTTAGAGTATTTATTGGTCATTGGCTCAATCGTGTATCATAATACACTACTGAAGTACATGCTCAGAAAATGTCCTTCAAGTAAATTATAAGTTTTCTAAACAGTAGTACTGCAAGCACCATGTACTTGGAGTATTTCACAACACTGCTTGTTTATTATTTCTAATAAAAAAACGTTGGGGGGATTACTATGTTTTCTCGGACGATCTTCGAATCTTTGAAGATCTGCATATTCTGAGTTTTGGGACGAAAGGCAGCGCAGAAAGGTCACCTTTGCGTTGCCCTTTGGTACGCGATTCTTCGAGTACAGCACAAACTACGGGAGCACCAGATGAGCTTCAGAGCGGGTGCTGCATCTTGTTGCCTCTTTTGAGTGAGGGTGCAGTGTGAACAGCTCCTGTAGTGGGCAAAAGTTCCTACGTTGAGGAGAGGCGGGAACCAGCCGTTTTTTAACATTGGCCAAGTCTACTTCAGCTTCGGGACACAAAAAAATGCCAGACTTCGGCGCTAATCCCACAGTTACTCGGCCTCTCTTGCGTCATGTCTGTTCGCTCTCCGCGCCTCGTAACAGTGTTGTTGCAGTGGGGAACCCGTGAAATTTTGGGGGGGTTTCAGACTCTACAAACCACTTTCTCCCCCCCCCCCCCGCCCTGTTCTTACGCCAGATGCTTCCCCCTCTTTGCCAATATCACATGATCTTTAAAAATGTTATCTCTTTTTTTGCAGAAATGTTTGTTCATAGACAAAGCTGCTATAAAGTGGACACGACCGACCCGTGTGGCAGCATGATGACAACTGAGGTTTATTGTCAGAAAAGGAAGGCTTGAATAAGGAAGAAGAAAACAGACATAAAAAGAAACACCGACACGTGCGAGCGGTGCTGGCCTTGCTCGTGCCATCACGTCGCTGTCAGTCATTACTCTGTTGCTGCATCGTTACTTCCCAACACTCCTTTCCCCCTATAACAAAGACGAACAGGAGGACGCCGATCTCGACGTGATCTTCTTTCTGCTGGTTCGAGTGAATCTTGACTTTCTTGCTCAGAGGTGACGACCGGTTGTGGTTGTCGGGGTGTCGGGAACGCAGCGGCAGCATCAGTTGTCACGTCCACCTGGGGTATCCGTGCCTGGACTTCTGAGTTGCTATCGCGGGGACGAACTTGGTCTGCATGGCGGCATCGCTGACCCGCTGGCGAATCGATTTGTACCAAACGATGACCACTGGTTGTTTCTACTGTGCTGGAAGCCACTTGTCTCCGGGACTGTGGTTCTTGAACCACACTGTCTTTCCAGGAATAAAGAGGTTAGTTATATCATCCGGAGTGTTTGGTAACGACACGGGTAGTAGCGTGTCAATTCGTGAACGTATTGTGTAGCCCATTAATCTTTGCGATGGTGTCTTCCCGTCTTTTTCTGGCGTTCTGGAGTAGCTGTGTAAGAACCGTGCTAACCTTGTATGCATGTTGCCCTCTTGAGACCCTCTTTCACGGTTCTCACTGCTCGCTCAGCCAAACCATTCAACTGGGGAAAATAAGGAGCCGTGCGCATGTGCTGGATGTTGTTGCGCGAACAAAAGTCCTGAAACTCAGCACTGACCAACTGAGGACCATTATCCGAAACTACGGTCCAGGGCAGTCCGTAACGGGCAAAAATCGAGCGCAAGGCCTGCATGGTATACTCCGCTGTGGCCGTCTTTAATGGCGCCACCTCAATCCACTTGCTGTGCGAGTCTTCGATTATGAGCAACATGTAGCCGTCTACTGGACCCGCAAAGTTGATGTGAACCCGAGACCATTTTTCTTTTGTCTCTGGCCAAGGCTTCGGTGTCTTAGAAGGCGGTAGAGACGCTACTTTAGCGCATGTGACACTTCTCCGCGCCACTTGTTCAATGTCTTCGCCTAAACGCGGATACCACTGTAAGGTTCTCGCGACTGCTTTCATTCCCAATGCGCCTACATGGGTGTCATGTAGAAGCTTCAAAAATCTCTCACGTGCGCGCTCGGCGATCACCACCCTCTGCCCCTAGTAAACTAACCCGTGGGCCACCGTCAAGTCGTCCCTCAGATTGTAAAACGGCCCCAGATGGTTGCTGATCTTGTTCTTGTCAGTTGGCAAGCCCATTAGGATAAAACTCAGCACCTGACGAAGAACAGGGTCTACCGTAGTCAACCGCCGGAGGTCTGTGGACGAAATGAAAGAATCATCTAAGGCCTCCATGACAAGAACATACTCCTGCAAGTCTTCACAAGACGCTTCTTTTGCTGGTAGTGGCAGTCTACTGAGGGCGTCCGCATTTTGTTTCAACTCTCTCTTCCGTTACTCTATCTGATACGAGTAGGCACTTAGCAGCAACGCCCAGCGTTGTATTCTTGCGGCCGCCGTGTGAGAGACAGCTCGATTTTGGTGGAAAATTCCCAGCAGTGGTTTGTGGTCCATCACCAAAGTAAATTCACGGCCCCACAAGTACTCTTTGAACTTTGTGACTCCAAATACAAGAGCCAATCCCTCTTTTTCCAGGTGTGCGTAATTCCGCTCTGCCTTTGACAAGGTACATAAGCGAAATCCTACCGGTCGATAGACATTACCATCCTTGATTGATAGCACCGCGCCGATGCCATACAGGGATGCGTCACACTCTAACCGAAGGGGCTTCGTCGGGTCGAAATGTGCTAGAATCTGGGACTGTTTCAACTGGAGTTTACTTTGTTGTTCAAAAGCTTCTTCTGCGTCTTTCGACCAATGCCATTTATGCCCCTTCTCAAGCAGTTCGTACAGAGGGGACAACAGGGTTGCCATGTTTAGTAGGAACTTGCTATAGTACGTAATCAAGCCGAGGTAGGAGCGAAGTTCTGACATGTCCGTTGGTCGCGGTGCCTTCAGGATTGCGTCTAAGTTGTCGTATTTTGGGTGGAGGCCACATGCGTCTATTCTATGGCCGAGGTAGTTGACTTCTGATTGACGAAACTTGCACTTGCCTTTGTTCAGCTTGACGCCATTCTCCCGCAATCGCTGAAGGACCACTGGAAGCGTGGACTGACCCTTCTTCTCTGCAACCAGAATGTCGTCGAGGTACACTTGTACCCCCGGCAGATCCTTCAGTAGTAACTCGATCCTCCGCTGGAAAATAGCTGGCGCCGATGCGATCCCGAACGACAGCCTAGTGTAGGAAAATAGGCCCTCTTGACTGTTAATGACACACATTTGACGGGAGTCTTCGTCCAGGCAAACCTGGTTGTAGGCGTTGCTCAAGTCAAGGGTACTGAACACTTCCCCACCGTTGAGAGACGCGAAAATATCCTCGATTACAGGAAGTGGGTATTTCTCCGTGTGACAGGCGGTGTTTTGTGTCAGCTTGAAATCACTACAAATTCGAATGTTCCCATTCTTTTTTACCACTGCAACAATTGCAGTAGCCCACTCTGCGTGTGTTACAGCAGACAACACTCCTTCACCACTAAGCGATCAAGCTCTTCTGTCACCTTTTTTCTCAATGCGTATGGAACGGGTCTCGCTTTCAAGAACCTAGGAACGGCGTCAGGGCGTAAGAGTAACTTGACCGGAGGTCCCTCCAGCAACCCCAGGCCTGGCTTGAAGAGATCCGAGTATTCAGCCAGGATAGCTGGTAGGTCGTTTTGGCTCACTGACACTGGTCTCGATTCCCTTGGCGATGTCCCGTCTCCAAGGTGAAGCAGAGGGACACCACAAGCTCTCATGTCACGGATTAAGCCCCACCGCACAACGACGGTCCAGCGCAACCCAACAGGATCAGTTTACCGCCGACCGTCGTCCCTTCGTAGGTGACTTTCAAGTTCAACTCGCCAAGGAGAGGTAATCTCCCCAGAAAACATGTCAGCCGAACTGTAGTTTTCTTGAGCTTCGGCTATGATTTCTTGAAACTCTCGTAAATGTCCTGTGATACGACGCTGACCAGTGAACCGTTGTCGACTTGCATGACGAGCGGTACGCCTCCCCAGACGAACTTCTGGTGTATGGGTTCCACAAACCCAACGATGTAGCCATCCGTAAATCTGCAGTCAAAGATCAGTAGCAGGCTTTCATCGGTCTCCGATGAACTCGTCAGTTCTTCCAAGGCGTTGGACGTCTTGCCGCAGTGCACCTTGCCGCGGGTCCTTCTCGGTTCTTGTGTTTTTCGGTCAGGGCACTGTCGTGCCAAGTTACCATGCTTCCCGCAGCAGAAGCACTTGGCCGATCTGAATTTGCACGAGTCCACTGTTTGTGAGCCTGCTCCACACCTTCGACAAGAACCCGGAGGACTTGCGTTCCGTCGTCGTTGAAAACCCTTGTTGGACCTCTTAACGTGATGTTTATCAAGGGTGACTGCGTTGATTTCGGTCTCCGAAGTCCGTGGTAACTCCATGGCTGCGAGGTTACTGGCGGCCGTTTCAGCAGCCAATGCGATGGCTTCTGCTTCCTTCAGAGTCACTTCGCGGCGAGCTAACAATAGCTTGCGCACGTCTTCATTTCGTATTCCGCAAACCAGCCGGTCGAGTAGCATCCGATCCAGCATCGTGCCGAAATTACATTTCTCCGCTTGTCGTCGAAGTTCCACGAGAAATGTCTGCGCGGTTTCATCTTCGTTTTGGTGCCTGTTGAAGAATTTGAAGCTTTCGGCGATTTCATTGGGTGTCGGTGAGAAATAGTCGCCCAAAGCCTTGACTACTTCTTCGTACGAGAGGTCGTTAACCGTGTTCGGTGCGCACGATGCTCCCAACACTTTAATTGTCCTCGTACTTAGAGCCGAGACAAGTAGGGCACGCTTCTTCCCAGGGTCGGTCACTGCGTTACCCTCGAAAAATGCCTCAATCCGAATTCGTTAGGCAGGCCACTTATCTGTTGCGTCATTGAAGTGGGGAACCACGTTGGCCATGCTGACGGCGGTGCTGTTAGAGTTGTCTGCCTGCGTACTATCGGCATTCGACGAAGCACCAGCAGTTTGTGTTTTCATTCTTCTTCCTCGTCGCCACTGCTATAAAGTGGGCACGACCGACCCCTGTGGCAACATGATGAGAACTCAGCTTTATTGTCAGAAAAAGAAGGCTTGAATAAGGAAGAAGAAAACAGACATAGAAAGAAACACTTACACGTGCGAGCGGTGCTGGCCTTGCTCGTGCCATCACGTCGCTGTCAGTCAGTACCAACGTTACTAGATTACCTCAGTTGGGGAACTCCCGTGGAGGGGGGTACCCCCCCTCACTCACCTCAATCCGCCTGGAGTCGTTCGAAGCGCCATCTATATTATCGTTTCATAACTGTGCATTCTAAAGAGCACAGCGGAAGCGCCAAATAGCGATCACAACGCCGCCATTTCTCTCGCAGCGGTCACTTGAGGAACTGCACGTGACATCTATTTTGCCTTCAATCGGCCATTTCGGAGCCGAAACAGATACAGTGGAGAGGGTTACAGGGGTGCCACCCCCGTATCTTCAGCGGAAGCGCCGCGACACATTACCGAAGTTAAAATGCGCCTAAATTGGGACGCGCTACTTGAAATCCCCGCTGAGGCATGGTTGTATAAAAACAATATAATTGTGCTGCAAAACCTTGCAAACTAAAAATTTTAGAAAACATCACGCGCCCCCGATTTCGTATTAAACTCCAATAAAAGTTACTACAAAAAGAGTTTTTTTCCGTTGGTTTTTACATTTCTAGTAACGTTGAAACGAACGTATCCCGATTCAGTTACCAAAGCAGCCGTCCGGCGGCGCGTCGAGCGACTCCGGGCGAGTCGTGGTGAGTGAGGGGGGGGGAGGGGGGGTACCGTTCGTGCATGCAGCGTCTATGAACAGTTCCGTAACTGAGTGAATCTAATAACGTTGGTCAGTACTCTGTTGCTGCATTGTCACTTCCCAACAAAAACAACCATAAACATTAGAAAAAAAGTGTAATTTGAGTAGAAGGTACTTGGAAAAGAAATTAAAGAGTGAACTACTAAATACCAAAATGAAAATAGAATTGAAAGTTACAAAACTACTCAGAAAATTAGTTAAACTACGGTAACTTGAGTAGAATAGTTGAACTAGGTACAAGTCTGCCTTACAGCCACCATAGCTCAGTGCTGCGCTGTGCCACCATGATCTTCCCAAGGGCTGCACGTTGCACGTGCCTCGTGCTTCGACGTACCTGGCGCTATTTTTAAAATATGGAGGGGCTTTATTTTCGCGCTGCTCCTAAGTTTTTTAGAAAGATGATAATGGTGATGATGATAATTCGCAGCTAATTCTTTGTATTAATTAATGATAGTCGCTTTTGATAGTCACTAGCCCACCGAGTACTAGTTTAATATTAATACCTCAAATATGCGCAACAAAAATTCTAAATGAGAAAATCTAAATATTATAGCAGATTACATGTATATAATATTTTTTCAGATGAATAATGTCTTGCCGAACAGAACAAAAACGTAAAAATGATGTAAGAAAAAGGAAAGACGAGATAAACAGAAAAAGAACGAAGAGAAAAAAAAATAATGTAACTTACCTAATTTATTTACATTCATTTGTCTACATGTGTAGGCAGTATATACGTAAAAAGAACAATAAGAAACAAGTCCTTGATAAATAAAAAAAACATTCAGTTCAAGTGAGCCGCGATGGTAGGGGTGCTGGCGTGTTGCCCTGCCTCGCCCGTTTGCGCAATAGAGCGTGCGAGCGGGGGGCGGGCTGGGCTGCGCGTCCGCGGCAGCGGCGTCGGTGGCGCGGCGTGCTGGGTGCGAAGCAGAAAATCGATAACACTAAAATTAAAACTTTTCCTTGGCGTGTCTATTAAAAACGGCGAAAAAAAAGAAAAAGAAAAGGGAGAAAGAAAATACATTTTTCACCAATCATTTAGATTGAACCTAATGTACTAAAATAAAAAAACAGTCATTCTCTAAGAAACCCAATTTTATATATTCATGTTCTTGTATACTACAAATTAAAAAAAAAAAGTTTTTTTATGGAATAGAAGAGAAAGTAGAGAAATTTGCCGCGAGGTGTCTCCTGACTAGCTACTCTCGTAAGGGTGGAGAAGAAGGGTAAAAAATTGTGAAGAAAAGCTAAAGGTGCAAAAAAAAGGCAGCATAAACTTATTTTACATTAAACATTCTTGATCTGGTCAAGAATTGCAGTAGGAACTTTGTCGCAAGTGTGGCGGTGGCATCGTTTCTCCACGGTCCCTGTATATTGTGTATCGGCGAGAGTAGAAGGTTCGCAGAGCAGGAGGTCAGCTAGGGCTAGCCGTTTATTATGGCGCCTCTGCGATCTGCCCGGGCACGAGCTTGCCAGGCACGAGCCTGGTTCACTGGTGGAGCACGCTCCCGTTACATCTTCCTTTTTCTTTCTTTTCTTTTTTTTTTTTTAACACACACAAGCGATGTCGAAGTAACAAACACCACGTATTAACACATAGGAAGGTTGAAGAAGTTAGCAAACAGCACACATTAACAGAGTTGATTGAAATTGGCATCGTAGCGAAGCCGCTGAGGGAGACGTCGCATCCGTGTCAAGGCTCGCGTTGGTGCCGGGCCACCAATGACCTGTGGAGCGACTGGGGCTGCACTAGTTGCTGTGGGTGGGCTCTGCGGGCAAGATGTGCCCGGAAGATTTCTAGATGGCTGGGGCGAGGTCACCATGGGTGCGTCGTTGTCGTCGGGCTGAGGGTCAGGGACGAAGACTTCGGGCGTTGCGATGAGGTGTTGCCGGTTGCGACGCAGCTCTCTCCCGTCTTCTGTTACGACCCTGTAGGACCTTGGTGCTACCTTCTTTTGAACTTTGGCCTTGGTTGGCCACCCCTTTCTGTCCCTTATGCGGACGACATCCCCTGAGTAGAGTGGTGATAGGTGCCTCGTTGATCGGAGCTGCTGACGCTTCTTCACGTGGTCTGCGGGCTCCACTGTGAAGTCCGGGACCAGCGACCTGATGCGTCGTCCCATTAGCAGCTCACTGGGTGATCTTCCATCCTCCAAGGGTGATGATCTATAGTTGAGGAGACTTAGGTAGAAATCTCCGTTTGAGTGACAGGATTTTCTTATAATTCTCTTGATTATTTGAACGCCCTTCTCCGCGAGACCGTTTGATTGCGGAAAATACGGACTGGACGTGACGTGCCGAACTTCGTACCGTCTAGCGAAATCTCGGAACTCTTTTGAAGAGAACTGATGGCCATTGTCGCTGCATAACTCTAGCGGGATCCCATGTCTCGCGAAAATTCCTGCGAGCTTGTGGACTACCGCAGCTGTGGTGGTGTTGTCTAGAGGCTCACTTCGGGATAATTGGAGTACGCGTCAAACGCAATGAGGTACGTTTTCCCAGCATACTCGCACAAATCGATACCAACTCGGGACCATGGCTGAGACGGTGTCTGCCTCATTAATAGGGGCTCTGCTGGCAGCTGATACGCAAACTGCTTGCATGTGGCGCACTTTTCAATCATGTCCTGAATCTCAGATGTCATGCCCGGCCAAAACATCAATAGCCGCGCTTTGGCTTTACACTTGTTGCTGCCCAAGTGACCTTCATGAAGCCTCTTTAGCATCTCTAGGCGGAGACTCTTCGGTATTACTACCTTAGCACCTTTGAAGAGCATGCCGTCAACCACCGACAACTCAGAAGAATATGCCTTGAAGTCACTTTCCACTGGCCAGTTGTTTTGAACCGACTTGACCACAGTGCCCAACACAGCATCGTTCGCGGTTTCCTGTCTAAGCCTCGTGGACGTTGCCTCACTCACCAAGCTGGAGAGGATGGAGATTGCGTGAACCTCCACATCATTGTGCAGTGCCTCCTTTGGGCTGCCTGGTAGCGGTGCCCGTGGGAGCGCATCCGCCAGGACGAGCTGTTTGCCAGGGACGAACTGGAAACTATAGTCGTACTTCATCAGTCGGATAAAGAAACGTTGAAGACGGGGCGGCATGTCGCCAAGACATTTCTTAGAGATGGCGATTAGTGGCTGATGGTCCGTTTCTAGAGCTATTGTCCTGCCGTAGATGAAGTCGTGGAACTTCTCACAACCGTAAACTGTTCCAAGTGTTTCCTTTTCTATTTGGGAGTACCTTGTCTCACATTCGGTGAGCACTCTAGAGCCGTAAGCTACTGGACGCCAGTTTGCACCATGTAGTTGAAACAGCGCTGCGCCAAGACCATACCTTGATGCGTCTGTAGACACCTTGGTATCCCGCGTGGGGTCGTAGATCGCCAGCAGTGGCGTCTTTGTTAGCACCACCTTGAGGTCGTGCCATTCTTGTGCGTGGTGTGGCTCCCAGACGAACGGCGTGTCGTCCCTCATAAGACTTCGAAGCAGCTTCGTCTTCTCCGTGCAGCAAGGGATGTACTTGCTGAAATATGTGACCATTCCAAGGATCCGCTGTACCTCTTTTTTAGTTTTCGGAGCTGGCATCTGCACAACACTTTGTACTAAACAGGGGTCGGGCCTAATTCCTGTCTTGCTTATTCGGTCTCCCAAATAAGTGATTTCGCTAACTCCGAACTGGCACTTCTCAGCATTCAGGGTAATGCCACTTGTGCGCGCAGCTTCGAGAGCATTACGCAGCCGCTCGTCATGTTCCGCCTTGCTGGTTCCCCAAATTAACACGTCATCTATGTACACACGTACGCCTGGAAGACCGTCAAATATCTGAGCCATAGCTTTCTGAAAAACTTCCGGCGCTGATGCTATGCCGAACGGCAATCGCAAAAAGCGATAGCGACCGAAAGGCGTACTGAAAGTGCAGATTCGCGATGTTGCGTCTTCCAGCGGTATTTGATTGAAGCCCGCGTTGGCATCAAGTCTCGAAAAGACACTCGCGTTTGCCAGCTCTGCCTCGATGTCTTCTCTTTTAGGCATTTGGAAATGTTCCCTTTTCAGGCTCTCTTTGACGTTCCTAGGGTCCATGCACACTCGCAATTTTCCATCTTTTTTGCGTACAATAACAAGTGGGCTCACCCAGACTGATGGCTCGTCCACCTTCGTGATGATTCCAGCACTTTCCATGCGCTCGAGCTCGTTCTTCAGCGGCTCTCTCAGGAGGTGGGGCACCCTGCGTGCTGCTTGGATGACTGGCTCGGATCCGGGCTTGAGTACCATCTTGTACTTTTTGTTGATACACCCAAGTCTGTGGAAGAGTTCCGGGAAGGTCTCAATTATGTCCTTTGGCACACTGGCCGACACATCGTCAACGCGGTTCACGAGACCGAAGTATTCACATGCCGGCAGTCCCAGGAGCGGTCGATGGTGGTGTTGCACGACGAAAAACTTTACTCGTGCCTCCTTGCCTCGTAACTTTACAGTGACGACGGCAGTTACGTAGTGGCTGATCACGTTGCCGCTGTAGTCCCGTAATATAGAGGTTATTCTGGTCACTGGAATAGTCTCTTGATCTGGCGCAGCAACGTCCTCGGTAGCAGATTAGCTTGTGCTCCGGTATCTACCTTTAGGTCAATAGGCTTCCCAGCCACTTGCGCTTGTACCCACCATTCGCCCTTGTTGTCGCAGTTCTGCACTTCCAAGACCTCGAAGTCATGGTCCTCGGGCCCGTCGTACACGCTATCAACAGGAACGTTTGTCTCGCAGCAGGTAGCGAAGTGATTTTTTCCTTTGCATTTGTAGCACTCTTTGCCGTATGCGGGACACTTATTCAGGTCGTGCTTCGTGTTACAGCGCCCACATTTTCCTGCTTGGCGATACTGGTGTTGCTTCGACACGACTCCCACGGTCTGTCCCGGACTGTCCCAGGTTTTTCTCTGCTTGACTGCTATTTCTGCCGCCTTACACAGTTGTACTGCTTTCTCGAGCGTCAACGGGTCTTCGCGTAGCAGTCTTTCTCTCAGCTTCACGTCAGCTGTCCTATAAACAATTTGGTCTCGAATCATTGATTTGGCCAAAGTTCCAAAGTTGCAAAACTGTACTTTGAGCTGTAGGTCTCTGAAGAAACATTCGAATGCTTCGTCTTCGTTCTGCTTGCACGAGTAAGTCTCTTTCGTAAGTCTCTTTGCAGCGCGGCGCGCAGTAGCTTTCAAATTTTTGCACTAACGCAGCGTAGCTTTCGCGTTCTTCGGTGGAACATTGGAAAGTATTAAAAACTTACAACGCCTTTGGACCCGCGACGTGTAAAATAATTGCCGCTTTCTGCTTCTTGGAGCGCGGTTTAACTGACTCTGTGGCTTCAAGGTACAATGCCAATCGCTGCCGGAACTTACGCCAATTCTGGGCGACGTTGCCTGTCAGCAAGAGTCCCTCCGGAGGATGCAGTCCTTCCATGGCTTGGTCACGAAGTCAGCGAAGGATACGTGGTCGCCGGATCCCACTTCTGACACCATGTATCGGCGAGAGAAGAAGGTTCGCAGAGAAGGAGGTCAGCTAGGGCTAGCCGTTTATTATGGCGCCTCTGCGATCTGCCCGGGCACGACCTTGCCAGGCACGAGCCTGGTTCACTGGTGGAGCACGCTCCCGTTACATATTGTAGAGGGTCAGGTCTTCTTGGGGGGTAACTTAATATCCATTCCTAGTTTTGTCCGTCCAGTTTCATAGTCGGGACAATCCAGCATAATGTGAATCAAATCTTCCGGAGTGTTGCAGTTGGCGCAGTCTGGCGAATTCAGCCATCCTATGAGGAACAAGTACTTGTTTGTGTATGCAATGTTTAGGCGTATTCGATGTAGAACAGCTTGACGCCGACGGGTGAGTCCTCGAGGTACGTCAAACATTATGTGCGGGTCGATAGTGCGCAGCCGTATCCCTTGATCGGTGGCGTCGTCCCACAGGCGTTTGTTTGTGGTCTTCCCCAGGATGTTCACTGTGGTTTCTATATCTCATCTTGTATATGAGGCTTGTACTTCATTGATGGAGTTAAGGGGCATCTGCTGCTACAGCGTTAGCTAAATCATTTCCTGGGACGCCGCAATGACTTTGTATCCACTGGAGGCATACTGAATGACCGTTGCGTGTTGCGTCCCAGTGCAGTTTGAGGATGTTCAATATTAGTTGCCTGTTTGGGATCTTCAGGCGTGGGAACTGGAGTGATTAAAGAATAATCTAGAGTTAGTGACTACTGTCAAGGAACGAGGAGGAATTGTCTGAATGTGTCTTAACACTTCGCGAATAGCTACAAGCTCAGCAGCTGCCGAGGGCATCCTATGAGAAAGTTTATAACCAATTTTAAGTAAAAATGCGGGGATCACAATACCTATGGAGGACTAGTTAAATGTTGTGGACGCGTCGGTGTAAATATGACACGTAGAGCGGAGCTCATGATGCATGTAAGATAAGGGCAGTTGCCATAGGACGACAGCGGTGAGACTTGATTGCTTGGCGATTCCCGGAATAGTACTGTAGATTTTGATTTGAGGTAGTGTCTATGGGGCAATGAAGAGTAACTTATGACATTAAAAAGATGTTGGGAGAACCTGCTTGTGATAGAGGATCACATGAGCAATACGGCTGGAAAAGCATATTTCAGAAATGTTCACTAGATGGTGGGTCTTGTGCCGTGCCAGATGTCGCATATGATTCCGCAACGCCTCCTGGGTGCGTAGAGATATTATGGAAAGCCTGTGGGATTCTGCTATTGCATCTGTGGTGGATGTGCATTTCGAAAGGCCAAGACATACTCTGAGTGCCCGCGCTTGGAGTGACTGGAGTTTTTTTCATCTTATTCGAACTGAGGCCATGTAGTACAGGAAGGCAGTAACAAAGAATGCCAACAAACAAGCTGCTATAGAGGCAGGGAAGTGCACTTATTGTAGCTCCCCAGGTCGTGTCACTTATGGACGCTTTAAACACGCGCCAGATTGAGCCGCCATTGCCGACCTTCTCTTGTCTTACCGACATGCCGAGCCACTGAAGCGGGCGTTGACGAGCCTCCAGAAAGGCATATGCTGCGGAAAAGGACAGAGTACCACCTAAAGTGGCAATAACCTGTCCTGCCGTGGCAACAATGAAGTGAAGCGAACCGAATAAGAGGAAAGAAAAACTGAAGGTCGGCTATGGCGGCACCCATGCACAGCAGCCTGAAAGCGTCTACAAACCGGCCAAGGTTAGTAAATGATGACAATTTGAATTTAAGATGAGCCAACTGGGCATTCCAAGTCAGGCCATGATCGATAAAAATCCCAAGCAATTTGTGAAAGGAGACATAGGGGAATTGCTGTGACGTTAATATTAAAAGGGTATGGGTTTTTTTTTTTTTTTTATCCGCGTAAATTCAACAACGGCAGATTTTTCACGTGACAGTTCAAGCGCACGCTTTGTTAGAAACTCAGGCACGCTAGTGAGCGCACAAAGCAGACGAGAGATCTGTATACACTTAAGGGAAATCGCGGATGTCCACAGGCATACACCATCAGCATATAAATGAATGGGAATAGATTTTAATGCAACCTCAATATTACCACTGAGGGAAATGTTAAATAAAGCAGGACTCAAGACCCTACCTTACGGCACTTCCTTCTTTATAAAATGTTGGTTTGTATCTCATTCGTTCGTGTGCATGAAAATCGCTCTGTTATGTAGGTAATTAGCAATCCAGTGATAGAGACGACGTTTTACGCAAATTGATCGAAGTCCTTGCAAAACTGCTGAATGGCTCACATTATCGAAGGCTCAACTTACATCAAGAAACACGACATTGGTCAGTGTGCCACGAAGTTTGTGATCCTCAACGTGGCTAGTTAGATTCATAACATTATCAATGGAACTTCGGCCCTGTCTGAAGCAGGTCATTGTATCTGAGTATATTGAATTTTATTCTAGAAACCATTCCATCCCTGCAAGGATTATGCGCTAAATGCATTTTCAGATGTAGCTTGTCAGTGCAATAGGTCTGCTGAAACGAGAAATATAGCACCTAACATATTTTATGTACAATATTTATAAAAGAAAGGAAACCGCACTGGAAGACGCTCCATGTAGCCGCCGGGCCGCTCGGTCGCCGAATCTCGAAGTTCGTGGTGTCTCGTTTTGTCTGCTCACACCGACAGGCTCATTTTTTATCGTCTCGGAAGCACCACTAGCTCGGCTGCTACAGATTCCAATCCTTGAACAAGTGGCCTGGGCCACTTGCGCTGTAAGTGTGGAGCGCGTTGGAGCGTCAATGAGGAGTTCATACTGGCGGGTCTGGGAGTTTATGCGATGCAAGCGGAATTTGTTTTCCACTTGCACAAACCAGAGGGCTGGATCCTCAGCCCAGGACTTCGGTAGAGTGGGGACCGCTGTAGCTGCAATTCCCAAGGCGGCGCTTTCTTGGGAGGCACTTGCCGGGTGGGCAGGCTCACCAGACTCCGTAGACATGGCAGGATCACGTCCGGGTCACCAATTATGTTGAAACAAGGAATATAGCACCCAACATATCCTATGTACAATATTTACAAAAGAAAGGAAACTGTACTGGGCATCACTCGACGTAGCCCCGGGCTACGTCGCCGAATCTAGAAGCTCGTAGTGTCTCATTTTGTCTGCTCGCGCCGACAGGGTTCTTTTTATCGTCTCGACAGCACCTCTAGCTCGGCTGCTACAGGTCTGTAGGACTTAAATTCCAAGTGGAATTTGCCAATTTTGAGTATGGGCACAACGCAGGCCGTTTTGGAATCCTGTGGCACGGTGCCTGTGATCCAGGAATCGCGGAATATTTCTAGAAGAGTGAATTGATTTGAATATACTTTATTCAGACAAGCGTCTTGGACGATATGGCAAAAGTCTACTATGGTCGACTGAAAAGGGCCCGTCCCCTGTAGAGTACAGCAGCAAAATGTACAGTAAAAAAAAATCGAAACAATTATACCATTGCAGAAAGACACAATGACATATACAAATTGTGACATTATAAAGCAGAAACACATAAAAATACCAACAAAGATTATGTTAGACCTAGAACAAAACTTTATATGGTAGTTTTAAATGTGTGTACTGTATTAGAGCTATTAATCATGGACAGTAATTCAGGATGGATATTTATAATTGTGCGATCTGATATAGTATTTTTGACTACCATTATTGGTGCGCATTCTCGACAGTAGGTAGCGCGTATGACGGAAGGTGTATGTGGATGCCCTGTTGATGTATTTCTCTTGCACGAACTCAGATTGTAGTTTAATTTTGTGGAACATGTATATTGCCGATTTCTGAATGAGTGATTGTTCTACTTTAAGTAGGGAGTGTTTTATGAAATATGGGCGGGAGTGTTCCCGATATGATACATTGACGGTTGAGCGCACTGCTTTTTTTTGCAGTAGAAGTGACCGAGATACACAGGTCTTTGAGCATGTACCCCATACTAAACTGCAATAGCTTAAACTAGAATGAACAAGAGTATTGTAGAGTTGGCGCTTTAACCAAACCGGAAGAATATATTTTAGCCTACTTATAATTCCGATTGCCCGTGATATGTCGGGTCGAATCTGATCAATATGGTAAACCAATTTAAATTTTCTTAAAAAAATACTCCTAAAAACTTGTGGGTTTTTTACGTAACAAATTTCAGTGTTCCTAAATCGAATGTTTAGTTTACGATTATCATTTCTATTTTTTGCTTTGAATATCATATCTTTTGTTTTTTCAACGTTTAGTTCCTATTCATTGCACGCCAGCCGCGTACTTAACTCTATCATCCAGTTGTTCGCTAATGTTTCAAGCTGATCTATATTCGTACACGAAAACAAAATACATTTGTGTCATGCGCATAGAGTACAATATCAGGGGTATGTGGTATGTTAGCAATATTATTAATGTACATCAGAAATACAAGTGGTCCGAGGATTGACCCTTGGGGAACCCCATAATGTATATTACCGGTTTCTGATTTCTCGCAACCAAGAGTGGTGTATTGGACACGTTCTGATAAATAACTTTCAATGAGTTGTACGGCAAGACCTCTTTACAATTATTATAAATCTTTTTAAGAGATATTTCATTCTTAATCGAATCAAATAATTTTTGAAACCTAAAAATACGCCCTATGTACAAAAAATGGTTTCAAAATTAGTTAAAATTTTATTCTTAATATTCAGTAAAGCTTCTTCAGTAGATTTTCTTTTCTGAAAACCATATTGCAGAATACATAGAAATGATGTTTGCTAAAATGATCCGTCAGTCTCGTAGTTATTATCTTCTCTACTACTTTTAAAGGGTAACTGCAAAGAAAAAAAAGTTTTTTTTTTAAACAGCCTAATTGGGACAAGCATGTCAAAAAAACAATTTTTCCGCGAGGAAACAATTTTTTTTTCAGCAATATTTATTGCGTGAGACTGATTTTAGTTTGCGGCTATTTCGTCCGTTTTAAATCGCGCGCCACGAAGTTGGGATTCCGTGACGTTGATCCCAATCGGCTGCTATTGGCTAAGAGTTTGATTGACAGCTTAGATCTTGGTTGTTAAACCTTTGTTATATGTTGTAAAATCCTTTTGAGCGGCATATTTTACTTTTAAAGAATAACCCATGTAATGAGAGTTAATATTTTTTTACAAATGGTTTACAAGACGGGCACTTCCGTTTCGATTCATACCAAAACAAACAAAAGCTTCGCCATTCTTTCATGGCCGCCGAAGTCTCTGCTCCCGCCTGTCTCGCCTTCCTCGACTAGTCGTTTCGCCGAAGTGATCAGTGTTTCGTCTTGACCCAGGTGCTTGAGTGAGACTTCCTGAAGTGAAGTAGTGTGTGTCTAGCAGCTGTCGCCAGTATTAGTGATAGGAAGCGACGCGGGGTTTTGGCTTTCATAGCGCGGTTTGTTTCTTTCGTTTTCCTCTTTGCTTTCTTAGCGTGTTTTTTTTTTTCCTTGCTTGCGCGTGCAAATGCCGACCTTTTTTTGATGTCAGCTCCTGTAAGCAGCGCCGTTGCTCTGTAAAGTGTTGCGAGATGAGTGATCGCGACAGCGAGTCTTCCCGCAGCCATGTCGCCCCGAAAGATCACAAGCTGAATGCTGTTTGGCTGCAGGCAATCGGGCGTTCCCGTAGCTACAAACGAGTCCAGGTATATCCTCGTCATTTCGCTCCGGAGGCCTTCGAGATTCGCACCGAGGCACTTCTCAGGTCACATCTTCGCGACATGTGCTCGCAAAACCCGGAGCTTATCGCGTCCCGTCAAACCAAAACAATACCGGCGCCATGTTGAACGTGCGTTGTTGCCACATTTTCCCCGACCAAACAAAAACAACGAAAGCAAACCGGCTCTAGCTTCCAGCGTACATGGACGGCACCTTCCCCCCTTCCCATTCCCCTCCCCACCCCCCTCCCCGATCCGCGGCCGGGAGCCAAGGCGTTGCGTACTCCGCAGCCAAGTCAATCCAAGAGGGCGGGGCGGGGCGTAGTTCTCCTGCTCGCAGGTCGAAAGAGCGGGAGTTTCAAATGTGGAGAGGTTGTGACTCCGACTAAATTAGTCCTGTGGCGTAAATATTGCTAAAAAAAATTTTTGTTTTCGCGGAAGCTTTGTTTTGTGAGATGCTTGTACCAATTAGGCTGTTTAAAAAAAAAACACTTTTGTTTTTCTTTGCAGTTACCCTTTAAGAATATTGGTAATACGGATATCGGTCTGTAGTTGTTTAAAAAATTAATTGGTCGACCTTTGTGTATCATTGATACTCGGGCGAACTTTAGTTTCGGAGGAAATACCCCTGTGCCTAATATTTTATCACAGATTGCAGAGAAAGGAAAACTAATTATATTAGCAATTTCTTTTATAGGTTTAACTTTTAATTCATCATCCCAACATGCGCCGCTGTTTTTTAATGAATTTATCACGTTGAAAACTTCGGTCTCCGTGGTTGGTGATAAAAATATAGATCCTGGTGGGCATGTCGAAATATAAAATTCAATATTTTTTTCGTGAAACGAGGAGGACGTTGGAGAGCCTGAATGTACAAATTGGGCATTAAACAAATTTGCAAGTGTTCTACCTGAATAATAAACATCATCTTTTCTAAGGACGCTGGGGATAATACTACTCAACTTTGACATCAGTTTTTTGCTGCCTTCCATATTTTCATTGGATTATGTTGAATTACAGTAAATTTATTTTTGCACTAGTTTGCTTAGACTTCTTTATGTCGGAGCTTAACTTGTTTCGTATCGTTTTATATTCGATCAATTTATTGATGTCTTTATTTTTTTATAAACGCATCGTAAAGCTTGTTTCGTTCATTTATTCGTCCGAAAATATATTCCGTAATCTAGGGTTTCCGAGACATGTTATGTGTTTTGGCTTTTCTAAACGGAAATGCCTCTTCAGAGGCGCCTTGTATTTTATCCAAAAACTTATCATAGGATTTACTGGAGCTTGGCTCACTATATATATCATTCAAGTTTATGTTCGATGCAAGCGCAACAAAGCGTTCGATACTGTAGTCGATTATATCTCAACAATGACGGATGTTCGTTTCGCTGCAGCTAATATTTTCACACGGAACAAAACAAAACAGGGGTAAGTGATCACTTAAATCAACTGTCACTACACCAGATACTTTGTCGTTGGACATTACATTGGTTATACACAAATCAATTAGAGTCTCGGTATCAGACGTAACGCGAGTAGGTAGATCTATAATATTTTCAAACCCGTTAAATTGCACAAGATCTAGAAATTCCAACTGCCATGAGTCAAATAGCATCAGATTGATATTAAAATCACCAACAAGTATCACAGGCAATTTACTATCAGAAGAGTACAGAAAAATACCTTCCAGGAATTCAAGAAATATACGAGAGGACCCCGAGGGAGGCCGGTATACAATAGCTATAATGTAATTACGACACTTCACAAGAAGACACTCAACATTTGAACAGGCACAAGTATATTCGCTAATAACTCTGCATACCAGGTTCCTTTTATAATAAAGGGATACTCCCCCACCTTTCTTTTCACTACGAAATATGCCTACATGGTTTTAACCATTTAATTCTGGAATATGAGAATTGTAGGTAAGCCATGATTTAGTCAATGCCAAAATATCAAAACGGTGGTTTAGGCAGTCAAGAAATTCTTCAATGTCGTCGACTTTCCATTAACAAGGAAGAGGAAAAAACGAAACAAAATGCTTGAGCGAAGTTCTGTTTATCGTATCAATTCCAGGTCTTCTTCGTGTTCTATCCTGATAACACGGTCACCGGCCACTTTCCTCAAGAACATCTTGCCTTCTTTATGCCATGCAAATTGATAGCCTCTTCGGCCGCTTTAGTCCTTATCTGCCAAAATAGTTTTTTGTTTTTTTTTTGCTGTCAGATTTTCGTAGATGCGCACTGTGGATTTCATTTGCTCTAGCTGGGCATTTTTTCCAGCCACTTGTTTCTGATTACCCGGGATGTAAAGCGTACTAAGATAACAGGGACTTTGTCGGACTTAGGCGATAGTCTGTGTGCTGCCTCAAGATCTTACTCGGTCAGGTTTGGTAATTGTTCCGCAAGTATATTTAGCTGATTCAGCAAGTTCTCAATTTCGCAGGGTGCGACTCCGTGTACTTCGATGTTTCGACGTCTTCTGTACTGTTGTAGATTGTTTAGTTCACGCCTGAGTTGTTGTACTTTGGTATCGCCACCTGATCCACTTTATCGACACGCTTCTTCCGTTCGATTATTCTTTTGTTTTGCTAATGTACTTGGGTAAGAAGAACATCGTACTGGTCAGACAAAAGCTGGACCGAGCGTTCGATTCCATCAGCGTGTCAACTTTCGCATGCAGTGCCGTTATAGAAGAGAGCTTTCTGTTTATTTCTGCGAGTGTG